>CP141143.1:31238177-31838177 GCA_035235625.1 Saururus chinensis | reverse complement strand
ACAGATGGACGAGAGACGGGCAAAAGGGCTCTGCTTTCGTTGTGATGAGAAATTCGTTCCGGGGCACCGTTGTTCGGTTAAAGGCAGCTTACTCGTGGAGGAGGTCGAAGCGGACAGCCAAGATGGGGCCGGATTTGATGCTTGTTCCCAGGAGGACGTGCTGCCCAAAATTTCCGTCCATGCTTTTTCGGGGGCATTCACTCCACGCTCGATGCGAGTTCAGGGGTTCCTTAAGCGGGAACATGTGGCTATCTTGATCAATAGTGGATCTACTCATAATTTTATCAACGATAAGGTAGCCCATTGGCTGGGTTGTTTCGTCACAGACTTGAAGCCATTTGATGTGCTGATTGGCAACGGTAAACATCTTCGGAGCACAGGGGTGTGTGCTCAGGTTATGCTCTTTGTTCAGGGCCATTCGTTTGTTACCGATCTATTTTTGCTGCCCACGAAGGGGGCGGATGTGGTGCTAGGCGTACAGTGGCTGCAGGAGTTGGGAGATGTGGTTTGGAATTTCAGGGACATGGTGATGGATTTCGAGCTGAATGGGTAGCAAGTTTGGATTGCAGGCTCGCGACCAGGCGCTCTCCAATCCGCCCAGGCCGTGAGCTCCTTCTTCCGGTTCGCCCCCCATGGCCTCCTCTTGCAGCAGCGAGCTACTCTTGACGTGCCTCAGGATGACTTACCTTCTGATATGCAGGATTTATTGATTGCCTACCAGGACCTCTTCCATGAACCACAAGGTCTTCCTCCGGTCCGTCCTCATGACCATCATATTCCTATTATTCCAGGCGCAGCCCTTGCAAATGCTCGTCCGTATGCTATCCCCACATCCAGAAATCTGAGATCGAGAAGCTTGTCACGGACATGCTCCAGTCCGGCATCATCCGTCCTAGTACGAGTTCGTACTCATCTCTCGTGTTGCTAGTCCGCAAGAAGGATGGGTCGTGGCGGTTCTGTGTTGACTATCGTGCATTGAACGCCATTACCGTCAAGGACGAGTACCCCATACCGGTGATTGAGGAGCTATTGGATGAGCTCACAGGGGCCACGGTCTTCAGTAAGCTCGACCTACGTTCGGGCTATCATCAGATACGGGTGCAGCCGACGGATGTGCACAAGACGGCATTTCGAACACACGACGGTCATTTCGAGTTCCTCGTGATGCCCTTTGGGCTGACCAACGCCCCATCCACCTTTCAGTGCTTAATGAATGATCTTTTCTGGCCGTTCTTGCATCGTTATATACTGGTCTTCTTTGATGATATCTTGGTATATAGCAGCTCATGGTCGGATCACTTGATGCATCTCAGGTCAGTCTTCTCTATACTGCGCACTAACTCTCTTTTTTTGAAATGTTTGAAGTGTTCCTTTGGCAGTCCCCAGGTGGATTATTTGGGCCATATTATTTCGAAGAGCGGTGTGGCTACCAACCCGGCCAAGGTGGCCGCCATGGCCAAGGTGGCCGCCATGTTGTCTTGGCCGCCACCTACATGTGTTCGGGCACTCCGGGGATTTCTAGGCCTTACAGGTTATTATCGGCGTTTCATCCATCGGTATGGCGAGTTGGCTCAACCTCTTACAGAGTTGCTCAAGAAGGGGGCCTTCGCGTGGTCACCGGAGGCTGAGGCGGCGTTTGAGGGTCTTAAGCAGGCTATGGCCTCCGCCCCGGTTCTGCTCTTACCCGACTTCAGCCGGCCGTTTGTGGTGGAGACCGACGCATCAGAGTCGGGCTTAGGGGCAGTTCTTTTGCAGGATGAGCGACCCATAGCTTATTTCAGCAAGGCATTGGTTGGCCGCTCCCTCTCCCTGTCAGTGTATGAGAAAGAGATGCTGGCAATTATCCTTGCTGTTGACAAGTGGCGCCCTTATTTACTCGGTCACCGGTTCCTGATTCGTACTGATCACTAGCCACTGAAATACTTCTTGGAACAACAAGTGTCAACTCCCTCTCAGCAACGCTGGGTTAGTAAGTTGCTGGGTTATGACTATGAGGTCGTGTACAAGAAGGGGTCCGAGCACATTGTGGCTGACGCGCTCTCTCGCAGTCCGGTGCAGGGCTCTAGTTTGGCTTTCTTTGCTATCTCATGCCCCTTTATTGATGAGCTATGACAGGCCTATGGGGTAGATTCTGGGGCACAGGATGTAATTGCCGACCTACAAACTGACCCTGCTGGCCGTCCTTTCTTTGTCTGGCGAGATGACCTCCTTTTCTGGAAGGACTGCTTGTGGGTTTCTGATGTTGCCGATCTCCGCAGCCGCATCCTGTCACACTTCCATGACTCTCCTATGGCTGGTCACGAGGGTGCCTTCCGCACCTACAAACGGGTCAGCCAGACCTTTCTGTGGCATGGCATTCGTCGGGCAGTCCAGGACTACGTGGCAGCTTGTGATGTTTGTCAGCGAGCTAAAGCACCCACGACCTTACCCGCTAGTTTATTGCAGCCCTTACCCATTCTGGATAAGGTGTGGGACGATGTGTCGATGGACTTTGTAGAGGCTCTTCCTATGGTGCAGGGCAAGTTTGTCATTATGGTGGTAGTAGACCGGCTGTCCAAGTATGCTCACTTCTGTGCACTGGGACATCCCTTCACCGCCAAGACTGTGGCTGAGTTATATGTTTGTGAGGTGGCCCGACTTCATGGTATGCCCCGTACTATTGTTTCTGACCGTGATCGGATTTTCCTTTCGCAGTTTTGGCAAGAGTTTTTCACTCTCCAGGGGACTTCTCTCCACATGAGCACAACTTACCACCCCCAGACGGATGGGCAGATGGAGGTAGTCAACCGTTGCTTAGAGCAGTATCTGAGTTGCTTTACTATGACATAGCCCCGATGGTGGCTTCAGCTTCTTCCATGGGCTGAGTGGTCTTATAATACGGCTTACCATACGCGCGCAGGGTTCTCTCCATTTAAAGTGCTTTATGGCCGACCTCCGCCAACAGTCTTATCCTATGTACCACACCATTCATCAGTCACTGAGGTGGATTATCTATTGCAGACGCGTGATGAGGTCTTACGCCAACTCAAGGGAAATTTAACGTCTGCCCAAAACAGGATGAAGCAGGTTTATGATCGCCACCATACTGATCGGGAGTTCGTCGTGGGTGATTTTGTTTGTCTCTGTTTTGCCACAGCACCAGACTTCTTTGTCTCAGCTTGCACACTCTAAGCTCGCCCCCCGTTTCCATGGTCCTTATGCTATTGCAGAGCGTATTGGTCCCGTTGCTTACCGCCTTACTTTGCCGCCTGACTCTTTGGTTCATCCTGTCTTTCATGTATCCCATTTACGACGGTTTGTGGGTGACGTTTCTTTGGTCCTTGGTGCTCCTCCTCCGCCCTTGATGGGCCCGGTTCCTCCATCCGACCCTGTCCCTACTTCAGTGATTGAGAAGTGACGTGTCCGCCGACCTGGTCGCATTGTTACAAAGGTCTTAGTTTCTTGGCAGGGTCAGCCGTTAGAGGACTCAACGTGGATGTTGGAGGACGACTTCATGATGCGCTTCCCTGATTGGTCGCCTTGAGGACAAGGCGAATAGCTGAAGCGTGGTGGAGTGTTGTGCATGATGATCCCACGATGATTCGATTCCATTTTATCTCTTTTATTTATGCTGCCTTAAACTATTTATTATTGTAATAGTTTAGTTTGCTTTGCTTTGGTTTGGTTGCAAAATGATGTTGGTTCAGTTAGTGGCCGGGCTAGCCGAACCACTAACTGGTGGGTTCACCTAGGGAACCGGACCGGCCTGGTTGGGGTTGGCACGACTCCCTAGGGGACTGGTCGTCCCCTATATGGGGCGGCCCTCTCTTGTTTTGCTGGTTATGCAATTAAAGAACTCAGATTTCCTCCCCTTTCTTCCTTCTTCCTTCCCTTTCACTTCGTAGACCTCCTAGGTACCGATTGTGCCATCCCCAGGCACATCAAGGGGGAACCTTGCAAATTATTTGATTTGGTTCTCAAGTTTCTCTTTCACCCTTCCTTGGTGATGTGGCAACTTCCCATTATTGGTAAACAAGATTTGGTCATAAAAATTGGTCATGCAAAAAAAAAAGGGATGAGAAGTCTCCCACCCCTTCTTCTTAGCCATCCCACCCCTATTAACATAGTAAGTAGATATCTACTATGTATACATAGAGGGTAGATTGGCTAAAACATGCGGGGTAGACTCCTCATCTGCTAAAAAAGTCCCCATGTGCACATGCACCAACACAACAAATCATTTAGTTTGGAAAAATGTTTTTGTGACCCGAGAGCATGACTAGATTGTAGGACCAGTAGACATATGGAGTAGGGTTGGGAATCGGGTCGGGTCAAATCGGGTTGGTCTCAACTTGTACTTAAATCAGGTTGGGTCCAATTCATTAAAAGGGCAAAAAATGCAAACCCTACTCCTATGTAGGTCAAGCTAGGTCGGGTATTTTTTTTGTCAATAATTTTTTTCTTAACTTAATATTTTATGTGTTATTTTTGCATAGGCCAATCATAGAAAGAAATTTATTACATTACAATATTAAAAGATGATGTCAAACATTTCATGTGTTAGTTGAGAAAGTTAGAATTAGAGAAAAGAGTATTGCGACATAATAAAACAGATTTCCTAAACCACAACACACAAAAATTGCTAATTGATTATTAAATAAAATAAAATAAATATAAAAAATTATAAGAAATCTTTTTAATCTCTCTAACTTAGGTCATGACATCGTTAAATAATAGAATCAAGATTGAGTTGTGTGGGCTATAATTTCTACCCCGACCTTACTTTTAAAACAAGTAAAATTTTGAAATCCTAACCCTATTTTAAATTGGGTTGGGTTTGGTTGGATCAATTGGTCGGCTTGAATTTTTTCAGCCCTAATGTGGCAAAGGATAGACAATGAGGAGGGGGGGATGACAACTGATCATTTATGAGTGATATAATAGCCTCTCATTATTAGCCATGAAAGAAAAATACTTAAAATGATGTAAGAAATGTATGTCAAAACTCTATTTCATAATTTTAACACCGTTCATGAGTGGGCCTTACAAAAAATAAGCCCCACTCTTCAATGATGTGGAAGTTTAATGAAGTAAGTTTTGAGGTGCATTTCTTTAGTTAGGCTAGACAAACCCTTTTTTAAGGCGACGAGAGAGTGGGAAGGGTAACACAATTGGATTAGTTGTCAACGACTCAATGGATGTTCCGGTAGTCCGACTCATGTTAATAGGGACCGACAAAAAGTCAAACAAACAACATGTCCCTGGGCACTAGCATATTTGACTGGCTGTCCGATAGACCGATAAACCGATTACTACCTGGCGCAATGCCTCCAAATGCCACTGGGGGTTTAGGTATATGGTAACCTAACCCGACCCTAATGGGTTGGGTTTGAATTTTAAAAATTTTGAGTAGTCGGATTTGGGTTTAGTTTACCAAACTTAAACGGTATCGGGTCGAATTTAGTTTTATTCGGGTCAAATTTTCGTAAATAAGATTGGGTTGAGATATAAGAACAGCCGCGTCCGAACCCGACCTGGTGGCATCCCTACTCAGCAATCAGCAATCAGCAATCAGCACTCACCACTGCAGTAAGCGAACCTGCATCCAGGTCGCAGCCCCACCTTTTCATCCCTCCGTTCGTGCTCCGAAGTTTTCAGCATCAAATCCAACTCCTCGCGGGGAATCTCTTACCCTTCGAAATTGAAGCTCGGTTTATCAAATCTGTTCTTGGCGCACCGACTCCTGTTCTATGGCGTCGTTCGGGTCTCTCAAGTCGACGATTTTCGAGAGGGAAGAGAGGAAACAGTGAGAACAATTACCATCCCTTGGACGATTAGTTTTAAGTTCAGTTGGATTGCACAAGTCCTTTTTTCCTGTAATTCGAATTGAATTAACGATGTGACGTTGCATGGCAGGCAGTATCAGGCGCACATTCGAGGGCTCAACGCGTTTGACCGCCACAAGAAGTTCTTAAAAGACTACGGTAAGACCCTGTCTCAAAAAAAAAAAATTTCCTCCCATTCTATGATTTTCCATTTCAATGTTATCGGCGTTTCTGTTTGTCTATATGATGAGCTTCTTGCTCATGTTATTGATTGATTAGTTCACAGATATCGTTTATTTCTTTAAGAGTTATTGTCTATCATGTATTTTTTGCTTTCTCAGAGGGTGCATTCTTGTAGCTCATACAACCAAAAATGGAAACGACCGTTTACTTTTGAGCAAAATTTGAAATTTCATGCTTGCCTTGCCGCATTATAACATGGGCATACTAGCATCGTTTTTGTGTAAGTGATTGATGCCAGTCCTGACTTCTTCAAAGTTCAAAGTTGATTAAGATGATATGCTCCGATCTTGATTATGGATATTGGATTAATACAAAAAAAAAAAAGAATATGGACAATGGATACTGGGAAAGAGCGCAGGTAATGAGCATTTTGTTTGCGGGTTCCCATATCCTATAGTGATAAGATATTGAACAGTCCCCTTATACGAAGAAAAGTAAGGAGGCTACTCTTATCCTTACATTTAATATGGAATGATTACTATTTAAAACTTATGCTGTCGATACCATTTATGAATGCTTTGTTTTGTACCTCATCTCATTTGTATCAGAGTTTCTACCTTTCGTTTTTTATTTTTTGAATTTGTTGATATATACATTTTTTTTTGCTTTTGAGAATATGCATGCGGCGAATTAAAGTTAGTGGATATTTGAAGCATAGAATTTTCGCAGGAAAGAAAGTAGCTTTCTCTATAAAGTTATATTTACTCCAGTTAGCACCATAGTAAATTAGTAACACATTGCATTTCGAGTGAAGAAATGTAAAATAACTTTACCTGATATATTTACATGTAAATCTCTAACTTGCTTGGCAACATGGATGCATTTAGTTGATCTTCTACTTGGAGAATGGATTTTGGGAAAGAATGCATGTAACGAGCTTTGTATTTGCGGGTTCCCATGTCCTAGAAAAACAAGGTATAGAACAGCCCACTTATGTAAAGAGAAAGAAGCGGGCTTCACGTATCCTTAACATCTAAGCTGCCATGTGAATATAGCTGAAGAATTTTCAAAATTATATAACTCTTTGTCTTACGGAGTATACTATTCTATTTGTTGGATATGTAGATTTTTATAGCTTGCCTTTCCCTCAACGTATTTAAATATGCAACTATTTACATTGATAGCTCTTCCTATATGTTGATGATTTCCTATATGCAACGTGACGTTAATGACAATATGTTGACGTAGGATGTGCCCATGTTAAGGGACAATAAAAAATGCTAAAAAAGTATAACCGTTTTGATGGTAGTGGAGAAAATTTTGGTAGCCATATTTTCTCACTATCGTGGCTTGTCTTCTTGTTTTAATTATGAAAGAAGTGGATTGGAAAATTTGAAATTCTCATAATGGATCATCAGGTAAAATTACTGCTATTTTCCCTTCTCTAAACAAAATGTTTTCTGTTGACCATAGATGACCTAAATGAAGTTAACAAAGAAGCAATTTGGTTTCTTGCTAAGGAGGCCAACAATTGAGGTATTTTGTTGTAGAAATTAGTAGATAAGTATAGGAGGTAGGTGATAAAACCTTTATATGGCCTTCATAGTTTTAGAGTAAGCGTATGATAGAATGCCTAGAGAGCTTATTTGGACTGTCCTAAAAAGGAGGAGTTATAAGAGGTTACAGAGACATTATAAGGGATTTGTATGATAGGGTAGTAACTAGCTTAAGAATAGCTGGGTGAGAAACTCCAATGACAATTTCTGTCATTGCAGGTTACATCAAAGGTCAAGCTTAAGCCCTTACCTTTTTGCTCTAGTCCTAACCTAACTGTATGTATCCAAGATAGGGTTGTATGGTTCATGCCTTTTGCATATGATATAGTTTTTAGTTGATGCGACCAAAGTAGGGCTAAATGTAAAATTAGAAATGTGGAGGGAAACCATAATTTTGAAAGCAATTTAGAATAAGTAAAGTTAAGGGGCTGTTTGTGTACTGATTTCTATAAGACACTGTTGATTCCTCCCCAATTCCAACTCAAATTATCGGAATCATGTTTGTATAGAGAAGGTGGACGGAATTAAAAATTCTGCCCGGAAGTTAATTCCAAGTTGTTTCAAGCTGGAATTACCAAATCACCTCATGAGGTGATTCAGTCGATTCTGGCTTGAAAATTATAGATTTGTTATTTTTTAACGATTACTTTTTATATCGATTTAAGCCTTGAGAAACGTGTCATATAGGTAGGGTCTACTTTACATGTTCAAAATTAGCTACCCTTAGGGGATCTTGTTTGATAGAGCTCGAATTTAGGAGTGTAATAGTACCAAGAACATACATATCTGAGTTCGGGAGAGAGAGTTATGTTTGTTTAAAGTTTTAAAATTAGGTTTGATGCGACATCCGAATTATTTTGAAAAATTTCATTACCAACCGTAATTCACAAACGGCTGTGAAGTTTTGGAATTAATTCCAAAAAATTTGGCTTCCACTCCTAAAAATTCCAACTCCCAAACAGCCCCTAAGACAGAGTATATAGGATTCAGCTTTGGGGACTGTAGAGCTATAGATGGACCTTTATTTGTAATAGGTGGGGAAAAAAATGCCAAGTACCGAGCAATTCTGTTTTTTAGGCTAGATTACATAGTCGGTGATCTGGTTGTAAGTGCTGGACTTTATATGCCTTTAATTATCAGATTCTACCTTAACTTAATCCCAATTTAGGGCTATTATTTTGGTGAAGAAGAAATTTTTTGTCTTATGTTCACCAGGCACTTACATTGCTGTCGTTTTTTTATGCAGTGGTTATCTACTTGTAATAGTTGGTAGGTTTGCTTAAGTAGAGCTTGCTAGTTATATTCATGCATTGATGTATTGTTCCTTGTTTGTCTTGTGTCATATATGTCTTGCTCGTTTAAGTTAGTGTGTGGCTTGTACAGCAGTATTGTCTCACTTAAGTCACTGCTGTTGTCTCAACTATTGTGTGGGGCTTTCCCTGGAAGTATTTTAATCTTCAATAATTTTTTTTTCTCTGTAACAGTTGATTTCTATGGGAAATCAAGTGCCGCAGGCAATATACACCCTATAAAAACTGATCAGGACACACTCAAAGAAGGTTACAGGTGCGATCATTTGGTCTCCTGTATTGCTTAACACCAGCATGTGAACATGTGCATGCTCTTTGCGCATGGCAAGTAACTTTTTTGTAAAGAAAATTGGTTGATGTTATATTGATATAAAAAGGTAACACTGCAATCTTGAAGTTTAGGGCCTTGACAATGTTTGTAAGTACTGATTTGGAATGTTGTGGAACTTGATTAGTCTGGATTTTAGAAAAGATGAAAAGCTTTAGTAGATTTCCCTAGCCGTTCGAAAATGTCTGGAACACACACTCTCTCCCCCGCTTTCTTTCCCACTGGTTTTTCTGCATACAACCCTACCCAACTTGAAAAGGCCTAAGTGGTGTGTTTTGGTCATTATTTTTGCATATACATACATCTATGATTCAGTATATTTAATGTATATAGCTTCTAACTGCAATTTAATAAAGCATAAGCTGTTAATTACCTGTTTTTACATGAAGATCACCTCCCTTAATGCCACCTCTTCTCTCGATGCTTCCATCTTCTTCATAGCTGCATCACCTGGTGCTTTTACCTTCTCAACTCCACGGTGCCTGCCTCATCTCAAGTTGTAGCTGCATCCTCCCTTCTTTATGTCTCCTATCTCCACTTTTTAGTCCTCTCTTGATTGCAGTAAGTTTGAATTCTCTTTCTGCTGTTAAATCTTCTCTTCTATGACCTCCTTTCTTGCTGCTGCTATTTATTTTTATCCACTCTTTTCCCTTTTATATCTAATCCTTGAATTCCCTCTCTCTCTATTGTATGATTAAGTAATGTTGGTCCATCAGAAAAAGAAAAAAAGAAAAAGAAAGCAGTGGTGGTCCATCAGCTAAAGAAAAAAAAGGGAAAAGAAGCAATGCTGGTCCTCAAGACAGGATTTAAATTTTTCTTGAAGCAGGAAAATTCTATAGTTGCATCTAATACCGCAGTTTAAAATTCATTGCCATTTTAGTGAATCATCTGTTTATTTTAGCTAGCCAATTGAGGAAAGGAAACAAAACCTGATCATGAAACAAATCCTGCCATAAAATAAACTTTAGGCTTTGATGAATATGATTTCAATTGAACCTATCCTCAAAATTGTCAAATAAAGAGACTGTTTGCTAATTGATGACAATTAGAGTGAATGAGCAGAGAGGGAATAAGGGAGGGAGATACAAAAGAGATTAAGTGATGTAACCAGGATTATCGTACAAATCTGGAAACAGATCTGGAAATCTTTGATTTGGAAATTTGAGAGAAAGAAAGGATTACAAAACTCCACTCTAGGAGTTATCCCTGATTCCACAGAGATTACAGAGCTCTGTTGTCAAAATCCGTGAGCAGAAGACTGGAGATAATCCCAGAAACAAGCTTTCTTCAAATTTGAATTTTAAAAAAAACTCTCTTACAACTGATTCCCCCCCAATAGACTTGGGCAGGAAGAAAGACTTAAAAGACTACTTTACCCTTGTTAACAATGATTGATTCATGTCTGGGTAAGTGGACAGACTAAAATAACCCTACTAAAGATAAGAAAAGAATGGCTTATTAGTCATTTTCTAATACTACCCCTGGTGTCTTATTTAGAATAGACACCAATTGTTTGATGAAATGTCACTATCAAAATTTTGCTGGAATTTCTTTCTCATCAGATTTCTACTTAGAAAAACTCGACCTCGAGTTTGTAAAGTCTGGTACCTTTGCCAGATCATAATATTCATACAAATCTGTTACATTGAAAGTTCTTGAGATAGATAAATGGGTTGGTAAGTCCACAAGGTAAGCATTGTCTTTCACTTTGTTCAAAATTCGATATGGACCAAACTTCTTTTGTTTGAGTTTTTTGTAAGTTGCTGCTGGTGGCCTTTCTTTGCTCAAATATACCATGACTAGATCACCCACAACAAATGTTTTCTGCCTTCTCTTTTTATCAGCCAGATTCTTAAACCTTTTGTTCGATTCATGAATGTTATGACTAACTTCTGATGTAGAGTAGCCATTTTGAAAACCATATTATGAGCTTGTACATTGTTTGCTGTTGGTTTAGGAGTTGGCAGTAAGTCAAATGGATGATGAGGGTTTCTTCCATAAACCACTTCAAAAGGTGTCATTCTAGTTAACCTGTTGATAGTATAATTGAATGCAAATTCAGCCTGCACAAGGCATAAATTCCACTGATTTGGTTTATCACTTGATAGGCTTCTCAAGATGCTACCCAAAGTCCTATTGACCACCTTAATTTGCCCATCTATTTGGGGATGATTAGTGGTGCTGAAATTTTATTGTGTACCCAACCTGCTCCAAAGAGTGTGCCAAAAATGTCCCATGAATATGCTGTCCTTGTCAGAGGTAATTGATTTAGGTACCCCATGATGTTTAACTATGTTTTGAAAGAAAAGTAAGGCAATATGAATAGCATCCGATGTTCTTTTGCAGGCCAAAAAATGTGTCATTTTAGAATATATGTCCACAACCACAATTATTGAATCACAGCCCCTCTAGGAGGTTCCAATATAAAATCCATTGATAGGTCTTCCCATGGTGCATTAGGCTCCGGTAATGGAATATACAGTCCAGTGTTCTGGTGCTGGCCCTTAACTTGCTGGCAGGTAAAATAGTGTTTTACTGCATTGTTGACATCTTTTTTAAATTGGGCTAATAGAACCTTTCAGCCACAAGGTTAACAGTTTTATTGACGCCAAAATGTCCAGCTAAACCTCCTTGATGCAGTTCTGAAATAAGTTTTCATTTGAGAGATGCCTTTGGAATGCATAGAAGATTCTTCTTGTATAGATACCCTTAATAAAGACAAAAGTCATCACTATTACAATGACCAGATTGATAGCTTCTCCATTTTCCCACAAAATCAATATCTTGTTCATAAAGGTCTCTAATGTAGTCAAGAGAGATACCTTGTGGCTGAGAGCATCTGCCACCTTATTCAACTGACCTGCCTTATGTTTAATCAGGAAAGCGTATTCTTGTAGTTCTGAGACTCATTTAGCATGCATTCTGTCTAGCTTTGTTTGATTTTGGAGATATTTCAAGGCCTAATAATCTGTGTGAAGAATAAACTCCTTATGCACCAAAATGCTGCCAATGCTTTAAAGACTAAATAATAACATATAACTCTAGTAGGTTGACCATTTCTGCTTTGTTTAATTCAACTTCTCATTGTAGGATGCTACAGGCTTCCCTTATTAGTTCAGAACAGCTCCGATTATAGTGCAAGAAGCATCACATTCGACCTCAAGCATTTTATTAAAATTTGGTAAAGCTAAAAGAGGAGCTGCACTCAATTTTCTTTTAATCAACTCAAAATTGTGCTGAGCTGATTCATTTCAAACAAATTTATGTTTCTTAAGACATTCCGTAATGGGAGCTGCAATTGTGCATTCACAAATTGTCTATAAAAAGTGGCTAAACCAAGAAAACTTCCAAGTTATGAAACTATTGTTGGACTGGACCACTCTTGGACTGTCTGTACCTTATTGTCATCTACTTGAATTTCTTCAGCATTAATCACAAACCCCAAAAACATGAGCTGAGTTGTGAAGAAACAACAATTTTTCAAATTCATCAGTTGATTGTTGTGATGCAGAATTGTGAAAACCTCCTTAGGATAAATCAAATGGTCTTGTTCCTTTTTGCTGAATATATAAATGCCATCAAAATATACAACTGTCTTGCTTAATAGTGGTTTCAACACTTCAGTCATGAAACTCATAAATGTAGAGGGTGCATTTGTGAGACCAAAAGGCATTACTAGCCATTCAAATAACCCTTCTTCTGTCTTAAAAGCTGTTTTCCACTCATCCCCAAGCCTCATCCTTATGTGATGATATCCACTCCTTAAGTTAATTCTGAAAAACACCTTATATCCTTCTAACAAATCCAGCATATCATCTAATCTAGGGATGGGAAACCAGTGTTTTACCGTTATTTTGTTGCTAGCCCTACTGTCCACACACACTCTTTACATACCATTTTTCTTGGGAACTAATAGAGCCAGCACAACACAAGAACTTAAGCTTTCATGAATCAGCCCTCTCTCCAACAGATTTACTTACCTTTGAAGTTCTTTATGTTCTATGAGACTTATTTTATAATAGGGTAAATTAGGTAAACTAGCTCCAAGAATTTAGTCTACTCGATGTTGAATGCTTCTCAAAGGTAGGAGAGTTAGTGGCAGCTCATTAGAGACTATCTCTTCAAATTGAGTCAGCGACTTCTACACTTGTGGACTTATGTCAATGTATTTGGTGACTCCCCTTTTACCAAGAGCACATAAACTTTAGCTTCATACTTTAGATCAGGTTGGAAATTGCACACCAATATGGTGGCAACACCTTTCATTTTATCATGAGTAGAGCTAGACTCTCCACTTCCGGGCAACAACACAATCTTCACACTATGATGAATGAAAGAGTACATATTCTTCTTTCATTAATGAATTGAGTCCACTGTTTATTGCCAAGGTCTTCCTAGGAGGAGGTGACAATCTAACATATCTACAACATCACACCAAATCCTAACTTTATAACATTTGCCTATGAAGAAAGGAATCTTGCACCTCTCAACAACCTTATAGTCTCTCCTACATCCTTTATCCAACAAATAGAATATGGATGAGGGCCTTTCTCCACCGTTAATTGCAGCTTGTCTACCATATCTTTTGCAACAATATTCTTAGTACTACCCCCATCAATTATAACTCTGCAAATCCACTCTTTGATAGTTCTGGTAGTTTGAAAAATATTGTCTTTGACTGGTGGTAGGGTAGAACACTTAAGAGTCAACATAAGTTTCCTCACTACCATAGAGAGGCGATGTTCTTCAAAAGTTAATCTTTCATCTCCAGCAGTCTCTTTAGTTTTGGTCTTATTTCCTTCATCAATGGCATCTTGATCTTCTGCTGACATATTAGTTACTAAAGTAGTAGTTTTATCAGCCCTCCTTAAAGGGCACTGGCCGGAAATGTGTCCTGGTGCTTGACACTTGTAACATATGGCAGTGGAAGTTGGAAATGAATAGGGATTTGATTTGGAAGAAGAAGCTATTGCATTACCTTTAGGCTGAAGATTTCCTTGCTCAAGTTTGCCCTTTTTTATTATTTGTGAGTTGTCTACCTGTGGCTTAAACCTCTCTTGTTGTATGTTACTGAAAGTGTTTTTGCTTAAACTGAATTGTTTACCCCCAAATTTATCCACTTGTAATTCCACCCTATTTGTCAATTGAATGGCATCTAACAGAGTAAACACAGGATGTAATGACACCTTTTTCTCGATCTGAGTTTTCAGTCTAGAAATAAATATGGATACCAACCTCTACTCAGATTCTGCAATGTCATTTCTTCCTATTAATTTATGAAATTCTTCTGTATAATCTGCAATCAATTTACTCCCTTGTTGGCATTCTTTGAACTGCCTAAACAGTACTTGTTCAAAGTCCACAGGTATGCACTTGATTCCACCATGCTGCAGCTTCACTTTTCAGTTTACAGGCCACCAATTTAACTCTCAAGTCTTCAAGAATTTTCGTGTAGTCAAAATAGCTATCTACTTCATATTCCCAATCCGGGAAAGCTTCAACTTGCTTAGATCCAGCGAAACTAGGCAGTTCCAGCTTTGGTCGAAATTGATATTAGTCTTGGACTTCAAATCTCTGGTTTTTAGGGGGTGGAACAACTTGCTCTTTATCACTCGAGTCCCATGAGTGAAACCCTTGCATAGTGGCTGCAGAATTTTGCAAATTGGCAGCTTCCTGAAATTTCGGATCTGGATCCCGAAACTGCGGAAAGGCCTGATTTGGTGGAATTGGAACTTGCCTTTGCCTCCCATACACTTGTAGAGGTGGTCAATGCTGTCCATGATGCAATATGAGCTTCTGAACTTGAGTTATCATATGCTGAAATTGAATTTGTGTATGCTGCTGGGACTGCTGAGACTGCAACACCTATGCCAACAGCTGTTGGATATGGTTTGTCTTATGTGTTGTTAGCCATCGTAGAAGGTGGCTAAGCAATCTCTTATACCAATCTGATGTAACCAGGATCAATGCACACAACATAGAATAGTAAAATACAAATCTGGAAACAGATCCAAAAATCTTTGGTTTGAAAATTTGAGAGAAAGAAAGGATTACAAAACTCCACTATAGGAGTTGTCCGTGATTCCATAGAGATTACAAAAGCTGTGTTGAATCTACAACACAGAACTACTCAAATCCATGAGCAGAAGACTGAAGCTAATCCTAGAAACAGCTTTCTTCAATTTCGAATTTCAAAGAAACTGTCTATTACAATTGATTTTCCACCCTTTATAGACTTGGGCATGAAGAAAGACTTAAAAGACTACTTTACCCCTGTTAACAAAGATTGATTCATGTCTAGTTAAATGGACAGGCCAAAATACCCCTACTAAAGAACAGAAAAGAATGACTTATTAGTCATTTTTCAATACAACCCCTTGTGTCTTATTTATAATAGACACCAACTATTCGATGAAATGTTGCCATCAAACTTCTGCTGGAATTTCTTTCTTACCATTAAGCCAAAAAATTCTTCATTGTTTCATTAACCCATTATGAACACTATTTATATACTTTACATTATTTAACTACATCCATTCCTGGTAGACATTCAATTACTCCCAACCACCTTTTTAATTATATGATTTTTATTTCTTTGTAAATGTTTAAGGAGTCCTCTAACAGTAAATACATTAATTATGACTCCTAGGTTTCTACTATGATACTAATGATTCTAAGACTTATATTAAATTGCTAAATGGGATGGACTAAAACATGTGACGAGGGGGCCCAAGTAAGAATACCAAAAGCTGGGGTTGTGAAGAAGAGGAGAGGAATCCCCTATTAAGAATTGTTGGATAAAAAGGCAAAAGGAGCCAGCCTTGAATGGTGGTCAGGCTGCCTAATTTTATAAAAGACTAATACTCTTCACTTAAGCAAGGGCTAATTAATGATAAGTAACCACAACTGACTAATCTACTCTCTACAATGAGACAACTGATACTAAGACTTACAAAATTACACGCGAGCAAATAGACTCTAACCCTATGCATTAGTCTTTGTACTTGTTGTAATGCCACTAATTCTTTTTTTTTTTATGATGTATGGCAAATCTGTTGATTTTTAACATTGTCAAAATTGATATCTAATGGACTTTTCTTATAAGCTTTGTTTGGATCAATTGATGACATAGAAATTTTCATAATGTGCAGAGTGGATCCTGAAAACTTGTTTCATTAGCTTATTCATCCTTTTGTTTTGCATTGATTGCTTTTTTTTTCAGTAATTATTTTCAGTTGATTACTGATTTTAAACTCCTATAGAAATCTGTCTGTTTGACTCCAAGGTTTATCCGATCTGAGGAAGATGATTTTAATCCATCTTGGGAACAAAGGCTTGTGAAGCGTTACTATGACAAGCTTTTTAAAGAGTATCCTTTGCATATATTTCTTTGTGGTGTCTAGCTATGGTTGACTCCTCACAATTTGGATTGATGCCTTTGGTTCATTTCTTGACTTGTTTGAGATACTGCATTGCTGATATGTCCAAGTATAAAACTGGAAAGGTAGGCCATTGTTTAATATGCATGTTTGAGATACTGGTTTTGAACTTTCTTTGATATGAAAGTTGAATTTTGATGTTCTCAACATATTTTCTTTAGGTTGAGATGTCGTCCCTTATAATATTTTTTGTTAGAAGAATTTATAGGGTGGGCTTTGGAACAAAAACACTATCCAAATCAGGCAGCTTCCCTATTGGTAATTTTTGGGTAAGAAAATACAAAACAAGAGAGCATATATTTACTAAAATGCCATTCTCCCTCTTCTCCTCCAACCACGATCTCCTCATTCTCTCTGCATTGTTGCCTCCCCCCCTGCTGACTTCTTTGCTCTCCGCCTCCATCTATTGTTGCCGCCCCCTTTGCGCATTGTTGCTGCCTTCTCATTTGTGCGTTGTCGCCACTTGCTCTTCTACACATCATCTCCTCTACACGTTGTCTTTGCCTCCTCCTTTGCACGCTATCATTGCCTCTAGGGGTGTAAACGGACAGACGCGGATAAGGCATGTCTGTAGCCGTCTGTTTTTACACGGACCAAGTGCTTGTCTGTCCGTATTTGTCCATGACGGACACGGATAGGAATGGACGGACACGGACGAAATAAAGGTGAAAGTTTAACATATACTCTTTTATTCTTAAATTATGGGTGGTTAGTAAAAAATTAATTAAAAAATAAAATATAATAATAGTAAGATAGTCTAATCTAAAAAATAAATAAATAATGATGTTATAAAAGACATGTGAGAGTATAATATGTATTTTTTACAATCTTGTTGTGAAGATTAACTATGTGACATAGGTTAGTAATTTAGTATAAAGTAAAAATAAAAATAATAAAATATATAGTTGGTGGACACGGACGGCTGCGGACACGGCTAACCCTTGTCCATGTCTGTCCGTATTTGGGACGGACAAAAATTAGTGTTGTCCATTTTAGTGCGGACGGACACTGGACAAACGGACGCTGTTTACACCCCTAATTGCCTCCTACTCCATCTTCTATCTCCTTAAACATCCACCTGCCCTCATTGCCTCCTCCGCTCGCTGCCACTTCCTCTTCCGTGTGCGTCCTCGATGCGCTGCCCTCCCCTTTCTCCCTTTGTGAACCATTGTAAAAAATGTGATGGGATCTAAATTGCGACAGGTAGGAATTGCAATTAGTAGATTGAGATAATACATGGTGCCAATATAATGGTGGTACATGGTGTCTAATTTGCGACAACATTATTATCTAAATTGCTATGGTAGATATTTCAATAGCATATGGTACCTAAAGTGCGATGGTATATGTCTCTAAATAGGTGATGAGGTCTAAATTGCAATGGGTAGATTGTGAAAATATATGGTGCCAAAATTGCGATGGTATATGATGTCTTACTTGTGATGGTATAGGAGTCTAAATTATGATGAGGTCCAAATTATTATGGTAGATATTGCAATAGCATATGATGCCTAAATTGCAATGATATATGGGTGTCTAAATTGCTATGGTTTAGGTCTCTACTATGCAATGGGGTCTAAATTGCGATGGGTAGATTGTGACAGATATGGTGGCTAAATTGCAATGGTAAATATTGCAATACCATGTGATGCCTAAATTGTGATGGTATGTGGTGTCTAAATTGTAACGATATAGGTTTCTAATATATGATGGGGTTTAAATTGTAATGGGTAGAAATTATGATAGTTTATGATGGTAACATTGCGATGATATATGGTGTCGAAATTGCGATAGTCGGAAAAACTACAAGATAAGGTCCTCATGTCACCACTCATTTGATAAGGCACGATGAGACGAATTCAATGTCACCAAGAATGGGTGAATCTGGCTTCGGGAACACTAGATATGGTCCTGGAAAGCTGTGGAAAAGAAAATGGATATAAGGGTATTTTTGGGTTTTTTTAGACTGTATGGCACATAGGGTGCCTGACTTGAAGGAGTAAAAAGGTTATGCCTTTATAATTTTTTTATATGAGATGATGCTTAATCCGGTTAACTTTATTCTCTCTCCTCCTACCATGAAATTTGCCATTTTATTATTTTGTTGGCTTGGTACCTAAATATTATTGATTGGTAAGATTACCCCTAATTCTTACAGTCATTTCTATAGCCCTTAATATTCTGGCCAGAGTTGCTTGAATTGCATTTGGAGATGACATGGATTTTTATTAAACGTGAGTCACTTGACTAGGAAGTTACTTACTAATATATGTACTGCATATGGTTCACTGACTCTGTGGAGCAAGTCTGAAGTCTCTTTTGTGAGGAGCATGCAATAGAATGTCTTTTCCCCTACCAACGGCTTTATATTGGTGGCAGAGAATATTTTATGAATGTTTAGATCTGCACTATTTTGCTTTGGGAACATTGTTCTTGTATGTGATGATGTAGTAGATTTTTCTTTTCAATCCTAATTATGTACTGTTTATAGCAATATTGCAAATAGATAATGCAAAAGTTGAAAGTAGTATCTACATCACCTACCAAAAATTAGTGAGACATGAATGTATATAGAGAATTGGGTGGTGACTGTGTGGTTGTTTCTTTGTTGCAGATTGGGCTCAGGTGGAGAACGGAGAAGGAAGTTATTTCTGGGAAAGGTACTATGGTTATTTTTTAATGTATCGTGTTAGATAACGATGCCATTTCATTTTCTCCCATGATAATCTCATTGTATCCTATCATATTTTAAGTGTTACTATAAGCAATTTGTTTTTAAATGTTGTCTTATTCTTATTCGTTTTTAGTTAAGTTTTGAAAGATGGGGAAGGCATTCATTGATATCTTGTCAACAGGACAGTTTGTATGTGGCAGCAAGCATTGTGATGAGAAAGATGGTTTAGCGAGTTATGAGGCACGTATTCTTGCTAGCAATATTTATCATTGAATAACTGAAATTAGGTATCTTCTGTCATTGTGCCTTTAAAATGAATCAATGGCTTTTTGAAAACTTTTTCTATTAAGGTAGGCATGATTTCATAAAGTGCAGTCTATTACCGACTTATACGGGCAACTAACATGGAAGAAGTGTTAGGTTATTATAATTGAAACTGGATTTTCCTTTTCTTTGCGTATAGAGTAGTTTTCTCTTTAAAGGAAATGGCTAAGAGTTAAAAGGTTGTCATAGTTGACCAATTCTAAGTTTTCACGATCAGATGCTGATATGATCAAAATGTTAACGGGAAAATGTTATAACTAACACAAACATTCTCTGACCCAATTGCATGTTGGAAGTATTTGTTTCCTAGGTCCTGGGTTGAAGTTATTGTAATGCTTTTTACTATTAATGATGCATTAATTGTGCTTGTAAAGAATAGTTATAACATCTTTTGTCTGCTGTAATGAAAACGTCACGTATGGGTTCTCGTACATTATGCTCCAAACCTTGGCTTTGATCATGTAGTCAACTTGTCCTTATCTTTAATTTCTTTGCTTTTCTTTTTCCTCTCCAGCTGCTTACAATGTCACGTATGTTTTTCTGTAGGTTAATTTCTGCTACTTCGAAGCAGGTGAAAACAAACAGGCTCTTGTGAAACTTGTAGCATGCAACAGGTGTGTTCTTGTCATTGTGCTTGCACATAGTTATTTTTTACTGTCATGTCCTTGCACGCTGTAACTCTCTTTCATCTCATTGTAATAAAAAATAATGTCAATTAGCATTATCTTGTATCTCAGAACATCTAGGATTTTAATATAAACAAAAACATACATTACAAGGCCATGAAGGCTGAATAAACATATCGAGAAGTTGGAAGTGTATAAATAGTGTCAGGAGAGTCTAGAATGTGGCCATTCCTAGTTAAGTTGGCTGTTTGATTTTTAAAACATGGAAATACTCATTTAAAACCTAGAAGCCTTTCTAGCAAACTATGCATTTTGTTTTTTCGTTGATCAATTCAATTAGTGGAAGATGCCATTACAGTACTTACCCTACCCCTAAAATTACTTAAAGGCAGTTTGTGTAGGTGTTTAGTTTTATTGATAAACTTTCCGAAAGTCTAAATGCTTGTAAGGTAATGAAGCTCTTTCTTTTGTTTGTATTTGAAGGTGTGCAGAAAAGCTTTCATATAAAAGGCAGAAAGAGAAGGAGAAAGCAGAAAAAAATGAGAAACGCAAAAGAAAGAGGTATCTGGAAAACTCCATCCCCTTCTTACTAATGTTGGACTAAATGAGCAATTCGTATTTACTGTAGTTCTTTTATCCCTGCTCATTCTGAATTTCAGAGAGAAAAGACAAAGTTACAGTGATTCAGATGACGACAATGATTCAATAAGGAGGAGGACAAAAGGTATGGAGCATCCCTAACAACATCTAAGTATTCTGATTGCAGTTTTCATCACCAGCATCCTAGCATCTTGAAACTACTTACGAATTATTCTCATATTAGCTGCTTTCTTGGCAGGGCATGAAGGTACTAGTAATGCAGAAGATCAAGAGGATGATGAGGATGAAAATTTTAATGTGTTTCTCGAGGGAATGTTTCCATAATTTTGTTTGAGCACATATTCTCATCATCAGGATATTTGTTTTACAGGAGATAGAAGGTGATTTACCTAGAAAGAATGGTGGGTATTGAGCGAAAGGTTTCCTTTGGACAATCACTTGTATATTTGCTTTTGCTTTGCAATCACTTGTATATTTGCTTCAAATGTGTAGCCAACATCAAATGGGTCCACACTTCTTAGTCCCGAGTGTGGCTGACGTCGAAAATTAGTCCAAAAGTTAGGTACTCTGAAATCGACCTGCTGTAGATTTGACGAAACAATTTGTAAATGATTTGTGTCCATAAACAGCGCCCCTTGTGCATTTTGGAGAGTATCCTGCAGAGATTTGTGATCTGGACTATACGAGAGCACCCTTGAGAGTTTTTTAGGAAGGAAATTTGAAAAAAATTAAACGGTAAATATTATTGAGGGCCTCTCAAGGTGAGGCATTATTGGAATATCTTTGAGAAGTTGACATACAAACCGCGGAATGGCAAAGATGTGAGAAGGTTCGAAGGAATGACACAATCAAACCTACACGCATGGTTGCCCTTGCTTGAGTGGCGCAAAAAGTCTGCTTCCTGTCATTTCAAAACTACAAACATGATTCTGGCTTAGTGCTCGCTTCTGTTGCCCTCTCATTGTCGTCGTCACCCTTTCCTTGTCAACATTGATATCAGACGCCCTAATTCCCGTCAACCTCTCCCTATCCTCTTTACAGTAACCCTTGTTGCCCTCTTCCTCTGTAGTCCGGGCTAAAGCCATAAACTCCATCACTCTCTATTAACCAAGCCGCTGTCTAACTCCTAATATCGAGGTATAACTTCTTACTTAGAAAACAGTCACTTTTTTGGGGGGTGGAAATGTTCTTGGTCATAGCTATGAAATGCTGAAAGACCATTTTTTGCTGAGAAATCGTATGTCTTTATAGTTTGTGCTGTATCTTTGTTCCAATAATGATTTTTTTGGAGAAGTTATTTAGTCATTATTGAAAATTCTACTGCTTAATGTAAACGTTGTAAGGTGGCATATATTAAATTTCATTTGTTAGCAAGTCTCTTTGATTGTAGTTCTTCAAAAATTTCCCCCCTAATTATTTTGTTTTGCAAGTATGTCTGATATTAAATTTCATGTCCATTGTCATGTTATGCGACACCCAAGGAAATTTAGGAATACACTTTAATTAATTTTGGGAATTTGTATTATTTTTGGAAAAAGAGGGGGTTAATCGACGCAATTTTGACTTGTCGACCAGGTGAGTAGTGTTGTGTAGGTAAATGACTTGATAAGATATCTCTTTGAAGTTTTCTCTTCCATATTTAAAATTTTTAACTCATCCCAAACTAACTCGAGCTTGAGAAAGGTAGCTGAAGCTTTCAAGAGACAGTTTGGGTTGAAAATGAAGCTGAATTAAAGAGGAGCAATGAATTCGATGAGGAGAAGCCATGGGGAGTGGATAGTGAGCAAAGAGATTGAAGAAAATCAAGGAAGGATGAATGCATGTCAATAAATTTCAAGTCTTGATGTTCTCAACTACAAGTAAAAACCCTAGGATGATAAAATCAATAAAAATGTTACAAGATGATTGAATAAATGTGTATATTCTCATGATTATAATTGGATAAGCCAATTTCGAGGGTGAAGGAAGTGTTGAGGGCACAATAATCCTCCCAAGACATTGTAGAAGTAGGGGAAGAAGGTTGAGAAAGAGTGAACTTCAATTGGAGAGAGGAACTAGTCGAAGAAATAAACTAGGGGTTCTGTCGTCGTGTCCTTCTAGTTGTCCAACAAGGTGTTGACAGTCACTAAAATGTAAAATGAAAAGAGTAAAAGGGAAAATTCAGGGAAACCCATGAAGATGACTTATAAAAAGTGAGAGAGAGGAACATAATGAGGAAAGGACTAGACGAAAGTGGAGGTTTGCTGCCCCTTTTTACAGGCACATTGAGATCAATCGATTAGGTCTAGGATGTGACATCCCCTATTTTTGAGAAGAAAATTATTTCTTTTTATTTAATAAAAAATTTATTTTTAATCACGAGCAACCCACCGATATGTCGGTGTTCTAGCAACGGAATAGCACAATATTGCTACTTATAGGCATCGACGTGTCGATGGTTTGCTGATGATAATTGTATACATCAGTTATGTCAAAACATGAGGTTTTTTTACAGTTATGAGGCTCCTTAAGTAGTTATCCCAATATAAATAAAATAAAATATAGAATTGGGGGTAAAGGAGAGTCCAAGAAAAGTTCGAGCACCAGTGGGATAGTGAACATAGGTGGCTCAAGAGGAGATTGGGTTAGATAGGAAGAAGAATTTGCCTCTACGAGGTTCGATTGGAATATGCACTTGAATTTTAAGCAAAGTATTATAATTCCTAATTTTCTTCAAGTTCTTAATGATCATGAACTCATGTTTATGTTTTTTGTTAAATCATGCTTTTTATGAGAGTGCTTTAATGGTGAATTTAAATCATGACTAGTTTGATGTCTAAAATGTGACCCAAATGGATTACAATCTATTTTGGGATGATTTTCATTGATTGTTGTATCAAGAAAAGGTATTTGGGATAAAAATAGTTTATGATCATGTTTTTCATATCACCAAGAAGGTCACCGATGCTTTAGTGAATTCTCCAATGGGAGTAAGAGGAAGACCAATGTTCTTGCATGCATGTCATTTGGTCATTGGCAATGAGGCCGACATGTCATGGTGGCTTGGTTAGGTGGGCTTTCGCAGTCAACCCATTGTTGGTGAGGGGTACATTGATGGTTTTATCAATGGTCATCGATAAACTAGCTGACATGTCGGTGAGGTTACTAATGGTGCCTCATAGTAAAGATTTTTAAGTGTGTGTTATATTCATGTCATTTGGTCATTGACAATGAGACTGATATGTTGATTTAGTGTCAGTTAGGTGGGAATACCAAGCCAACCCACTATTGGTGGAGTTCGACACTTCAATGGATCTGGCCGTCTTGTTAGTGAGGTTACTAATGGTACCTCATGGTAAAGATTTTAAGTATATTTTATAGCAATGAATAAATCATATATCATTTACATATAATTGCCTTATTTCAAGGATTTTGTGATGTGTATGGAATAGAGAGTAAGCATGTACTAAGTAAGTGATAGTAAGCCCTAATGCGTATGTATTAAACCATATGGTGGAATGATTTTGTCACCGTGAACTGATACATTTGGCACAAAAGGTCCAAGATTCCTAGTGCTACATAAAAAGGTTGAACTAGTTTCATGCAAGTTCAAAAGTGGAGCTTCAGCCTAGTGGGATCAATTGCAAATGGAGAGAGTTAGACAAGGTAAACAACCAATTAAAAGTTGGAACAAATGAAACAAATGCTGAGAGCTAGGTTTCTTCCACCTGACTATGAATAGATTCTATTTCAAAATTATTAGAATTGTAAACAAGGAGGAAATTCAGTCTCTGAATATATAGAAACATTTCAAAGATTGGGAGCACAAAATAATCTTCATGAGACAGAAGGACAATAGGTGCAAAGTCTTAAATACTCTATTAGAGATAGAATTATATTTAGCCACGTAGAATAGAAGGGTATGACATGAAAATAATAATATTTTTCCAGCTCTTTAAGGATGAGAGTTATGTAAAGCTGCTCCCCTAGCCATGGAGTTAGGTTTAAATAGACTAGAGTATTAAAAGATAACTGGTCCCTCGCAGTGCTATATAGGAGGTTTTGATGATCATGACAGTAGGATCTTGGCACTAGGGTCCATGAGCCTTAGTTAGCCCTTCATGCCATGGATGGGGTGGGGCAGGCTTCAATTAAAGACTGAGGTCGAATTTGTAGTAGTCCAATATCTAGTCAAGTAGGAACTCTGATATGAGGTTGCCGGGTCTAGCAAACCTTGAAGTAAAATTTTCTTTGGTATATTTTCTTGCCATTGAAAGGTATGTACAAATATGATTTCTATGTCATTTATAATGGTTTTGGTGACAAACATTTCTTTGGTATGTTTATCAAATAATTTGTTTTCAACTGGATTGCAATTCCATTGTGTATACTCATATACTCAGCATCCTTTGTATTGTAGGTCCTCCGGGGAGAAGACTTTCGAGGTATCATGAAGGTGTAACTATAGAGCAGAGCCTACTTACAACTTGATGATTTATTTATACCTTTAGGTTTGCTTTTAGGCTTGAGAGGGTGTCATTTATCTTTTCATTAGCTTATGCATATGTAACAAACAAGTACTTAGTTGTTGATCTCGTAAATATTTTAATACTTTAGATATCTAGATGCTTATTTATTATGATACCACAACAAGTGTTCATGAAAGAGATGGTTTTCATGTTCCCAATTTGATATTTCAATGTTTATGAATGCATAATACAATTTTATCTGCTACTTGGTATGAAGGGGAGTGTGTTATAAATTCTCAATTGAAGGAAAATATTTGCATGAATAATGGTTTTAAAAAATTGGGGGTGTGACAAGGTGCTAGGTCGATAGGCTCTTTGACATGTTGACAAGTGAGCCGACAATGGTTTGTAAATTAATTAAGAGGCTGACATGAGTAGCAATGAAAAATACAAGTGCATAATATATTTCTAGAAGCTATGAGTTGCTAAATGAAGAAGAACACAAGTGAACTCTAAGAGGTAATAAATCAAGATTGACAAAGTTACCCTAGAGAGAAATGTGAGAGGGGCGGGTCCTAGGTAGCTGGGAGTGCAAATAATTTTTTTTTTTTTGACTAGTTGAGCTAGCTGTGTAGAACCCATGGATGTGAGAATCAAGGATTTTCCTCCAATAAGGGGACCATTGAAGTGATGATGACATAAATTATTAATGAGGAAGGGTCTTTACCAGTGATGAAATTATGAATTGATCTTCAAAGAATTATTGAGCACTCATATTTTAAGGATCAATTTGCCATGTCAGAGTCTTGTTTCAACTCATGGGCCTCAGACAGGTGAGTTGTTATTGCTAGATTCCCAAAGGGCCATAGTGCAGACTAGAGGTTATTTCATGGGGATCAAAGGGACCTTTGTTTCTTGCTATTAATGTCCTTCGGGCAAGATTGGGCCGTATCTCAATTTCATGGCATAGGGCTTGGACAAGTAGTGTAATGCCCAAAAATTTTGGATAAATTTCCTTTCTATCGTTTAATTTCGGGAGTGAAATTTTCATTGTTGAGTTAATTTAGACCATGTGGAAAACCTAAATTTGACCCCTTGATCATTAGGGGTAGAGGGTAGAATTTTCCTATTTTAGTCAGAAATATGGGGTTTGTGTGCAATCAACTTAGTTAGCTTGGCTAAGTGAAACCCCCTAGTGCCCTGATTGAAGGTACGGGAAGGGGAAAACAAAGCACCACTTAAGGGTTCACTTTAAGTTAGTAAGAGGACCCGCCTATGTGTCTTGACCTAATGACCTGAGTGTGAGTGCGCACCTGTGAATAGAGGAGATTCACTCTGGAAGGTACTAGAGAAAGCCCTAGCTTTGTGGTATAGGCTATTAATGTTGGTTGAGAGAAATCAAGGTGAAAAACGTGTAAGAAATGAAGGAGAGTTAGGTTGAATGGGTAGATGGCTAAATGGGCCTTGGATGGGTAAGGAGTGCACTAGAATTAGCTACCGACATGCCATAACCCAGAATTATGTTTAATATGAGTTTTTGAAGTTAAGTCTCAATTTAGTGCATGTGACACAAGGGGTAAACACCAAAGGTGTGTGTTTATTTGATTTGATGAACTATGATTGTTTCATTGGTGCTTGGAAATAGAGTATCTAGTATGATATGTCTAAATTCATAGTTATGAGTGTATGTTGTTATGAGTAGCTTATGAATGGCATGACATAACATTGACATGTTCTCTTAACTTAAGAAATTCAAAGACATTGCATTTGTGTTTCATATGATGCATGTAGTTGCATGTGATATATTTTTGGGATGCATGTAGTATGCATGTAGTTTGCATGTGTATCATAAATTAGTGTTACTAGGGGTAAGCCTACTTTGTGTTGTCTTATGGGTGGTTTTTTGCCACACATATTTTTTACACATAGTTACTCTGTGATGCAATAGAAGATGGATGCAAAGACTCTATGCTACTTAGTAATCCTATGTCTTCAATATACTACTACAATTTCTTAGAAGAGTATTTTATTTGTATTAATTTGGTATAAATTATTTATTGTAATTTTTAAATTATCTAGGAAGCCAGGCTGTAACAAGTAGTCAAGAAAGGTTGTTGGATTTGAGATAGATGTCAGAGATCTTGAGGTTACCCTCATGGGTGGAGTATCACCTGGGATGGAATAGACTCTTGAGACTGGAGTTAGAGTGGAGGTTTTAAGGTTTATAAATACAAATGAGAAATTATAAAACTCATCGAGAAGGCGAGTTGAGGTGAGAGAAAGAGGAGGTAAACCATACAGAAAGAGAAGTGTTCTTTAAGATAAGAGTAAGACTTGTGTGATAATGATGATGCATAATGAACCACAAAAACATAATCACTAGCATGAAGATAATCTCTCGCTCTCTCTCTCTATGTCATATGTAATGTATTGGTTTATTTTGGTAATCAATAAAATATCAAATTGATGTGTACAAGATCACATGATGAAGATGATGTTGATTAGATGACTTAGAAGTGTTTTGATAGATAAAGTCATGTACACACATAACATTCACACACTTTGGATAAAGGGGTTATCATATTAGAGTGTAAGAATGAGTGTTGGAGACTTTTGGATGAAAATTATGTTTTTGTTCATAAGTGATTAATCGCTATAAATCACCCAATTGATCGGCCTTGAATGTTTTTACAAGGTGCTCTAGAACACAAATTGATAGATCGCCAATTGGCTAGATCGATCGGTGCTGGTCTTGTAAGATTCCAATAAAGTGAACAATTGATCGCACTATGAAATGATCAATCGCTCATACCTAAGATAAGTTCACTGTAAGTTAAAAGATCGATCTCCATGTGAAAAGATCAATCAAATACTGATAAGAAGGATTTTATTAACCTAAATGATTGATCCTAGTTTTAAAGGATCGATTATGTCTAGTTCAAGAAAACTCGATTAACCCAATTGATAGATTGTTTTGGGAAATGATAAATTGATTACACATCTGCACTCAAACACAAGAGGGAATGATCTATCACCCTGTGGAATGATCAATCGCTTTAGTGAGCAATTTTTTGAAATAGGCTATTCTGAGTGGAATTAAATTTCTATTATATGTCTAACACCTAAACCAACTTAGTTGCCTATATACATGGTATTTTGCATGTGAGAAGAGTAAAACCATTGTTAACATAGAGAGTGATTGGTGAGTTTACTCTATTGAGCTTTGAGTGATTAGAACTTTCTATTAACTATAAGTCTTGAAGATCAATTTTATTTAGCTAAAGGATCCTACAATTGTTTAATTCTTGAATAATTATTGATGGTTTATTCCAAACACAACACATAGTTGCTAAAAGAGGCTTTTCATAAAGGGACAAAGGGACCTTAAAGAAGCTTTGTTGAGCAAATCAAGGAGGGTTTGATTAGTGACGGTGCTACTAAGAAGATAATAGTCAAGCTCTAAGGGAAAAACATCAATGAGGTGTTTTGAATGCCAACATTCAGTTCAAGAAGGGACTTCTAGTTTGGGTAGAGGTTGGTAGTTTGAGCATTGTAAGCTCTTAGTTTATAGTGTATTGATTCAGCCGAAGTGATGACTAATCGTGGTTTTTCTTGATTTGGGTTTCCACGTAAAATATTTGTGATTGTGTTTGCATGCTTTGATAGTATAATGTGAGCTAGTAATAGTTTAATATCACTTTGTTAGTTGTGTACATCAAGGCTGCATCTTGTATATCTTTACAAGGTATTTAGGCTAGAGGCACTTTGGTGATCCTCTAAGGTTAGAAGGATATTAAACTTCCAATTGGTAGATAAGGATTTTCATGATCTTGTGAGATTTATTATTTTTTTGGTCAAAACTGCATGCTTTCTTTCTAATCTTGCTTAAGTGCTTAATTATTTTTCTCATGCTTTTTATATACTCTAGTGATGCTGATAATTTATATCATGAAACTTATTAGAAAAGTCATTGGTTGGTGTAAAAGGAATAAGAAACATGAGAAAATTGTCAAATCAAATGAGAAGACCATTGGCTCAATTTTTATGTCAAAATTCTAATTGTCTGAATACAATGAATCATTAGAGAAAGAGGTTCAAATTTTAAGGTATGAACTTGAAGATATGAAAAAATCTAGATCTTTGGAGAGTGAATTTAAGTCATATAATGAAGAAGTTAATGGTTTCAAATATGAGAAAATTAGTCTAGTTGAAAAGAAAGGATTCTTAGATAAATGAGGATTAGAGTTTAGAGTCTAATTCTTCTAGTTCTATGGGTGTCACTATGTTTGTAAAGGCTAAAAAACCCATGAACACTGGGAAGCTTGTTACTCAAGTTGATCATGTGTCAAAACCTAGTAAACCTTCTAGGAATTGAAGTCCAAAGTCTAATAGTATGCCGTGAATAAAATTATTTCATGACTTTATAAAACATTAAGAAAAATAAATTGGAGACATGAGAGGCACATCTTTCAGAAACTTTAGTTGTGATAAAATCCTAATTAAATATATAAGTAAATTAAAATGATCACTTGTTGGGTTTTGCCTGTTACATATGCACAAGCTAAATAAAACGATAAATGATACTCTCTTGTGCCCAAAAGCCGACCTATAGAAAGATGAAGAGTCAAAAAGCTAAAAAGATAGGTTCCTCTCTACCGCTACGTCCTTCCCAATACCTCTAAATAGAATTCCTAGAGCACCTGCACAACAAAGGATATTGAGCATACATGTATACTCAATGGAATTGTAAACCAATTGAAAATGAGTAGTTTGACGAATACATCAAATAACAATTTGCTACTAAAACCATTTGTAATTTATGAAATCAAGATCATACATATCTTTCCAAGTCAAACATACTTACAATAGAGAACTTCACTTTAGGATTCACTATAGTCAATAATCTCATCTAGGAATTTCCACTTTATTAGACATAGAACTACCACAAACTCAACCTCAATCTTTGCCTGAAACCTACCCAATTACATCTATGCTATGAATAAAGGGCCCACTTAGGCTCATGGACCTTAGTGCCGAGATCCCAACTGTCATACTTATTGAGACCTCCTATGTTGTACTGCGCAAGACTAGCCATCTTTTAATACTCTAGTCCATTCAAACCTAACTTCCAAGCTAGGGGAGCGATTCTACATGACTTCCACCCATAGAAAGCCAGAAGACCATGATCTTATTTCATACCATATCTTTTTGTTCTATGTGGCTAAATTGCTTGAGAAGCCAACTAGACCCTAAGACTCTCTTGTACTAAAGTATAGAATGCATCAGTTTTGGGTGACCAATCATTACATCACAAGGTCTCATATACATGCATCAGGGTTTACTAACCCTTATTTAATACATGCTTATTCATTATCCAAGCATACATCCAAAATCCTATGTAAAACATATAATTCTAGCTATATAGCTTAGTCATTACTATAAATTACAATAGAAATCTTTTACCTTGAAGCACCATCGGTAGCCTCACTGATGTGAACCATTGATGTGTTGAACCTTCACTGACTGTGGGTTGGATGGGATTGCCTACCTCACCAACGTGTTGGCCAGAACACTGATAGCCATCAGTGATTCGTAGACATGTCAAACCTTCACTGAAAGTGGGTTGACTGGGAATGCCCAGTTCACTGATGCCATACCGGCTTGTCGACCTCACTACCAATGATCAGTCTACATGCATAACTTTGTATGCATGCAAGGGCACTATTCATCCTCCTTTCACCAATTCAGACAACGATGTGTTGGTAACCTCACCAGTGATTGGGAAAAGCATGATCAGAAACCCCACATCCTTTCTATATAGGTTTTCTTGTGTAAAACTTATAGAAGTCATTTCAAACCAATGTTGTGAACCATTTGGGTCATAAATTAAGAATTGAACCTGTTACAATCCGAAAGTACCATTGAAGCAAAATCATGCATTACATAACATAGATAAAATCATGTGTGTATGTTCAAGTTCATCAAGAACTTAAAAAAAATCAGAAATCTACAATACTTTTCTCCATTTCAAAGAGTAATTTGGAATATTGAAGCGAGATTTCTCCTCTCTTGACACAATTCTCCTCTTGAACTGCTCCCCGTCCTTCATATGTACCGAGCTAGGACTCCTGTGAGGCTTTTTGAGTCTCACTCTCTTTTATACTAAGATAACTAATTATGGAGTTTCAAAACCATAAAACTGCCTCGTTTTTCAAAATTATTGATGCATGCAGTTACCGTTTGTAAGTCATTAACACACCTATGTTTGCTGACAATTTAAGGATGTTTACCCACTATTGGATTGATATAGGGGTTCACAAGCTATTAAAAGGTTTTTACTCAAACAATATTGCCCAATGGATTCTAGGATTTTGACTAATCACTATAGGAACCTAGTGGCCAACTAACGGGAACACATCAAGTACCATTTACCTTCTCAGACTGGGTGTAATTAATGGCATGTCAACAGAAAGTCCAAAGGAAGTGCTTGATGCTTGTGATAATCATCTTGAACTCCTCAACACAATAGACTTTTAGACACACAACATTTTGTCACAAAAATAAACAATACATTGGAGAGAGAATACAATTGCGTATTTATGGCATTAACAGTATGTGGGGAGTGGCCATAGGAACTTTCTCTAAACTTTGTTTGCTTTCTGGTTCTCCCTTCATTACCAAGTAGGCAACAATCCAACTAGTAGTGTACTGGATCATCTTCTTCCTCTCGAGGGAAAGGTCCTAAGTTCAAATAAAAAAAGGTTCCCCGGTAAGGCCCCACTTCACTATTAATACTCGTTAAATGAAGTAAAATTTGTTTTTACTGACAAGAATGCACATGCATAATGCGTGTAAATACAAATAAAATAAAATAAAATAAATTAATAGTACAATATGTTTTAAACAAATGTCTCCATTGCATGATGTAGTTATAATGCATACTTTCAAGATCATATGATTATAAATTCTACACATAAACTTTGTGTTGACCTAAATACACTCATAATAGACACCTGTTAGTCCAAGTCTTAGTTTAAATATTATGTCATCGGTTGGCAAAGAGAATAGTGTCGAAAGACTGTCATAGAGCATGCTATTCTTATTCAAGACTAGTTTGGCAGCCAGTCACATTTGATAGAGCTCTTTGGGACTTTCCAAATGACATAAAAAATACATGAATATGAATATGTCTAATATACACAAAAATAAAAGAAATTATTATAAAGAAGTATGTTATATAAGTGGGGCCCACAAAAAAGTTCAAAAAATATAGTCATGTTGATCTCATTTGATAGGGCTCATTGATGGAAAGCTTTGTAATTATACTAACAACACACGAATCCATGATCGGGAGTGTAAACTATAACATAACAAAACTAAAATCAACATAACCTAAAAAGTAGAATCCATACCATATTATCCCCTAATATTATGTTAACATGTGACAAGATATCCAAAAGGATCTAAGTAAATAATTTTACTAAAATATCTTAAAATCATATACTAATTCAAATTTATATTAAAGAAAATAAATATAAAACATGAGTAAATAAGAAGGAAAAAATAAGCTAGAGCTAGAGCTAGAGCTGAGTTGTAGCTCATTGGTCGTCTGACCATGATCTTCAGCCAAGGAGCTACAACTTGCAGAAGTTGGCTTTGGTTAGAGATTCTCAAATAAGTCTTAAAGCTAAAAATTATAAGTAAAATAATTCAAAAAAAAATGTTATCACCCAATTTGCTTTATATTATAATATGATTATAATTTTACTTTCATTATCAAGAATACCACTTCAACATACTTAAGAGTCTCTACATCTCTCACACACACCCTATGCAAATACATAAATATGCAAATAAAATATTAATCCACCAAATAACATATCTGGCAAAAGAGCCTTGCATCCTCCTAAAATACGGTGACCACAACATCAACACCCCTTTTGTCATTACCATCCTAAGTTGTCGTAAATCCACATTGATATTTGTACCCATAGTCTACTTTGGTGAAAGAAAAACCCTAGCCAAGTGCCAATTGCTAGGTGTGCGGAAAGGGTGTTGCCTTCGTCCTCAAAGTGTGTCAAAGCCTCCCCTTCATTTATCAATGAATGACTCATGACTGGATGTAACTCTCATTCACTTGCCTAACCAAGTCATGTATCAACTGAGCCATGTCAGCCAGAGTTCCTGTGAGGAGATCTTCCACCCTCGCCATATGACGGTCGTCTAGGACAAAGTTGCCAAAGAAATCAGTTGGGGCAAGTGGAAATCTGAACCTTGCCTTGACATCCAGCCTGATCATGGAAGTTACTTGAGGGTCAAGCCATGGTCCATTGTTATCTTCCTCCACGAATGGGCCGTCACAATGTTAAACTGAGAAAAGGTTGCAGGAACTTGGGCTTTCTGTTCTTTAGGGCTGCAAGTGGGTCCGGCCTTGGCATGCTAGGGTTAGGCCTGGGCCTAGGTCTAAATAAGAATGTCAGATAAATGGGCTTGACCCGGCCCTAACCTCCCTACTAAAAAGTTAGCTTAACCTAATATTTGGCTTAGACCGAGCCACAAGCTTTTTTCATAGCACCACTGCAAGGGGGAAATGGCTACCAGAGGTGAGAAAAGAGAAGAGGAAGGCAATCCAGTGGAGGTGAGAAGGGAGAAGAGTAACTGAGGGGTAGAGGGAGGCGGTCCGATGATAAAAAATAATAGAGGGAGGTGGTGGTCCAACGGAGACGAGAAAGGAGCAAGTGGTGATTCAGTAGCGGCGAGAAAGAGGGAGACAAATGTTCCTTTCGTCCAGCAAAGGTGAGAAAGAGAAGTGAGACTAGAAACATTGGCAACACTGAAGGTGAGAAAGAGAAGATGGGTGAGAAAAGTGATAGTTAGAGCGGTGTTCAGGCGGAGGTCCCAACTAAAGAGGGAAAGGAGAAGACGGAGGGCGGTGGCGGCAAGAAAGAATGGAGATTGAAAGTAAGACTGTATACAAGGGAGTTTAGGGTTACATATAGGAATTGAAATAAGCTCAGTGGGCCGTCGGGCTGAGCTGGGCTTTTGTAATTTTTTTTAGACCGATCGATCCCTGGTCTAAAATACAAGGGCCAAGCCTAATTTATTAGGGCCGGTTGGCCCTGTTCGCAGTTTATGCAGCCCTACTGTTCCTGTTCATTGACGAAGGAACCAGAAACATGGACTAAAAGGATATCCACATTCTTTGAAGGAGCCTTCACAGGAGCTTCGCAAACAGTTTTGGGTGGAGAAGGCAAAGAAGGTTGTACAAGGTGCGGGACTACCTTTCCCCAGTCAAAATCACCCTCACCTTCGTTTAGGTTCTGGCACTTCTTCCTTGCATATGCCTTTGTTCCCTTGTGAATTTGGACTCGTCTAGCCAGACTGGGTTACGGTATTAAGTCTTCGTAACCAAGTGGGTGCCACATCAACAACGAAGGAGTGGTCCAAGAGAAACATAGGAATATGTTGTCCAAGAGAAACTTAGGAATATGTTCCCCTCCATATGTAGTCTGAAAAATCTTTTCCTTTTAATTTAGAGGCAAGAGGGCAGATAACCACGCTATTCACGTGCCCAAGTGAATTCTTCCTTGGTCCGCACCTGGCCATCGGATGAAAATTGAATGGTCAATAGCTCATTACATGATTTCATGGCTCAATCAGCAAGAGATCAAGCTGGGAGGCAGGCATGTTGTGCTCGCAGTATCAGCTTTTGAAGCAATGAAACAATTATAGCGTCCGGACGGGGTTTGGGGATTTTTCTTGTTGTTTCTGTTAGTGAAGATTGATAGCACACATGTTAACATTAATAATATTAATACTAATATACATAGCTTGTGTGCCACATATATAGCATAACAAGATACATGTGTGCCATTATGTGTAATTTAAGCTGGGTTCATTATCAGTAAGAGAAAAAAATGGCTCCTTATATGTAACTTACACTGAACTTTTTACCAGGGAAAACAAGAAAAACTTTTCCTCGTTAGGCACAAATGTGTGATTTTGTAAGAATGCTGTCGTTGTTATTGATGTTAAGGACAAAGTGTGAGGAATGATTAAGCACGACAGAGGCGTTGCAGACTCGGCCACTTCTTAGGAGCGATTTGGACCAAGGAATTTTACCATTAGAGAGTGCTAGGAGGGACCAGGCCAGGCAAGTGGCCAGTGATGAAAACGTATTCCAGACTACTTTTTCAATGATTGAGACTAAAGGTTACAATGTACTCAAAAATCTATATTTTGCCAATTTTTGACTATTTAATTTTAAAATAATTTTTAATATCTCCTAAAAATTAAATTAGATGTGTTCGACAATTTATTATTGAAAGACTAGTTAATTTGTTAGGAGACAGAATTATAAAATCACCCTAGCGACAAAAACCTTTGCTAATTTAGTATGGATATGCCCTCCACATTTGTGTACAAATTTAAATATATTTTAGGTGTCAAAAGATTTGCTTTGAGGGTTATATTTGGGACGAGCTTGGTTACGTTGATTGGGGGTTATTTAATATGAATAGCCTCAAGTTGAAAAGGTAAGTCAACTAAGCTCATTCAAAAACATAAAGTGTAGAAACTTGTAGTCATACAATTTTATTATTTATTAACAAGTATATCTTATGTGACCCATTACCTAAGCCCATTCAAGTTTACTAACTAAAAAATATAACAATGACAATATTTTATCCTTAACATCTCATAATAAAATCTAATATAAAGGCCTTTAAATTTAATTTAAATTTAGAAAATAAGAGCATAATATACCTCAAAATTTGACTCGTACAATATTTAGTTCTTATAAACTTTTAAAATAGTTCATATAACAAACGTTAGGTCAGTGTCCTTAATCTAGTTGGCTCAAGGCACTAGGTGTTGAAACATCCTCAGACTTAATAACTCCTATCGCCATCATCCCTATCTTCTACAGTTGACCGACCATGAATCAAATTAGCCAATCCCTGTACAAGTCCTCTCATCTTAGCCATTTGAGCAGCCATCAAGCGTTTATACATGTGGTCAACCACGTTTGAAGTTGTGCCTGAGAAGAATCGATATGTGCTCAAAGGTGATGCTCCATCTGAAGGAAATAGTTGTGAGCAAAAGAATGTGGTGGAATGCGCTGCTCAGCTGCGACCTTTGGTGTGCCCTCTGCGGCCGGTTCCTCCTTGTCCTTCTCTTCTTATGCTAGTCAAGGTGGGCAATGTGTGACCATCTGGTTTAGGGTTGCGTGGGAAATGACCCCTAAATTGCAACTGTGGGTGCATATGAAGGAAAATCCAACTGAAAGTGATAAAAAAATCCGCTCTAAGATGAAAGGATAAGCTAATTGAGCGTCCACTAGTCCATAAACTATATCCACCATCCATGTAAAGACAAATGAGGAGAAGTCGAGGTGAATCCACTATGCATGACCCAGAACATATAGAAGGTGGGATAAGGTGTAATCTACCTTCTCATGACGATGTAACCATATGTTATACTCCAATATCAAATGCACAAATTAATAGTCTCGTGTCATGAGAGAAGATGGCAATCCATATGTGAGGGATGGGCCTTGCTCTTGCCCCATAAGAGTCCCCGTGATAGTAAAATCATCAGGGAACTTAAAATCAGCAAAGGAGGGATAGGTAAAGGTGGAGCGTGTGAGACCCATCACTATAGCTATATGATCTAGGGTGGCTATGATCATAACGGATACAATGGTGCTGACAATATATCCCTACTCATCAAGAAAGGCAAACACATAAAAGGATCGCACTTGCTTGTGATGATGCAAGCGTTAGGGGCTGTGATCTGTGAGAAAAAGGAGTGCCAATCCTCTCAAGCCATAATTGGGTAGTAGTAATGCAGGGGGAAAACTCCACCTATTGCTCTTAAACAATAGCATGAAGAGGTAGATTGGCAGTGGCAGTAGTAGAAGATGAAGCGCGCGAAGTAGAAGGGGCTCCCTTCATCTTCTTCGAGGCTTTAGAACTAGAACTATGCACCATGGATCTACAAAAAGCTCATAAAGAAGTCCTAAAAGTGTTATGGAAGCGAATGAAAAAAACATAAAAAAGTTTCACACACTCAATAATGTCAAATTACAAAAATAACCCTAGAAAAAATGAACGGAAATGTACCAAATCAGAGTATAATATGTACAAGTAAATAATAAGCATTTTTTATAAAGAAAGTACATATAAATTGATCCATTAAGCCTTAAAAAGTAGAATTTTTGACAAAAACAATGCATGATGAAAATTTTGAAATTAACCATGCACAATGCATCATTTATTCAATCAAACTAGACCAAATCATAAATATAGAGTATACAAGTTCATTCTATGTGGCAAAAAAATGCATTTGATTTGGCCAAAAAATGAAAGAGAAATTTAAAATACAAATTTTGGGCTTATCGGATAAATGGTTGGACATCATGAAAAGGAGGCCGGTTTGGCTCAAATAGACACCAAAAATGAATTCTACGAGAAAATTGGGAGGAGGGAAGATTTTGGACAAAAAATTCTTATCGGACAGTGAATGGCGGCATGACAGAAGAGGAGACGTCACACATGGAGAAAATAACGTAAAATTAACTAAAAATAAAAAAATAAACCAAAGAAAAACAAGGGATGCCTTCCTAGAAGTGCTAAGTTTAGCGTCTTCAGTAAGAGAATGTGCAGTTCCTTAATGTATTAGTGGATCAATCAAATCAATGGAGTAAATGCCACACCTCTCAATATCTCTCTCAATGACAGGCTTAAGTCTCTGATCATTAACTTTGAAAATTTGATTATCGCGTGGGTCAGAGATTTTAACTGCTCCATGAGGGAAAACCTGTGTAATGACATAGGGGCAATCCCAGCAAGATCTAAGCTTACTTGGGAAGAGGCATAATTTATAATTAAAGAACTAAACTTTCTGGTTAGCTTCAAAGGACTTTCGATGGATTAAGTGATTGTGTAAAGCCTTAGTCCTTTGTTTACATAATTTGGCACTCTAGTAAGCTTCATGACACATCTCCTCTAATTAATTAATTTAGATTTTACAGTGGGAACCGGCTTTGTCCAAATCAAAATTAAATGATTTAATGGTCCAAAAAGCATAGTGCTCCAAGTGAACGGGTAAGTGATATGCATTACAATAAACAAGACAGTAAGGGGTCATTCCAATGGGGGCTTTATAAGTAGTCCGAGGTGCTCATAAGACATCATTAAGATGCATGGACCAATCTTTTCGATCAGGGTGAACCATTTTCTCAAAAATTTTCTTAATATCATGATTGGACACCTCTACTTGACTACTGGTCTAAGGAGGGTAGGGGGTGAAAACTTTATGTATAATGGAATATTTTTGAAGAAGAGATTCAAAAGAACGGTTAAAAAAGTGGCTACCCCCATTGCTAATGATTGCCCTAGGTGTACCAAATCGACAAAAATATGTTCCTTGAGAAATGTCACCACAACCTTATGGTCATTGGTTTTCGTCGCTATGGCTTCAACCCATTTGGAGACATAATCGATGGTGACCAAAATGTAAGTGTAGCCAAAGGAGGGTGGAAATGGACCCATGAAATCGATTCCCCAAACATCAAGAATCTCAACATTGTGGATGGATTGGAGAGGCATCATGATTCTATGAGAAAGAGCCCTTAGACGCCAACATCTATCACAAGACTTACAAAATCATGAGATCCCTAAACAAGGTGGGCAAGTAAAATCCACTTTGAAGAACCTTAGCAGTTATTTTCTTTCCCCCAAAATTACCGCCATAGGTGTGAGAGTGAAAAAATGTGAGAATACTATGAAATTCACTATAAGGCACTCATTAGCAGATAATCTAATCAGAACAAAACTTAAAAAGGTCAGGGTCATCCCAATAATAGTGCTTGACATGAGAAAAGAATAAATCTTTGTCTTGTTTAGTCCAATTAGAGGGAATGCAACCCATAACAAGATAGTCAACAATGTGGGCAAACTAGGGGTGAGGTGGTAGAGACAGCATAGAGCTGCTCATCGGGGAAAGAATCATGAAATGGTTTAGGGTTGGAAGATTCCTCAAGTAAGATCCTAGATAAATGAACAACCACGACATTCTCAACACCCTTCTTTTCCTTAATTTTATAATCGAACTCTTAGAGGACCAAATCCATCGGATGAGCCTAGGCTTGGTATCCTTGTTAGAAAGAAGGTAGTGTAAGGCTACATGGTCAGAAGAGATAATGATTTTGGACCCTAAAATGTACAATCGGAATTTATAAGGGCATAGACAATAGCTAGAAGTTCTTTTTTTGTAGTGGTATAGTTCAATAGCATCAAAAAAGGTCTTACTAATGTAATAAATGACATGAGGGACTTTGTTCACTCTTAGGACAAAGATTGCACCCACAACATAGTTAGAGACATCACACATAATCTGAAAGGGTCTGGGGTTGAATGATAGGGGTGGTAGAGAGGAGTGTACAAAGCTTGGTGAAAGCTTTCATATAGGCACCATCAAAATCAAAAGGTATGTCATGAGCCAACAAATGACACAAAGGCCAAGAAATCATGCTAAAGTCCTTAATGAATCTCATATAGAAACCAGCGGCCAAGAAAGGAATGAACATGCCTTACCATAGTGGGGGGAGGTAGGTTAGCTATAAGGTCAACTTTGGCCTTGTCTACTTCAATACCATGTTTAGAAACAACATGACCTAAAATAATGCCTTCTTTAACCATAAAATGACTCTTTTTCCAACTAAAAATCAAATTAGTCTCCTCACATCGTTTAAGAACAAGTGATAAATTATGGAGACACTCATCAAAAGAAGCACCAAAAACAAAAAAATCGTCCATAAAAACATCCAAATTTTTATTGATCATATTAGAAAATATGGGCATCATGCAACGTTGAAATGTAGCAGGAGCATTACACAAACCAAATGGATACATTTATAAGTAAAGGTACCAAACTGACAAGTGAAGGTTGTCTTCTCCTAATCCATTAAAAACACAAGTACTTAATTATACCTTGAGTAGCCATCTAGAAAATAATAGAAGTCTTGACCTACTAGTTTCTTTAATATTTGATCAATAAATGGTAAGGGAAAATGGACTTTTTGGGTCATGGAATTTAACCTCTCATAGTCAATACACACTCTCCTGACGAATCTAGCTTGGCAGCGAATCCAGACTTCTTAGGAACAACTTGGGTTAGGCTCACCCACTCATCATCAGAGATAGGGTATATGATACCCACATCTAAAAGCTTGACAACTTCTTTTATGACTACTTCCCGCATGTTAGGGTCAACCTCCATTGTTCTTCTCTAAAGGGTTTGACCTTATCCTCTAGGTGGATTCTATGCATGCAAATGGACAGGTCAATCCCCCTAAGGTTAGCTATCTTCCTCCTATGGCTCTCCTATATATGACAAGGATGGTAAGCAATTTATTTATTGGACACTAGTCAAGTGAGAGAAAATAATTAATGGGAGATTATCTTTGGGTCCCAAGAAGGCATACTTGAGAGAGCTGGGTAAGTTCTTCAACTGAAGCGTAGGTGATAACTCTATGGAGGGCTTAAGAGGTGGGGTGACCGAGATAGGGAGGAGTTCGGCCTGGAGCCTCCAGGAAGAAGACTCAAGGACACTAACAACCGTTAGTTAGCTATGGGCCTCTTCTAAATATGGGTCACTAGTGGACCCCTTTAACCCAGGGTATAGTAAAGTTGTTTTAAACGCATCTCTCAATAGGGTAGGGGGGAGGGCTTCATTGACTGAATCATCTAAATGGGCAACCATAAAACATTCAGAGTTACACTCAATAGTAGATAGTTAGATGCATAAGTGAGAGGAAATAATTAATGGGAGATTATCCTTGGGTCCCATGAAGGCATACTTAAGAGAGCTGGGTAAGTTCTTCAACTCAAGCGTAGGTGACGACTCTATGGAGGGCTTAAGAGGTGGGGTGGCCAAGATAGGGAAGGGCTTGGCCTGGAGCCTCCAAGAAGAAGACCCAAGGACACTAGCAACCGTTAATGATAAGTATGAAATATATAACTATTTTATATGCCTTTTCACCTTATTTGCTAGTATAGATTAGGTTAATTTAGTATTAGTTATGGTTTATTTAGATTAAGATAGTTCTTAATATTTTAGTTTGATTATTAATTAATTTTAAAAGTTATTATTAGTTTAAGCATGTATTTAAAAAAAGTTGGGATTTTAATTACATTTTACATGTTTAAAATATGATATTTTATATTTTGTAGGCAAAGTGCGCTTATCGAGGTACTTAGACGATGTTTGGAATAATTCAAAATAGTCTTGACATGCTTTAAAGTGATTTGGATAATTTTGCGGAGTTATAAACAAGTTGGAAACTAATATAGACATGAAAGAAAGAGCTTAATGAACAGAAATTGGACTGTCCAGAAAAACTATCCAGATTGCAAAAATAATGTAGCCGATTGAATGGGGTGTTTTAAGTATCAAACGGCTAAACATTATTTTGAAGACAAATTCAGTACAGGTGATCAAAGGGGCATGCAGGGAGATCGATTAAGATAATGCACAGTTTCCTAATTTAAGCCAATTTTTAATCCTTTTTGTATTAAACTTCTTTCTACGGCTTTTATGCCTATATAAAGACATATTTGGCTCAAAATTAAGGGATTCTAGTGGATTTTTTCAAGAGAAAAAGGAAGAAGAAGATAGAAGAGAACTCAAAGCTTTTAATGGAGATTCAAGAGCTTCCTTCTACAATGGAAGGTTATACTTTTCTTTTACTTAGAAGTTAATGAAGTTATAAATAAGTTTTAGTTTCTTTTCTTTTTAATTTAGATCTCAGTTGTGAATGATGACAATTGTATGATAAAGATTTTCTTTTTAATAGAAGAGCTTTTAATATTTATTCAAGTCTATGTTGATTTATTATCTTGTAGATGATAGATTAATGTGGTTTTGATATTTTCATCGACTCTAATTTCTGTGATTTAGATGAGATGAACATATAATAGTTTTAATGTTTAGATAATTAATTAATTGGATGAGTTATAATAAGATTAGACGAGTCATGCCTATAGCTAGTTTAGTGTAGATGATTCGTGTTATTGTCGAAGATAGTTCTTACTATGAATTTAATTAATGATTATTTCTAAAGTAATTCTAGCTTATAGCTGAGAATACTTGTTCATATTCACACTAGATTTAGATTAATAGTTAAGAAATTGTTATGGTTCTATAGTAGATTCAATTTTCTAAGTAAATTTTATCATATTAATCTCTTGCTTTTAATTTAGTGATTATTTCTTTTGCTTAATTTTAATTTTAAGTTCTTTTGAGTTTTTAATCAACAAATTCCTCTCTTAGATTTAGTAATAATTCATCTATTCGTGAGGTTTGACTACCCTTAAATATTTATCTTAGTACAATTACCTTATACACTTGCAAAGGGTTCAATTATAAATGATCAATTAGCTATGGGCCTCTTCTAAATATGGGTCACTAGTGGACCCCTCTAACCCAGGGTATAGTAAAGTTTTTCAAACGCATCTCTCAATAGGGTAAGGGGGAGGGCTTCATTGACTAAATCATCTGAGTGATCAACCATAAGACATTCAGAGTCACACTCAACAGGTGGATAATTAGATGCATGAAACACATTGAGCGTCACCTTCATGCTCCTAAAGAACATCTCCATCTCCCCTGTTCGACAAATGTTACAAGTATTAACAGTGGAAAGGAAGAGGCGACCTAGAATGATGAGGATTTAGTGTGTAGAATTGAAGACATGTTCCATATCTAAGACAAGAAAGTCAACAGGGAAGAAGAACCGGTCAACACTAACTAAGACATTTTCAATTACTCCCCAAGGTCCACGCACGGAACGGTTGGCTAACTAAAGAGTAACTGACGTGGACTACAAGTCTGCTAAACCTAATTGATCAAACATCGAGTTAGGGAATAGATTAATGCTCACACCAAGGTCAACAAGGGCTTTATGGATTGAGTGATTGCCTATGATATAAGAAATAGTGGGTACTCCAGGGTCCTTATACTTAGGTGAGGTGTCAAACTTCAAAAGAGAGCTAACATGCCCGAATAGGAAGACCTTCTTAGACACATGAGTCTTTGATTTATGCTTTTGAGTGCATAGGTATTTGAGGAACTTAGCATAATCAGGGACTTGCTTAATGGCATCTAAGAGGGGTAGATTAATTTTGATTTATTTGTAAGTCTCAAGAATCTCATCTATCCAAGTCGCGCTCTTTCTAAATGGTGGGGCCATGTCAAGATATTGGGGAAAAGGTGTCTGAGGGATATAAGATCCCTCAGAAGTAGTCTTAGATTGTGGCTCTAAGGAAGGGGAAGGAGAGACATTCTCCTTTGCTTTTGGCTCACACTCTAATTTGTAAGGCTCATTAGGGGTGGGTTTCTCCAACTCGTCATTCGTGGTACCCAAGGAATTACCCCCACCTTAATTGTCAATGTGTCAACCATTCCTAAAGGTAGTTATGGACTGAACTTGTTCATTAGAGGAAAAGTCTCTCTCTACTCCAATTGACCTTTACGGTTTTGTAGCGGTTGACTCGACAATGTACCTGTCTCTCGCTTATTGATAGCATTGGCTAGTTGTCCAATTTGGGCTTCTAGCTTCGCTATAAATTGTGTGTGGCAGTGTAGGAGTTGAGATTGAGATTGAAGGCCTTGCAAGGCACTGAAGACCATTTCTTCAAAACTTGGACTCCTACTAGGTTGGACATACGAGATTTGCACTTGAGGTTGGTAGATAGGTACTGGTGGAAATTGGAATGGTTGCCTAGGGCATTGGTTACCCATAACCCTTTGGTTTTATGCCCGCCAAGAAAAGTTAGGGTGATTCCTCTATCCATGGTTATATGTGTTTGAAAATAGATTGTTCTCAACCCTAGGGAAGGATTGAGTGGCATTCACATAATCTTGGAGAAGCTCTAGAAATTGAGAGGCAGAGGGGGTACTCCATGATAGTATGGGTTAGTCTAAGGCATACCGTGCATGCATCTTAAGTGAAGGGAGTGGTTTGGTGGGTTGAAGTTATAAGGAGGTTCAACTACCTGCTCAATGTATCAACTTTAGATGAGAGGTCTAATGCGCTTTTGACTTCATATAAGCCACTCCTAGAAGGGGCATTAATCAAGGTGGACAGTCCGCTCTCATTTCTATTTAATGCAGCATGTTGATGAGATTTTTCACTCAAGTCCTCAAAAAGTTTCCATGACTCATTTTTATTTTTTAACAAAAAAGTAACCCCACCACTCACATCGACAAGGTGGTGGTTTTGTTCAATAAGACCCTCATAGAAGCATTGTACTAGTTTCCACTTAGGGACATCATGAAGGGGTTACCTCCTAAGAAGGTCCTTAAGTGTATCCCAACTCTCATAGAACTGTTCGGTGGGAGGTTGGGTAAAAGTGATTAAAGCCTTTCTTATTTGGTTGACCTTGCCTATGGGGAAGTACTTTTTTATGAACTCTTATTACATTTAGACCCATGTTGTGATGGTGTTTAGTTCTAATGAGTGGAGCCATTTTTTGACTTTATCTTTCAATGTGAAAGGGAAAAGTTGAAGATTGATAACCTCATTGGTCAAGTTAGAGAGCTTAAAAGTTGTGCATAGTTCCAAGAAGACATCTAGGTGCATATATAGATTTTATTATTAAGCCCATAAAAAGGTGGAAGCATTTGAATGACATTGGGCTTAATTTTATAATTTTGAGCAGGGACTGTTGACAACATAATGCATGAAGGAGAAGTATACTCATTTGGAATGTAATACTCCCTTAGGGCTTTGAGATGCGCATCTACTAACTGATGTTTAGTCATAATGATGTTAGAAGTGGTGGAATTGGTGGGAGAGTGGGTAGGGATGAAGGTCGAGGGCAACTTAGCTCTCCTCGGCATCTGCTTGGACTTAGGGTCAAGTGGTTCTAATAGGGGGAGCAAGAAGCGACGACCACACATACACCACAAACACACCACATAATGTAAACCATAAAAAATAGGCAAAACTAAATAAGAAACTAAATATAAAGAGAGAAAAGGATCTTGCGAACTAAAGAAAAGAGCTATGTTTGCCGATGTCCACTTGCAGCCACAGGTGTAAAGAGCATGGTCTTCAACTCAAACTTCGAGATCAAATTAAAAGAAAGTAAGTAATGAAGAATTGACTTAAATACTAAAGTATATTGAAACTAAAACTAACTAGAATTATCCTAACTACTAATATAATAATAATCTAGCATCATCCCCGGCAACGACACCAAAAACATGATCATTTATAATTAAGCCTTGTATAAGTGTATAAGGTAATTATATTAGAATAAGTATTTAGAGGTTGTCCAACCTCAGGGACTGTTGAATTAATTACTAAACCCAACAGAAGAATTTGTTGATTGAAAACTATAAAAACTTAAACCTTAAATTTAAGAAAGAAAATAAGCAACTAGACTAAAAGGAAGAAATCAATATAATAAAAATTACTTAAGAAATCGTATCCACTATAGAACCATAATAATTTTTTAACCTTTAACCTAAATTTAGTGTGAATATGAATAAGTATTTCAGCTACAAAATAGATTTACTTTACAAAGAATTATTACTTAAATCTATGGCATAATTTATCTTCCACAATAACACGAATCATCTAATCTAAACTAAAGTATAGGCATGATTCATCTAATCTTAATATAACTCATCCAGATAATTAATCATATGAACATTAAAAATATTGTATGACCATCTCATCTAAATTACACAAATTAGAAATAATATAAATATCAAAACCACATCTATCTATCATGTACAAAATAATAAATCAACATAGAATTGAATAAACTTAAAAAGTTCTTCCATTAAAAAGGAAATCATTGTTATACAATTGTCATTAATCACAACTGATATTTAAATTTAAAAAAGAAACTGAAACTTATCTATAGTTTCATCAACTTCTAAGTAAAAGAAAATTTAGACTTGCATGATAGAAGAAGGCTTTTGAATCTTCATTAAAAGCTTTGAATGCTCCTCCATCTTCTTCTCCCTTTTTCCTTTCAGAAAGTCTACTAGAATTCCTCAATTTCGAGCCAAATATGGCTTTATAAATGCATAAAAAGCATAGCAGGAAATCTAATAGGAAAATAATTTAAAACTGGCTCAAAATAGAAAATTGAGCGTTGTGTTGTTCGAATGACTTATGGTTGGAGGTATGATGTTAGTATTGCCATCTTGAAGTTATGAATGGTTGATTATTTATGGTTAAGTATATTTTTAGTAGAGCTACAGCCTACTAATGGACTTATATGTAATGTTAGGATGTGGTTAATTGATGTGTGAATGTTAGTGAACGTCATAGTTTAGGGATGAAGTGAATGATCTTGTATGTGTTTAGCTTATGGTTGAGCTTTGATTTGAGTCATGATTTCAATGATTCTTCTTCTATGATTTCCACTGGAATTCATGATTAGATGTTAATTCACATGTGTAGTGTGGTAGTGAGTTATTTTGAAGCATGTTGATATGTATTGAGTGAAGTGCTTCTACTAGGTACACATACACACATGTGGGGTTTAACGATGATGTTAAAGCTTGATATTATAATTATGAATGATGTATTAGGGGCTAATGAGAGCACTTATCATGAATTATGATTCATGTATGCCTTGCCCACGTATGTACCATGTTGCATGCATCATGAAAATGGATTTCCAATTGAGGCTTTATCGAGGTTAATCGAATTTGATCAATTGGATGCAATGTGGTGAAATTGAGTGCCGGATTGATTGGTCATGACTTAATCGAAACTTGATTGGTCCGAAAGGACATGTTTTGTTTTGAGTTCTTGTGTGGAACGAGTGCACTCCCCGGGTTGAGACTAGAGAAATGAAATTATGTGGTGACGAGTTGTGTACTTGTCTTGCGGATTTGAGATTATTATTATTAGTGTCATCTAGACCCTGAGAATCCAGTGTGGTATCCCGTGTGCACCCACTCCCACGTGTTCTAGGGTTCTCTGTGTGGGAACTCGGGCTCTCCCCTCCGCAGGATATGTCCCTAGGTGAACACCCCTACTCTAGATTCGCTGTGTGAGAATGAGACATCCTTGGCCAGGATTATCCAGGGCGAGCAGCCTTAGGGATTGACAACCCCAAACTTCTTTAATTCTTGTGTAGAATTTTGGACCATGACACGCCTTCGTGGCCTTGTCTATGTTCTCGTCTGTGTGACACTAAATTGTGATTACTCCTTGATGGAGGCTGATATGATTTGATATGTATGTTAAAGATACACTTCATGCAGGTTGATATGATGTGACGCATGGTTGGATATATATGTTAGAGATACATTTCATGTAGGTTGATATGATGTTGAGGCATGATTTGATATGTATGCTAGAGATATATTTCATGCAGGTTGATATGATGTGATACATGGTTGGATATATATGTTAGAGATACATTTCATGCAGGTTGATATGATGAGAATGTCACTATGTAGATTATACGCTATGATGCAGGTTTAAGTGATGTGTATGTGTGATCAAAAAATATTACATCTTGTCAATCTTTGATTTGAATGATTATATTATTATGCGATCATGTTGCCGATGTTGATAGTATATTAAAAAAACTATTGCTGATTTTGTTTAAACTCACCCCTCTTTATTGTGTTTTATTTTGGGGCTGCATGACATGACACACAGACGGACAAGATCTCCTCTTTGAGGAAAGATCGGAGACGACTTTGATGTGATCGTGGAGACTCTTATGTGACTTATTTTCCTTCGTTTATGCTTTATGTTTAGAACCTTTGTGTATGGTTCTCTGTTGGATTTATGTTACTTTATACAGTTGTGTTGTCTAAGATCTATTTTAGAGCCAGAGTGGGCTATGGTTGACTAAGTATGTGGGTTTGAGACTAGTTGTTTAATTTGAGTTAAGCAACTCTCTTTCTGTTCTACTTATTTACTCTTACTCAAAGTGGTGTGCATACTCCGTAATTCTGTTAGGTTGCCCATTTTTCAGGGTTAAGTCTTCCGCTAAACCGTATCTCAATTTCCCTCGTTGCCCCCGTGCGCTTGACCGGCCCCTGGACCGGGTTCGGCTCGGGTCGAGTAGTGCTGGGGCGTGATAGCCGTCGCACCACGAGTCTAGGAGTCCAGGCCCCATCATTGGCTCGAATCTGATCCGTGGTACGGGTCTTCTTCTCCACGCATGGCTAGAGTCTTTTGGCCTCTGGCCAGCATGATGGCCGACCACCACGACACAGAGAGGGGCCTACTCAATCAGATAACTATCGTGCGGCAAGTCCTGGAGTCCAGGTCACGTTGACAGCCGGAGAAATGTGGCCCCTCACAAGTTGTCTTTTTTTATTTATCGTGAGCCACCTTGGCTGCCTATAAGGTGGTAGCCGCAACTGCTGACATCAGCCAGGGCTCTAGCAGTAGGTAGTGCCTTGACCAGTGCCCAGGCAGCCCACCAGTAAATCCATTCCAATTCCCAATAAACTATTATTCAAATAGAGGCTTTTGTACCCAAAATCAAGCATAGATCACTCTAAATTACACTTAAACACATGGATTAGTGTAAATAAGTGATAGTATCTCATTAAAGCTTAGTCTTTGGGCTCGCTCCTCTCCAACTTTGTCACCAGCCGCCTTCTTCGGAGAAATTCCTTGGTGGCTTCTTCTCTCTCCCCCCTAAGGGCTAAAAACTCCCTAATTGAGCCCTAGGAAGCCATTTTTATAATCATAGGGATGAGGAACCCTAATCATAGAAGTTGGGCCAAGGTGGACCACTTGGGCTATATTTTAATAATTCCCATCACTCTAAATAACTAGGCCTACAAAATGACTTAAACAGCCCACATACACAACTAAATCAGGTAAATGGGCCATGTACAACATGTTCAACTTTGAACGGTGATGACTTCCTCATCCGAACTCCAATTCATGCGTTCTTGGTGGAGTTTTAAAGCACTTTCTATCTACTTTCTAACCACATAGGTTTCAGTCATAAATTTTATCTACTTAGGAATTTATTCAATTGAGAATATTAGGTGGTCACCATACTATTTTCCACATGTTTAATTTTGAGAAAATTATTTAAAAAATAATTTTTTAAAAAATAATTACCAATTTAAACCACTTTAGGAAATATTTTCTAAGGTGGTGTTGGTTTTTGCCACGCAGGTACCAGCCAAGCAGCTAGCGCATGTGTGGCTTTTTTAAAAAAAATTAATTGATTTCATCGTTTAGAATGACAAAATCAAGTTTAAGTTGATTTCATCGTTCTAAACAACGAAATTGTTTTAAAAAAATTTAAGTGATTTTGTCATTTACAAGGACGAAATCATGTTAAGTTGATTTTGTCCTTTAGAAAGACAAAATCACATAAATTTTTAAAAAAGGTGCATGGAGTTGTACATGGATAGATTATTGCATGATCTTGCTGGCGTCGTAGGGCCGACGAGAGCGAGGTCGACGACGCTGATGCCACCTCCAAGGGCGCTGAAGCTATGGTCAAAATCTCAGCAAAAGATCTAGCGAAAGGGGTTGCAGTTGTAGATACGGAAGCCACAGTCGGTGCTGGCGGCGAAGCAGCCATGGTCTTGGTTGAATCACATTTGGTGTAAGTATCGTGATTTTGTCGTTTTACACTGACATGGTCAAATCAAAACCCGTGATTCTACAGGTACATACCTTGTCTGTTTTGCCCTATGAGTTGTCAACATCCTTGCATTTGTTGCTCAAGATCGTTGCTCTTGATTGAAGGGTTGTCAACATTATTATACCTTCTTTAATTTTGGTGGAAAGCCAAGAATTACTCATAATGGCACCCATTGCAGGATTTGAAAGATTTTCGACTCTTAAAGCAGAAGCATGCTTGTTTCCAGCATTCTCATAAAATACCACTTCTTCTTGACTTTGGCCATTGACTGTTGGAATAGTTAATCCAAAGGTAGGCATCCTCCATTGATGGACCAAATTTAGCTTAGCAGACTTCTCTTTGGGAGATGGGAAAGTCCTATCAATATGTTCTAGTATATTTCGAGCCATATTACTTGATTGTGGATGAACTGTAGATAGTCTAGCAAACTTTGTGATCTTCCTATCCAGAGAATAATTTTCAACACTCGTGTTTTGTATTGGTTCAAACAAGTTACAGTTCTTGGAGGCAACATGAAATGGTTCAAACACATTAGAAACTGAGCATGAGAAAGAAGAAAAAACACATCAGTAGAAAACATTATCCTTTACCTATGCTGCATAAAAAACAATTCACTGAACATACAGTGATAGCATATAAAATGCTGCCAGTCAAATTTTTAATGTTATTGTCCATATAGACCTTGGAAGAAGGCCTGGAATAAGGTGTGCACGCCAACCCATGCAACCCAATTGGACTTCTCTTAGTCTGGGGGGTGACATAGCTGGAGGTGTTTTGTACCACTGCAGCCAGCCAGCATATAGGTGATTTTTGCATAGGTGATTGGAAGGTCATTTTGAAAGACGAAATCACATGAAACATGTTAATTTTTGGTGTAAGTATTGCGATTTCGTGGTTTTGCATGAAATTTAAGTATAGTGGTCAAGATGCTTAGAACTATGTGGACTAAGCACCCAAGAGTTTTTTTATTTAGTATGGTTTAGGTGAATGATTGCCTAAGTGAAGAGGATTTTGTATAAAAGAAGCTTCAATTCGCCCCTCCCGTGATTTTGTCCTCCTTTTTTTAAAAAATTCATGTGATGAAATCAACTTAACATAATTTTGTCGTTTTACTTAATTTTTTTTAAACAATTTCATCGTTTAGAAGGACGAAATCAAAAACTTGATTTTGTCTTTTTAAACGACAAAATCAATTAAAATTTTAAAAAAAGCCACGTAGGCGCCAACTGCTTGGCTCGCCTGCGTGGCAAAAACCAACACCACTTTGGGAAATATTTCCCAAAGTGGTTTAAATTGGTAATTATTTTTAAATTATTATTTAAATAATTTTCCCTTTAATTTTTAAAACCTAGTAAAATCCAAGATATTACAATGATGACCTTATCTCTTGCTTTCCCTTGTTAGTAAAATTCTTCTTCAACTCATCTTCATTCTGCCATGGCCACCCTATTGAGCCAATCCATCTCTAGTAGCAACATCATGAACCCATCAAATTTCAACTCTTCCTCTTTTGGCTTGCTTGGTTCCCTTATAACTACAACATAAATCCAACAACATATTTCTCTCTAATTCAACTTCATTTGCTTCATTCTTCTCTCAAGACTCCATTAATGGCATACCATCAAGTCAAATAAAAATTCAACATAAGCTTCACAAACAGCCTCAATAATAATAATAATAATAATAATAATAAATCTTATTTTTGGTTAGGAGTTAGGATGTTATGTTATCTCCTTAGTTTTTGTTTTAAACTTTAGACTATTTTTTGTGTATCTTAGTGTAATATCATGATATTGGTCCCATTGAACTATTGGTGCTTATATGTGATTATATATATATATAATATACATATCTATATTTATTATTATTTTAATATATGTATTAATATATTCAATTTTTGAAATCATATTTGAGTTTAAGTTTCATTTGAACTGAGTCATGTGGAGGAGGGGTATGCTCGAACTTGAATTGATCTTATTCCAGCTTGAATCGAGTTCGAGTTGAGCCTGGTTTGAGTCAAGCTTAGTTCTAGCCTAGATGAGCCTGCTTGGCTCATTAAGAGCCAACTCATAATTGAAGTTATTAATGAGCTTTTAGATATCATTTTCTAAAATTATTTATCACACAATTGTATTCTTTACAAAATACAAGGCTTATTTGTATGTGGAATTATGAGGAGAAAATTTGATTGACAATCTTACAACATTTTTGGGATAAAAAAAAGGAAAAAGTCAATTTAACAAGCTTGAGTGTATTTCATATCAACTATAAACTATACACAATAACAGTGTACAATATGGTCTATTTGAAAATTCTCCCATGGACAATCATATTTTTTTAAATATACTTTAAAATTAGGGAATTTATTACGTACATTATTATCTTTAAAAATATATTATAGTCCAATGGTAATATAACCTTTTACTATTGAATAATATAATGATAAAAAATTATTATACCCTGTGTAATCGACAATGAACGTCTTGTCATGGAAAAATTATATAGTGGAACCATTCTATGGGTCACATGATAGATATGCCTATTTAATAGTTGACACATTTAGATAATTTCAACTTGTTTGGAAATGAGTGAATTGAGACATGAGTTTGAGTTTACATGTAAAAACATGAATGAACGAATGCATGGCCACATGGTAGAATGGTTCCATTGGATACCTTCTCCTTGTCACAGCCCCGTTGGTCAGACATAAGAAAATTTTAAGTACAAATTGGAGTACAAGCCTTATAGCTCGTGACATAAATGATAGAGGTGGGTGACACTTTGTAGGATCGTCAAATAAAACTTCTTTGGCTTAGATGTTTTGTCCATGGCCAGCAACCTCGCCATGGCCAATGCAGGTGCGGCCATGGCCACCCCGGCAGAGGATGTTGAGTTACTGGGTCTCGTACCTACAAATCAGGGAGAAAGGTGAGAGGTGTGTTGAGGAGAGATTGTTGTGGGCCCCACTAGATTAGGATACAATTGAGGATAGGACTAACAGATTTTTGTTGTTGAAGTTGTTCATGGGCAGATATATAGAAAAAGAGAGTTGCACTCTCTAATGGATTTTTACAACAGAAATCAATCTCCTCCTCTCTCATGTGAAAGGCTAGACAAAGGACTGATTTTGCACTCTTATTTCTCTACAACAAACAAGAGAAAGTGATCAGGGTTTCTTCTTCAAGCTTTTGTACATACATATAAGACTCTCTCATCTCTTAGGGGTCGTTTGGGTACTGAATTAATTCAAAAAATTCACCGGCAAACGTAAATTACGTTTGGTAAGAGAATTTGTTAGAATAAATTCAAATGTCACATCAAACCTAATTTTAAAACTTTAAACTAATATAACTCTCTCTCTCTCCAACTCGGATATGTATGTTCTTCGTACCATTATTCTTCTAAATTCGAGCTCTATCAAACAAGATCCTACAAGGGTAGGCAATTTTGAACTTTCAAATTGGGCCCTACCTATATGGCATATTTTTCGAGGCTCAAATGATCAACTTAAAAATTAAAAAAAAAAACCACGCTGGCGCCTGTGTGGCAAAAAGAAATACCACTTTGGAAAATATTTCCCAAAGTGGTCTATTTTGGTAAATATTTTTTTCCATTATTATTTTAATAATTTTCCTTAAATAAATCAACTAAGAAATATCTACTACAACTATCTATGTCTCGGAAGAATAGGTAATTATTCTTGCCTACGCTCAAAGTCATAGCTCCTAACCTTAAACATTAACAAACTCAAAAACATTTACATACGGTTAAAAGTCCATCTAAAAGTAAAACCAATGAGCTTACACCTAGTGAGATTACTCACATACAAAAATTCACACACTTATGGACGGAGCCAAGTAAAAAGGCTGAGGAGGGGCCATTTAAGTTTGCTACAACACTTAGGGGGGGCATGTAGTTCCACCTAGATCTAAGTATAACAAGAAAGTAAACATGAAGGCCTTGTCGCCTCCTAAGCCTATTTAAGCAAACCATACTTAAATTTACAAAAATTAAAAACAATGATCTTTCACTTTACCTGGACATCCTTTACTTAAGTGGCCATGTCCTCGACCATCCATATGCTTGTCCTAAAACTCCAAAAGTCCATATGAGTTCTCTCAAAACCAGTTTAATACAATTTTCTTTGTGCATTCAGCACAAATAAAACTTACCAATTTTCATCTTATTACCTAATATACAATACCTATTCCCGCCCCATGATACATTTAAACGAGGGAAGAACATGCTAAAAAATAATTTAATACCCATTAAATCAACCTATAAGGGATTTCATATAAAACAAATTATTACATTTCTATCACTGTGACTGATTTAAATTTTTGAAAAAAATACCTACCCTCCTCATATGATCACAAACTTTTGACCATTGTCAAATGAGAGTTAATAACAAGAAATTAATTTATAGTGCCAAGCTCACTTTTAAAGTAATTAATTTACAGTTGTGATAGGAGAAGTCCGAAACAAAACAACTTAACTCGATTCCAGAGACTCCAAATCAATTAAGAATTTTTATTTTAGATAGATAACTCATAGAACTTTAACGACAAGAAGTTTGAGAGAAAATAACGCGATCTAAAGGTAGAAAGACTCATTTGAACATTTAATTAGACAACTGTAAAATCCATCCCATGTGCCTTACGAAATCTAATAATTAGATATTAATTAAAAAAAAACCCTCCAAAAATATAATATGATACTAGACTAATAAAAAAGTCTTTAGAAATTTTCTTGTGAGCAAACAGTAAAGGAAAAATTCCAAAACAAAGTCTACAACATATGACAATTCGAATTGGCCAAAATTGGGTTTTAAGAAAACATCAACAGTTGACCAATGACTATTGAATAAAAGACTAAATTTTTTACCAGATATACATGAGGAAGTCCTTGAGATCCCATAGAAAATTCGTATTGAATAGCACATCGGAAGGTTCCGAAACAATTCGACACCATTTTGGGCATACAGGGAAAATAGAAAACTGAGAATCTTAGAAAGAAAAGTAAACTCCCAACAAAATTTCCATCCAAGAAACACCATAGAAAATACAATTTCATGACTCCAATTACCCAACATATATCATAATCAATCACAAATCATGAAAAACCTTTGAGAATAATCATATAGTCAAGACAATCATATATATTAAATATCCAAACTTTGACATGAAACTAAAAACCCAAATCTTATGTATTTAAGATCAGCCAACAAAATAATCATAAGTATTAAAATTAGTGGGTGTGGATCACTTATGCCATGCACAAACCCAAAAGTTAATAAAAAAAATCCCTCTTCTTCCACAAACCCTAGTTTTTCACAAAATGCCTCTTAGGCGCCAACAATGAAAAATTATACTGATTTAATCAAAGGCAAAGGAAATCTATTCCCTTACGTTAATGTGAACTATAACATTTAAATAAATCCCTTATATGATATGCAAGTTAAAAAAAACCCTCATTATGATGCTCTAATAGTAGAAAATCCAAGTGCCTGAGGCTTTTCAAATTTCTATAATTTTCTTTAAAACAGAACGAAGAAAGAGATAGAGTAGCAAGAGGGGAACATGGGGATACGAGAAGGGGAGAGCGGTCGGCCAAGAGAGAATATAGAAAAGGATAGGGCCAGTGGCCAGAGGCAAAGAGAGGGTGGGTGGGGGTTGTGGGAGAGCGTAAATCAAATCTTTTAAAGTCAATCATCAACTTGGCACCATATACTAACAGGATTGAAATTAAATTCTAAACATTGTAAAATATTACAAAACAAAAATCGAAGGTATTACAGATATTGACAGTTTGTGTCTCATCCTGCATAAAAACTTGCTTATAAGTTTCTTTGGATGGATTTTATACTTGATAAGAGTCAAATATAGTATTTAATATATGCCATCGAAGCCATATAGCTTGAACAATGAGGATTATGACGATGGCATATTAGCAAGTCTCCTCTAAAGCATCTATAATTGGCAAAGGATAAGAGTTCGTCTCAAAGTAGGTACTACCAAAATAGTGAGATGCTCCAACGCATCATGTCATGCGCCAAAAGTTTTCATTTCTGAAGCAAAAATGTGACAAGCTGCTTAATTAGCATGAAAGCACACTTTCGCAAAGAAATGCAAATTGGGCTCAACTTTGAGGTCCCCAGATATCTGCAGATTTCAACACATTCATTGCAAGTTACAAGATTTGAAAGGCAATCCTTTTTATAGCATTGCTTAATTAGCATGAAAGCACACTTTCGCAAAGAAATGCAAATTGGGCTCAACTTTGAGGTCCCCAGATATCTGCAGATTTCAACACATTCATTGCAAGTTACAAGATTTGAAAGGCAATCCTTTTTATAGCATTGCTTTCTCTATACATAAAAGTGCAAGAACCTAGACTAACTTCCCAAACAACAAAAGAATGCAAGAATAAACCAGCATTAATTAGATGACTCGCTACAAAAGCATCATCATCAGAAAACTCTTCCGTTTTCTGGTTGCAACGGACAAAAAGTTCTTTCATGCCGGTTACACTACCAAAACTACATATCATAAAGGAGCATGCCTCATTCATCTGTTTCAACCATTTTGTGGGTACTGTCAATTTGATCAGTTTCCATCTCAGAATCTGAACCAGAAACTAATGCCACAGGTGATCTCGGTGGGGCAAACGGTGATGGTGGGGGGTCAACTGTTAAAGTGCCTTCCAAGACCTTCACCACCTCGCCCATCGCAGGGCGCAGCCTCTCGTCTCCCTGTATACACCAAAATGCAATTCTCAACACTCTGTCCAACTCTTCTGGCTGCCACCCACCTTCGATCCGCACATCCACCACCCTCTCGGCCTGTCCTTTGGACCATTCTTCATGTACCAACTTGCAGATATCCACACTACCAGGGCGCCCACTTACTATAGTCAGCACCATCTGGCCAAATCTCGCTACATCCTCCTCTGCCGCCCCACAATTATTGCCAGTCCATCCAGAAATTAATCTCCCCAGCCCAAACTCTGTCACTTTGGCCTTCATCTCCTCATCTAAAATCACATTTTCCCATTTCAAGCTGCCATGGTTTATAAACTCTCTACAGCCCATGTGCAAATAGGAAACTGCCCTTGCAACACCTAGACATATCTCAATCCTCCTCCTCCATGTAAATTTTCTGCTAAGCTTGGCATCCTCTATCCACCTAGCAACCGATCCATACTTTGAGTATTCATAGACCAAAAACCTGGACTCCCTTTCAGAACAATAGCCATTAAGCTTCATCAAATTTTTATGGTGAATGCTCCCTAAAACAGAAACAGCACATACGAACTGTTTCTCTCCTACATGAATCTCTTCTTTCATATCTTTAAGGACTTTTACAACAACAGGCTGCTTATTATATAAGATACCCTTATATATACTTGGTCCAAGCTGGTCATTGAAGTTCTTAGTGAGATCTTTTACTTCAGCATATGAAAAAGAATTCAAACCTGCTGAAATTGGAGCCATATAAGCCAGTGGAGCACTTTTACGTAACAAGATAGTCCTCCTGAAAAAGCAATAACCAATTCCAAATTGGATTGCAATGAACAAAAAGAATGCACCTGTTGCTCCTCCGATGAGGCATGGCAAACAAAACCTGTGACCCTTTCGGATAGGATGAGATGGCAGTGAAGATGGGGACGTTGCAGGAAATTTAACAGGATTTACGGCGAAAGGACCTGAGCAAACCCTTACGAAGGATACTGCAGAAACAGAGGGATGTTCATAACCTGTCACAAAAGCAGTACGCTTTGTCCAACACTCACCAGTACCATCATTAGTTATAGTCACCGATGTGCAAAGTGGATCTTGCATGCACGAGTCTTTACATTGTTGTAAACTTGTTTTGGAGATTATGTCATTTGGAGGGTAAATTCCATACAGAAATGTGTGCTTCAGCTGAAGCATGGTGAACTCCGACCCACATCTCTGTTGATTTGGAGCCAAACATTTCAAGCTTGAAGCATCAGCGGCACCAAACGAGCATTTACAAATGGTGCTCCCTGCACTAGTGAAAGCACAAACACCATGAAGTCCACAAGTTGCAAACACATGGCACTGGTTCTCAACAGCTTGCCATACCGATTTCCATGACTTAGATGCTTCAACCCATGAATACATCCGAAGGTTTCCATCAACATCTAACCTAAGATAACGAAATGCTACTGCAGAATCACCATGATCTTCTCCAAGACTTGACCACACTGGTCTCTGCCTCTCATCTATAAGCTGAAAAGCCCCATCTTTAGTAAAACCAACTCCTTTGGTAGGGCGTGAAACATTCCCACTTTTCCAGTATGTGACATTAGTCTCCCAACTAAGCTTTAGCTGGCCAGAATCATCAATAGATAGACTATAGTAGCTAGAGACAGAATTTCTGCTTGCAGCTCGAAGATTCTGGGCAGCAGAAAGGTTTTGACCTGGTAGAAGAGTGTCAGAGGGAGTTTGAAAGCTCTGCCACACAATAGACTGCTTTTCATTTAGGAGGACGAGATTGCCATCATCAAGAAGGGCAGCTGAAGCCACTGAGAGATGGCTAGTATTGCTAGTCCAAACAGTAGCACCTTTAATGGTGTCAAAAAGAACCAAATCTCCGCCCAAGGTTAGATGGATAAAGGAATCCCAACTGACGGAAGCATCAGCCCCTGCAATCCAGACCACAATTTGTTCTTGGGTTGGGATCATATCAAAGTTGAAGCGAATGCCAACACTGTACAGATTAGGTTGATCAGATCGGTTGAAAAACCCAAATGAAAACTTCCCATTTGGGGAGGTCCAACACTTAGTCTCAGATACTGTGAGCTTAAAATCTAGAGGAATCTGCGAAGAAGAACCAGGTAAAAAGAAGCTGAAGAACAAGAAGAGGACAGACAAACGGAAGAAACTTAGCTTAAGCATCTTAGGAAATGGTTAGAAGCGGAAGAGCTGAAAGTGAGAGCATACATTAAACATCTGAACACTGTAAATCATGTGGAACTATGGAAGAGACAAATCTCCAGCTCAGGTGGAGACAAGAGAGGAAGAACATAATATAAAAACAAGAATGGAAGGAGATTTGCAGCCCCTAGCAGTTTACGTCGTCATCAGGATGAGCTAATAAGAAAACAAAGTTCAATATAAAACAGAAGCTCTTAGACTGTTAAGGCCAAGTCAATGTTGGAGAAGCAACCAAAAAACAAGAAAAAAAAAAAAGGACTGAAACACAGATGAGTCAAACACAGAGGGGTTGAATAGGTCACTACAGAAACAAGGTCACGATGATGATCATTAATACTCTAAATTTCTAGCCCTATCTTGGGACCCACAAGAAAATTAGGAACTGTGGAAAAGGCCCTTGCACGAATGATTCTGAAGTATTGAGACCCATCTTCACCTAATTCTTTGAAAAAGGTCGCAGACCCATCCTTTTCATTTTAATGACAGGCATTTTTTTTTTTTAGTCGCATAAGGAACCATTGGAGACGAAGATGGTGAGAGAAGGTTTGGCCTCTTGAGCGCAAACCAGCATGGCACCTTGAACAGGGAATCGAAAAATAAAAAAAAATTCAGAAAGGAGGCGCCATGCCGTCTGATTTAGGTAGAAGTTGGGCTGGTCTCAGTAAAAATCTGTTCATGGCCAAAAGTGCGGCTGTTCAGATTTACTGCAACAGGAGTCCTCCTTATCGCTTGAAATTTTTGACAAAATCAATTCATTAATCATGCAGAAAGCACAGAAAAGTTTCTATGAATTAACAAGGCCGAAACCCATACGAGAAAAACAATCTAAACACCAAAAGGACGATAGCATCAGAAAGACTGACTTTTTCTTCAAACCAATCCGTCACAGCGAAAGGGGATTTGAAAGGGGCTCAAAAGGCTTCATGAGTAAGCAAAAGCCGCTGAAATGGAAGCTGAACCAAACGAAAATGCTGCAAACCAGAGACTTCAACAAAAAACAGAAGACCAACAGAGGCCACATTTTTTATTACCACTTTCAAGCAAAATCTGACGGCCAATCTTTACCAACCAGAGACATTCACCAGCCCAGAACCCAGGACCCATTTTCAAGCTGGAAAAAGGGGGAAACCAATTCATAAAACAAAGGAGGTAGACTCAGTCAGTGTACCTCGATTCAGCAGGAACCTGCCACAGGCGAAGAAGAGCGAGAAGCTCAGCAAGTGCAGGACTTTTTGGGTTTGGGCCAGCTTCACTTGTGAAGATGGAAACATTAACTGAGAGCCGGGAAGATAATCTGGCAACGGCTTTGGAAAGTTGGGAGCTTTTAGCCGGGGGAGGGGGAGATGTTGCAGAGGTAAGGGAAGTAAAGGCGACGGCTTACCGGCGAAGGGGATTTTGGGCAAAAGTGTCCTTTTATCCAAAATTTTTACCGTTCCTATTTGGCCGTGGATGAAAATCTGATGCCGTGGTCTGTATCTTATCCATTTCGGGTACTGGTGGAAGTGGGATATGTGCCAGTTCCGATACAATGAAGCCGATACGTTTGGTCTAAGTGACTAACGGTACATCTGTTCTATGATTAGGAAATTAAAATAAATTAATTTTTATTTATTTTAGTATTTTAATTCATTGAGAGCTATATCTATTTCAATATAATTATTCGTTTATTAAGAATTTTTTTTAGCATTGTAAGCCCATGACTAAGCTAATGTTGAAGAAGGAGAAATTTTAGTAAAATCTAAGTATGTGAAGAAAATTTCTAAGAGTTTTAAAAAGAGGTTGATTTCAGCTCTAATTTTGACTTTGCTTTCTGAGAGTAGTGGATATGTTAGTGATGCTTCACTTCGTAGTTTAGGTTGTATACTCATACAACATGGGAGAGTTGTAGCTTATGCATTTCGACAACTTAGAGTGCACGAGCAAAACTATCTCACTCATAACTTAGAGTTAGTGGATGTGGTATTTATATTAAAGATTTAATGGCATTATCTTTATGGTGAGAAGTTTAAGGTATTTATTAATCACAAGAGCTTGAAGTACGTATTCACACAAAAGGACTTGAATATGAGAAAAATGAGATGGTTTGAGTTCCTTAAAGATTATAACTTCACTATCTCTTATTATCCTAGTAAAGTTAATGTGGTGGCGGATGCCTCAAGAAGAAAATCATCCACTTCGATAGCCTATGTGCGTGCTAAAGAATGGTTATTGTATGAGGAAGCCATTAAGCTTAACTCGGAGTTAGCTATGGAGGATACTTGTAGTTGGTTTGCTAACCTTTCCATAAGCTCTAGCTTGGTTGATGATGTGGTTGAAGCTCAAAAGGGAGATGAAGATATTCAAGCCTTTAAGGCTAAGGAGAAGGTGGTGGTTGACTTTGAGGAGAGGTCCGATGGGAGCTTGATTTATAGAGGCCGGTTGTGCGTGCCAAACTCTTTGGAGCTTAAGGAGCATATCTTGTTGGAGACATATCACTCTAGGTTTTTCATTCACCTAGGGAAAACCAAGATGTATCATGATGTGAAGATGACTTTTTAGTGGAGTGGTATAAAGAGGGACATTGCTTCTTTTGTGTCCAAATGTCTTATTTACTAACAAGTCAAGGCGGAACATTGTCATGTGGGTGGTTTGCTACAACCCCTTCCTATTCTGGAGTGGAAGAGGGAGAATGTGGCTATAGACTTAGTTTCTGGACTTCTGAGATTGCCGAGCGGTAATGACATGATGGGGTCATCATAGATCGACTCACTAAGTCCATGCATTTTCTTGTGATGAGGATGACTACTTCTCTTGATATGCTTACTTCCTTATATGTGAAGGAGGTTGTGCCGTTACATGGTATTCTTGTGCCTATTATATCCGACCGTAATCCTCGCTTTACTTCCCGATTTTAGCAAAGTTTTCGGAGAGCCTTGGGTACATCGTTGCATCTTAGCTCAACCTACCATCCCAAACCGATGGGTAGTTGGAGTGGACTATCCAAACACTTGAGGACATGCTTCGGGCGTGTATACGTGAGTTGTAGGGCAATTGGGAGTAGCACCTACCTTTGGTAGAGTTTGCTTATAGTAATAGTTACTAGGCGAACATTAAGATGACACTTTTTGAGGCACTTTATAGGTGTCTGTGTCGATCTCCCCTTTGTTAGAGTGAGGTCAAGGAACATCTCCTTACCGGTTCTAATCTTATACAATAATTGGCGGAGAAGATCTGACTTATTCGGGAAAGGTTACAAATGGTGCAAAGTTAGCAAAAGAGTTATGCTAACAAACGATGGTGAGAGTTAGAGTTTTATGTGGGTAATCATGTATTTCTCAAAATATCTCCATCCCGTGGTGTGATACGATTTGGCCGTAGAGGCAAGTTCTCTTCTATATTCACCGGTCCATTCAAGATCTTGGAGTGTATTGGCATCATGGCTTATCGGATGGCTCTACCTCCTCGACTTGAGAACATCCATAATGTGTTTCACATGTCACTTCTTCGGAAGTATGAGCCCGGTTCATCTCACATATTGGATTTCAAGCCTTTGGAATTGAGAAGATGAAGTAAGAGAGAAGTACCCCAACCTTTTTACCGCTGATTCTAAATGAATTTTGGGGACCAAAATTCCTAAAAGAGGGAGGGATGTAATATCCTTGAGCTCTAACCGATTTAATTAATTTTAATTAATCGTTATTATGTGGTTTAATGTTAGTTTGGTCAATTTGACATATTTTTTAATTTAAGGTGGTTAACAATGGTTTTAATCAAGTTTTCTTCTCTTTGATGGTTTTTATGTTAAAATAAGTCTATATAAAAAAATTTGGAAAATTTGGAATTTTTTGACTATTTTTTTTCTAAAAGTTAGTGCGGAACCCACCGTAGGCCACACATGCGAAATTGGGATAATATGTCCCAAATGACCCTAAAAATATCTTATAACAATAATTATATGTTTTAAAATTTTTAGACATCAATTTAGGCTTAAAATAAGCAAAATTTTCATCTTTAGTGTTAAGTTCTATTTATACCCCACTTATTTGTTAGGTCTACCCTAAAACATACTATAAATATAATGGCACAACCACTTTCAAATTTAAGGTTGGAATCTGGAGCTTAGGAGGCCCTAATCCCTATTTCCAAAGAAGGAAATGTAATTAAGGTAAAAATTAACTTAATCTTTCACTAATTTCTTAGGGTTTCTCCTAAACTTTCTAAATCTCTTCTTTTACTAAGGTTTAATCTTGATTTCTACCCATAAGCTACTAATATGCAGGTTGTTAGCTTAATATTCGACCGATCAAGCAGGGTTTTTTATTAACTTGTATGATTATGATTGTGTGTTAAAGACACTTTACTTGATATGTAGGTTAATTGATTATGGATATGCATGTTATGATTGTGTAGTGGAGACATTTATCATACAAGTTAAATGTGATGAATATGCACGATGTGATTGTGTAGTAGAGACACTTCTCATGCAGGTTAAATGTGATGAATATGCATGATGTGATTGTGTAGTAGAGACACTTCTAAAACAAGTTAAATATGATGAATATGTTTCATGTGATTGTGTGGTAGACACTCCTTATGTAGGATTATAGTTAAGATATGCATGATAGGATTGTGATAGAGACATGTGTCATGTAGGTTGAATGTTATGAAGGAGAATAGATATGCATGGATATATATATATATATATATATATATAGTATGCTTGAGACACCCTTTATGCAGGATAGATGTTTATGTTGTAATGTAATTATTCATGCTATGAATTGTATGTTTGAGTTATATACATGCAGGATAATTACTTATGAGCAAGTATGATTATGGTTAGAAAGTAATCAGAAATGGGATATTATATGATATATAAATCTAATAGACCATGTTGATGTGTCGTGGTTGTTTCCTGATTTATCGTTTCCGTATTCAAAACCTTATTGAGTTATACTCACCGCGGTTTTCTGTGTTTTCTATTTTGGGGTTGTATGGTGTGATATGCAGTTAGGATCCTCTGTATGAGGAACGGTTGGGAGTGCTTTGGAGTAGGCGTGGATGCCTCGAGACTCTGCTATATTTTTTTTATTTACTCTACTATGATGTTAGAACATTATATATGGTTGCTCTTGTTCCAAACTCTTGTAACCCTTGTGGTTTTAGACCTATTTATGTCTTTTTGATTCTAGCTATGTTTGTCGGCTAAGTATTCTAAGATGTAGGTTGAGACTTGAAGACTATTTCTGATTTAAAGTCCTTTATAATTTTCCTATTTCTCTTGCACAAATATTTAAAGGTGCGCTACTCCGTATGTGTAGTTTACCCGCTAAAGGGGCCAAGTTTTTTGCAGTTTAACAATTCGTTGCCCCCATGTGCTTCGACCATCCCTTGGACTAGGTTATGCGCGGGTCAGGCGGGCGTCGTGGTGTGACAACCCATATACGAGATTTTATCACGTAAACCCTAATCCCTTGGGTAAGATGTAATAAAAGAAACATGATGTTACATTCTCCCACCCTTAAACAAATTACATCCTCGTAATTCGTCCAAAAAACACTCTTCACACCAAAATTAGAACATCTATCCAACAAAATTCGTTAGTTAATTGGATAACTCAATCACAAAAAATATGATAATCTATCATCGGATAAAACATACGAAAACATAATCCAATTGTTCATAATTGGAGAATTCAATCTTAAACAGAATCCAATATTTGATCGGATAAATCATTTCAAACCGAATTTGATATTAATTTTAAATTATATAAATCAATTTTAAGAATCAGAAGAGACCAAAGCAGAGCATAGCAGAATAGACAGATCAATCCAAAAACAAATCTATAAGCTTCCGAAATTAAATCATTCGATAATAGAACAATTCAGAAATTTTCAAAAATTTAATCATCAGAGAAATCATGTGTAATCAAAATCCAATAATTTATTTTAAACAGAATCCGATTATTAATTTATAATTGGAGAAATGATTATAAATAGAATCTGATAAGTTAATCTAAAACTGGATAGATCATTCATACACAAAATCTGAAGTTTATAATTAGATAAAGCATTTGAAATAGAATCTGATTATTAATTTAAAATCAAACAAATCATTTATTCAAAATTAGATAATAAGTGATTTAGAAATAGATCTAATAGCCATGATACTTAATAGCCTAACCTCGCGTTCATGGGGCTATAAAGGTGAATAAGGATAGAAGTTTTTCCATGATGCTCCACACCTGTGTGCAGTATTTACACATTGTTAAATAACTATCCAAAGAACTAAATCACTCATCTCTCATATCACCCCAATACACTCATCTCACATATCACTCCATTAATCTCGATACCTAATAGCCTACCCCCATGCTCATGGGGTAACAAATGCCACTTAAAATATGAGCTTTTCCATGATGTTCCACACCTATGGGTGCCAATTATCGATTATTTTTCTCGACAGACATCAAAACATAATGAAATTCTGAGTTCTTTAGCCAAGGAACTACTGAAAGTGTGCAAGCACCCACAACATTGTACGCAACAAATCACTTTTCAGACAGAATTTCTTTCCAATAAACAAAGCTATAAAAATGCTCAGACAAAATATTTCAACAGAACTAAAATCCCTTCGGAGAGCATCGGTTTAAAACTTGAAAACCCCTTACTCCCTCTAGGATGTTCAATCTATAAACAAATTCTTCTATTTGTAAATTAAATTTAGAACAAACATTCCGGATTAAACTATACTTGAAATTGAAATTTGTCTCAATACACTAGCAAAATCAACCTTGGAGAAAGCGAGGGACTTTGATGAAGAGGAGGGAAAAGGAGGTGTAGAGATGGAGATGGGAGAAGAGACATAACACCCCAGCCTGACCCCAACCTGGACTGAGGATTCAAAAAACAAAATTGGATCAATAATTTTAAAAATAAACCAGGAACAGCAGAATCTATATGTGAGAACTATAATGTTCCTCTACACACTACTAAGCTTAAGCACTTCATTGTGCATAAGCTAGAACAAACATATATTTACAACTAATTTGGATTGGGCCATTGTCGCCATGTCGTTAGTTGCCAACATACATATTGAATCACATTGTCGATGTCATTCCAACACGATCAAATCCGAATATAGTTCTACCTAATGGTTAATACATGCATCAGGCAATACAAAATCATATACATTAAAACACTATATTTGAATATTTAATCAAAGTAAGACAAAAATTATCGGAGTTGAATGAAAGCTAACAAATCAACAGAATCAAACATTTTGCTCTATCACATAGCTAAGGTAGAATATATCAGAGTAGATCAGATTATGTCAAATCAGAGCAATCATATCAGAGCACAATAGAACAAATCAGACTTTATCAAAGTATATTAGAACACATTGGATCAGAGAAAAACATATATATTAATTAGTATATGCACTCATATAATTACTTATTAAATTAGAAGGTCATAAACATTAGTAGGTGATCGATCGCTCCTAGGGTTCGATCTATTGCTCAATATAAAATTGTGCAATTTTCTCCTCCAATCCTATGTCTCTATGTAGCTCAAGGCTAACTTGCTTACATCATTAGGTCCACAATATGCAGTGGTCACAACATGATAGACCAACAACACATATTATGACCCATAATATACGGAGCCCAAAATATTGCCCCTCAACATGGGGACTACAATATGGTGAGACATGATGAGCCCATAACATGAGCAGTGTATATACACATTATAGAAGGGTAATGCTGGCTTATAGTAATTTAATGGGCATAATAGACATAAAAATTTGAAATAGGGGCATGTTTGGTATTATAAAAATATTTTAGGTACAATAGAAATAAACTTTGAAAGATGATTATTCTAAATATTTTTCCAAAAAAATTAGAAAGTAAACACTGATTAAGGGGTCGTTTGGAAACTGAATTAATTCAATAGTGAATTAATTCAAAAAATTTACTGTTGAAACTAAATTACGTTTGGTAAGAGAATTTGTTAGAATAAATTTAGATGTCGCGTCAAACCTAATTTTAAAACTTTAAACTAATATAACTCTCTCTCTCTCGATCTCGGATATGCACATTCTTCGTACCATTATACTTCTAAATTCAAGGTCTATCAAATAAGATTCCACAAGGGCAGGTAGTATGAATTTTTGAAATGGGCCCTACCTATATGACACGTTTATCAAGGCTCAAATCAATATGAATGATAACCATTGAAAAATATAGAATCTGTAATTTTTAAAATAGTGATTAGGAGACTGAATCGATTGAATCACATCATGAGGTGATTTAGTGATTCAGGCCGATTTAGGCTTGAACTAGTCTAAATCTAACTTTAGTACTAAATTTTTAATTCAGCAGAGCTTCTGTACACAGACATGATTCTAAAAATTTAGTGTTGAATTGACACTAAATCAACTGAATCTTCTTACAATTCAGTACCCAAACAACCCCTAAACCAAATCAACTCTTTTGTGCAACATTATGCATGAACTCGAACCAGGCTTTGTTTTTCTTTTTTTATATTTTTGGTAAGTTTATATAATATTCACGGGCTTAATCTATTTCTTTAATTAAGGAGCTCATACAAATCTAGCCTATGCTTAAGAAAGGATATGCTCATTCATTTTCTTTGAAGACAAGCCTCTAGGATTCTGTAGGTCTAAAGCAACTCTTCTGCACAACATTATGCATGAATTTGGACATTTTTCGGCCTTATATTTTTGGTAAATTTTTTCCTCTACATGGTAAACATAGATCTCTAGAACATAAAAATTATATAATAGTCACGGGCTTAATCTAATTTTTTTAATATAGACCATTGCTATAACACAACCATCCATGGGATTAAGGAGCATGTAAACCTATAGCTTATGCTTAAGAAAGCGTATTCTCATTTGTTTTCTTTGAAGACAAGCGTATAAGATGCTCTAGGTTTTTTTATTTAAGTACTAAAAGCTTCATAATCATTTAAATAGGCTCATGATGTTTGCAAAGTTAGGAATTGTTCGTGAAAAGAAAAGATTTGAAATTAATTAGTCCATGCCGAAGTCAAAGTTGTTTGATCAGGAAATAAATAAGACTCAAATGGATGAGTAATGCAGCAACCCTCATAATTTTTTTTTTAAAATTCTACCACCGCTCACACTCAACAATGCTTGCTCTTGATGCTTATAGAGGTGGATGCAGCCGTAGGCAGCCTAAGGCCCCACAAAAAGACAAGGCCCCAATCTATGAGACTATATTAGATATTTATTTATTTGATAGTGATCCAAAGAGTTTTACCCGGACTCTTATCTTTTTATGTCATCTTATATATATTAATTCTACTTCATAGACTTCTATGTATAGCTTTTCCAAAAGCTGTCAAATCAATTACCATACTAATCACCTACCATATATTACTTTATTTAAATATAAAATATTCATACCCAACATCCAATGGATACCTATTAAACATTAGGATTTTTCATACCAAACCTTTAAAGAGAGCTCTTCTCACACAACTCTCTCCTATTTCTCTTAATTTTTAATATTCAAGATATTACTCTCATCTCTTTCTCCCCAACCACGAGCTCTCTCAATTCTTGGGTTGTTTTTTTTTCTTGTTTTAAATTTAAATTTAAATTTTTCTTTACTTAATATTTAAAATTTTATTTTATACTATTCTTATTTCTTAGCATTCAATTATGGTCTTCTTATGTTTTTAAATATTTTTATAATTTAAAATCAACTTTTCAAACAAGAAAAAGTTATTGTGTGTCTAGCACATCTAGTCGTGACATGCACCCAACTAAGGGGCATGCAGATAATTTAAATATACATGCTCTTTCAATAACACATATGATTAGATTAAAATCTAAAGACACATTATGTTCCTGGTGTAGGCCCTACTAAATGAATCAGAATAAATGGGACTTATTCAAATATTATCTCTTAAAAATGATACATTAGTAAGGGGATGTCAAGCCCCATGTTACAACAGGAGGGTTAGGGTATTGTAGCCCTAACTATAAGCTGATAGCAAGTGGTTCTACTAGAGCATGAGACAAAGCTCTTAATTTGGGGGACAAGCCCTTGGCCATGTTTTAACTATAGGCTATGATGCACTAACCCACCTGCAATGCGGGCTAGATATTTCCTATTAGTAAAATTTGAATGTAACAACTTAATTAGTAATGTTGCATTTTAAAGTATAAAAAGAATAAATTCTAAATAAACTAATTTAATTAATATATTAATATTATATTAAATATAAAAATAGCACACTCAAATCTCACCTTACGCCTCCAATTGTCTCAAGCCAGCCCCGAATGCTCGCCAATATGAGTGAGCTCACACGCAGGCCTCATGCCTAAATAAGAGCCATGTGCCTCCATAATTGACTACATCCAACAAGCATTCCTAACACAAATGATAGTAATATTTTCATCTATACATTTATGAACTTGAAGAGATTAAAATGTGGCAAGCTAATTTTATGTCCCTCGGGACAAAAAAAAAAGTTTATGTCGCTGACAAACTAATGCCTTGTGTGTGTATAAATATTCACTTAATAAATTAAATTTATATTTCAAATTATAGTCCCTCCTTTCTATATAAACTTCATTTAGAAAAAATAAATGAATAAGTATTTTTTACAAATTGAGGATCCATACTCATTTTATAGCCTGTAACTCTCAAGTTTCATTTTACAATTAGAAAAAGTAATGTGCCTGCCCCATATGAGGTGCATCATAAGCTATTAGATCTCTATCAGATAGTGCATGTAAACTAAGAAGGTGGGCGGGTGATTAAAACCCGCTTGCCCCTTGTTTTATATGCGCTGTCAGGTTGAGATATTAAATCCCGATTGCTCTTGGCACACACCCCTCTTAATGCAAAAAAGACTCTTTCAATTACAGTTATGTTATTGTTTACTAAAAATATAACTGTCTACTAAGAGCTAATAACTTTTCGTTATGAGTTTTCAGAAAATAAAAAACAAGTGAACAAAAACATTTAATATAAGTTTCATCACAAGGTAAAACATGGGTAGACATTGAAAATGACACTGAACAACTCCAGTTTGGGTTCGGGACAACTTCAATACAGGGTAACCTGTCTGAATAAAACCATTAAATTAATCAAAGATCAAGAGCTATGCCTAATTCACATTAGCTTGCTGAGTTGGGTCACTTTCATGTGCAATCTCAACTATATGGCCTAGATTAATCTTAGGCTGAATAATCCTAGAGATTGAACTAATTAGCAGCTGCTAGGAATGTTTTTTTTGCTACTGCACCTAGGCTTGTTTTTTTTGTTTTTTGTTGTTTGTTTATCTACTGGCTATAGGCTTCATTCTCCAATAAAAAACACTGTCTAGTTAATATGCGTCAGGTGCATGCCAAGGGTTGTACACCATAGGCATAAGGGTCAAAATATTTTAATCATGTGGCCCATAATACTTAATTAAGGGGCAAGCAGGTTTTAATTACCCAGTTGCCTCCTCATCTAACACGAGCTGCCACAAATCACAATTCAACGACTCACGTCGTGCCAGGTCCCTAAGGGCATATTTTTTTAAGGATATTGACATACACCTAACGAATCTACCTCACAAACCCTCGTAACTGGTTTCAATAGAACATATGGATCTGAGATATAGTTTACTTGGGTTCACGTGTTATCCAACGAAATGCACTAAAAAGGATTTGTTGGGTAAATTCGTTGGGTTAATATTATATTTTATTTATAATATACGACCTATTATATATTAAATTTTTTATTATTTTATTATAATTCAAGTTAGGCATAAGTTTGTCAGTTTGACTTACACAAATTATGGAGATAGCAACTGTTGGATCATATGAGCCTTTCACTTATAGTGGGGGATGTTGGACTATGGTATGGGCTCGGGCCCGGTTTGGTCCAACGGCGTCGCGGTCCGGGTGAGCCGGTATGGGTTACAGGGTCTATGGGTGGTGGGGGCGGTCGCGCCGACCTCATTGATACCTTCTTTACACATAATTTATATGGGACCCACATATGTCACACACGTACACTAAACATACCTCTAGGTGTGCTAGCAACCTCGCATAGAATGATGCTTCACAGAACATATGATTTCCACCTTGTAGGGTTTACCTGAACCACCTTGATTAAAATGGTTACACTGAACGTACATGTCGTTGGGGACCAAAGCAAACAATCAACCGAATTGGTCACCAAATTATGAGAAAATTTCATATCGTTCTTGTATTTATAATATTTTATTTTTCATTTTAATAACTGTTTAAAGTAGCTTTGTTTAGCACACACCCTAAAGTAGTTGCCTAATTATTTCCTTCAAATAAAGGCTATGAAATTTGGTGTTTTAGAATATGAACTCTGAAATATAGGAGAAGATGTGTAAATATTCTAAATATGTCAGAACAGCAGTAAAAACAAAGTAACGTTTTTTTTCATTTTTGATGACTACAAAGTAACCCCCCCTTGGAAATTCTACGCTTTAAATAAATGCATCACATGTCATCATACACTTTAGAATTGCACATGATCCATTGGTCCCCCTTACTCAAAAAGAAAGAAAAAAATGGTCCCCCTAAATTAGGTCTAGTAACATTCCTTGCAGACTAGTTGCAAATGATCGACTTAAGGACCCTCCTGCCAAAAAAAAAATAAAAATTACTAGGTCCTAGCTAGCATCACAAGCAGACACGAGAAGGCTGTCCTAGACCCCCTAGCTACATATATACACAACCATACAATGGGGTCTTTGCTTCACTATCTCCACACCGCCCCCTCCTGTTTCAAATACAAAGGAATAGTTAACTATATAGCCCTATAAAAAAACTAGCTTGGATAGCTCTGGTTCCCTGGCAGTCATATGGTTAAATCATTTCTGTGCATGATCTGATTGATTGTAAGTAGCCACAACTTTAGTGAGCTGAGTATACACTCAGAAGTACTTCCTCCGTTCTTTATTAATAGCTAGATTAAGAAAATAATAAGTTTTATTTAATAATAAAATTTACACCTAAAAAAAAATAAATTTATCATATTTTTTAAATATTTAATTATTTAAATTTTACCAAATAATACTACTAAGAAGAAACAAGTCTTTTTAATTATAAAATAAAGTTATTAATATATGAAGGAGCGAGTAAGTGTTTACATTATAAAATTAAAAAAAAATTTCTACGGAGGGAATAAAATTTATGCAAGATGATAGTTTGATGCCACTTTTTCCCCTTATAGTCTTATGGAGAGGGAATCTCCTTGCTTAGAGATAATGTTGGGGATAGAGGAGACTCTTGATGCAAGCTTGATTTTGACGCCAGTTTATTGTTTTCAACAGTCTGACGGAAGGGAAATCACGACGCTGGAGATAACATTGCGTCTGCCCCTGCCTTGTACCACAACTAACTTTTATGCCCAAGTCTCCCATTGCCATCAATGTCGACATTATCAGCTGTAGCATCTGAAAACAGAAACTGAAAAGTAAAGGGAGAAGAGCCAAAAGTCCATTGCCGATCATGATAAACTTTCTCTGCTTGCTCTTACATCTTCAGCTTGTCATGCAAATGAACTGTACATGTACCAAAGGAAGAGTTGCCAAATAATGCTGCATGATTCAAAACAAATATGTATAGATGTGTAAGATATCGAATGCCACGTCCAGTTCGATGCCAAAAAGCGTTTTATTCAGTGTCATCACATGCCACAAGTATATATTTATATTTGAGCCTAAGGAGCCACAACTTTGTGAAGCAATTAGCTGGCCATGCGATTCACGCGGGCTTGTCTGCATGCCTGACTTTTGCCAAAGAAAAGTAAGGGCTAAAGGAAGAAGGGACATGCAATGATATATCGATACTCCTGGTCAAAAGGAATCAATTTAATGTACTTGAGCAAATAAGTGGGCACGTGAAAAACAAATCCCAATAGAATACTGCATATTATACTCGAGCTACTGTAAAAGATTTTGTATTGGCTCAAGAATCCCATGTGATTCAATTTTGTTAGGGAGGAGGAAGTAGGAAACAAATGAGAAGTGGAATCAAACTTGTTTTTATAGGATGCTTGGGCTCCGTGATGAGTGCCCGTGACCGTGCTACAACTGCCCGCTATGTACCATGTTCTGAGTCCTATGTGACATGATTATGAGGCTCTAGTCACAGAATTTGTTAGAAAATCATTTTCTTCCTTTGTTTATGCACAAGAATACAAAGAAGCTTGATGTTATTCTCATGATTAAAGTGCATAAGCTTAAAAGGCCATAGCTTATATCATATTGAAAGTTTGTGGCACATGTAATAGTCAACTTTCATATTAACTAATTAATAACTTGCACATTAATCTAATCAACTTAAGGATCAATTTACCTATAACGTGCAATGGATTAAAAATGAAATTAATTAATAACTATCTTGAGTGTAGAAAATAATAAATAATCATACACAAGGCAAACAAGATTCTTTACGTGAAAACCATTTTGGAAAGAAACTAGGAAACCTTGTCTAGCTCTTTGAGAAGTTTACTTATTTTTCTAGTAAGCTCAATGAAGTCTATATTATCACAAAAATTTGGCAACTTCTCCTTCGACATTCTAAGAGAAACCTCTTGACCATTAGATTTTTTTATCATCCTTCATTTAATCTAAGATTAAATTAAAAGTTTGAAGATAACCTACCAATTCAATCAATTTTAGATCATTCTAGTCCTTATCTTTATCAATGGCCGTCACTTTAGGAATAAATCTGATTGACAAACATCTGAAGATTGTTTTCATTACTTCAAATTCTAAAATAGACTACCCTAACGTGTAGCATGTATTAACAATGTTCTCAAGCCTAGCATAGAACTCACAAAATGATTATTATTCACCCATCTTTCTGGTTTCAAACTTAGTTGTCAATAATTATAGCTTTGAATTTTTAACATATGTTTTTCCCTCATAGGTAGTTTCCAACGCATCCCACCCATTTTTTTAGAGTGTTTCAATTAGATATATAGCATAATAGAACCAATGTGACAACATTGAAAATAATAATAATCTCTTTATTGTTCATGTTAGCAATCTCATTTCCATATTTTTCCCCATACCATCATAGGTTTAGGTATTGTTACTCCTTTATCATCTGCTTCGACTAGTGGAGACCATCCAATAACAATTACATACCAAACTTTGTCATCTATTGACCAAAGGAAAGCCTTCATCATAGCTTTTAAATAACAAAAAATTGGTGTTATCAAACAAAAGTGATCGAGATATAAAATTACCTTCAATTTGTTTATTCATGCTAAGAACACAAACTCAAGGCAATTATCCAAATTTCTTTCAATGCCAATTAAATCACCAATCAATGACAAACAATTAAAATTTAATAGAAAGTAGATCAAGAGGATTCCTAACCAAAAGTACCAATAGATAGTAATTTGCAACTTCCTAGAAAAACAAACAATGCAATTAGGATCAATATAATCAAGAAAACAATTCCTAAACTCAAGTAGCAATTAAAAATACTTATAAACAACCAAATCCTCAGTTACCAATTGAAAGTATGTATTACACTATTTATCACATCAAGCATGCAATACTCACCTTCCAAATTAACTAAACTAGTAACTTTTAAATTATTCTAATTAAATTAAGGATCAACTTACTTATAGCACGCAGTAGATTAAAAATAACCCTAATTTATAACTATATCAAGTACAAAAAATAATAAACAATTACATGCAAGGTAGATAAAGATTTTTTATGTAGAAACCCTTTTGGGAAAAACCAGAGATCTTGTCCAACCTTTTGAATCCCACTGTATAATAGTTTGATATAAATTACCTTAGCACAATCCCCTGACCTACTCAAGATGTATGTCAGTTCTCATCAAACCGAACTCCCTTTGGTTTCACATCCTTCATGTCAACTTTTCCACTACAATGTTCTTCGATCTTCTAAGCACATGACCATCTCTAGAACTCCACAAAATAATCACAACCACAATAACAATTACCAGTTTCCGTTGATTAAGACTCATTTAGGAATAAGAAAACAATGATTTTTGGGATAGAATTTATGGAAAAATTCTCAAATCAAACCTATCAAGGAATAAAAATGATTTCATAAGGTTTAGTTGGCTCAAGAAAGAAAGATAAACAAGTAAAGACCACTTGCATACAAGAGTGTGAGAATTACATGTGAAAAGAGACAAAAACTACCACTACATCAAACTAGGGTTTTTCTATTCAAAACAAGCCTCCTCCCCTTTGGGTTTTCCTCAAACACACATTTTTATAGGTATGGTAGGTTAGAGTACAAGTTCAAGGAAAATTGAAACTAAAATTAACATGTTTAAAAAAATTGCTCCATAGGTAGAACAATCAGGTGATCAATCAACTTGCAAAAAAATTTACATGCCATTCAAAATCATTTTTTACTCTTTTTGACTTCTTGGATGGGTAGATTATATTGTAAAAAGATAGAATCATGGATCACATGTGCCTTTTGAGTTCATCTTTATATATCTTCACATGTAACTCGATTTTGTGAAATCCTTTGAATCTTCACAATCTTCATGTGTTAATGTATTCAAACTTAATAGATTTAAGATACAAGATAGATCCAGTAGAGATTTTATCATGGAATTTCCCAATACACTATTTTCCCCTTACATATATATGATCAACATGTTTGTTATTTTATGCAAATGCCACTAGTATGGTTGTTTTCCTCTCAACCCTTAAAGTTGTTTTACGTTTTTTTTTTCTAGTATTTTGAAAAATGACCTTAAGGATATGTTGATACTACTAAAAGTGGTGGGAAAATTCAAGGTTGTCAATATTAAATACCAAACCTTAGAATTAATAGATGGAAAATTTTTTGGTCCACTTTTAACATTATTCTAAGCTAAAGGGTGTAGCATGTTCTTGCTAATCACTTGGGCTTAATTTGCAGTAATTATTATAAATTAAAGATGGATGTGACTACACAGTTTATGGTATAAGCAACTTGATGCTTAGTTTCAAGTAATTAATTAACGGCAACATATCTTATACTCCTTCCATCCAATATTAATAACTCTATTTAGTTTTTCAAATGAATTAAAAAGAGTTTATTTTGAAAAACTAAATAGAGCTATCAATATGGGATAGTGGGATTAAAAATTTTAGCACTAGTGATGTAAACCCCTTCATATTCATCAATCAGTGATTTGAACTTTGTATAAAACCCAAAACTTGATATTCACATACCTTTCTTTTTACAAGAAACTTGCATTTTTAAAGAATGCAAAAACATCCACTCTTAGTTCTCTCTCCTTTTTTTATAATATTTTTGGGTTTGACAAGATATTGTTTTGAAATTTTTTTTAATGTTCTATGGGATGAAATGATATTGTTGTTAGATAACTAATATTCCTAAAGGCTCAAGCGGTTATGAAAAATATTATCAATATATTTATTTCATATTTCAACCCTGTGACATTCTAAGATATTCATAGGGCTGCACCAAAAAACTGGAACCGAACTGAATCGGGTGAAACCGAACCAAAATTTAGTAGTTTGGTTCCTAATTCGGTTTTAGTTTGGTTCTTATAAAAAAACCGAATGAATTTCGGTTCGGTTCGGTTTTAAGTAAAATAACCGAAACCAGAACCGAACCAAACCGAGATATCTACCCATACAAAAACCCTCATTTTCACCCCTTCCCAACCCTAATTTCCTATTTCTCCCGGAGAGCCGATTCTCCCCAAGCCTCACATCTCTCTCTACAAGCGACACATCCCATTTCTTCCACCAACCCCATCCTCCCATGGAAACCCTAGTGCCCCATGATTCTCATCTTCTTCATTGGAAGCTCCCATTTCTCCCCAATCTGGGAATTTTTTGATGTGGGTCAATCCTTTCTTGCTGTATTGGAACTTCCTTGTTTATGTTTCTTCCTCTTGTTTCAGCCTTTCAATCGCTGAATTTGTCTATAAAGCCAGGTAGGTGGGTCTTAATTTGGCAGAAATCTGGTTCCTTTTTGGATTGTTGGATGCCCGTGTGCAAATGGGTGGGATGTTGTTGGTAGTCATGTGAGCTTCATTTGTTTTTGTGAATGGATTAAATATCGATAGTTTTTTGCTGATTTAGGTTTGGGCACTATGAATCGAAAAGCAGTGCCAGAATTTCCAGGTACGGATTCTGAGTTATGTCATTGTGGCATGGCATTTAGCTGCCTGAGTTGTTGGCTTTTGCATAAGAGTGATAAACCCAGTCCACTCCAATTTTTATGGAAATTCTTGTTTTGCTCCTACTTGTTAATGTTTGTGTATGTTCTTCTTTTGCAATTCTTGGACCATGTATTCTAGATCTGTTGTTTTTCCACTTCCAGAATGGTTTCCGTCGTCACGGCCATCATAGCCAGCAATTTTTTGCTTTCTCTGGTTCCTGGTTCGTGTAGTTGAAATTTATATGTTTTTTGTTTTTTTGGAAATAAATTTAACTTAAAACAGAGGAAATGTACAACCAGTTTGGTCTTTGTACAAGTTATCCTTAAGAAATAACTTGATTTGTTGAGATAATTGAAGACGAAGGAGGGTTGTTTATGTGCTTCTCTGTTTGTTTTGATTGTTGGAGTGTTTGACATTTTCGTTTCACAATGTACTGTTTACTTCTGTGAATTTGATTTATTAAAGTAATTTAATTAAAATATTCAGTTTTGGTTTGATTTCGATTCTTATGTCAATTCGATTTGGTTTTTATATTTCAGTTTGGTTCAATTCCTATTTCTCGGTTCTCAAATTCAGTTTGGTTCGGTTCCTATTTGAACCGCTAGAACCGAACTAAAATACAGCCCTATGTATTCAACATAATTTCAAGTAACATAAGAGTAACAATCAACAAAACATTTTTGTAGACAAACTATATAACGGGGATCTACTCCAAGGACCAGGGAATCACATTTGTTTCCAACATATGAATAGGGAAACATCATTCGAAATTAGTGCTTCCATTTCCTTCATTTTTTTTATGTTTTAATAAATTAAAAATAATTACTTCAAACAAACTTAGGTGTAAAATGGACATGCATGCAAGTCCGGTAGTGGCAATATCTAGAAAGTATTGATAAGGAAAAAAATCTGTTAGTAAGTATTTGTCCCTGCCACGTTACTGCTTGTAAATATGAACATCCAATTTTATTTCCAACAAAAAAAAAAGAAAACTATGAGCAATTTATTGATTGTCTAATTAATTTCTAACAAGCTTGGGCATAAAAATGTGTCCATGGATCATGAGAGGAGAAACCCATGTAAAGGGTACAAGAATAATGAATCTAAAGAAAAGAATTCTCTCCACCTTTCCCATTTCTTTTTGTCCAAAAGCATTAACATCTTAATATTGAGACCACTTTCCATGGTCGTTCTATTAATTCTCTAACTTTTGAGCATTATTTGTAGGCATGGGGTACCAAGAGGAAACCCTTCATATGAAATAGGAGAGCAATCCCTTCACCTCTTTCATTTTCTTGTCCTAAAGCATCATCTTATTATAAAGCTTATTCCTCATGGTTAATCCATCGGCTCTCTACCTAACAGGCATTGTTTGTAGGCATCACAATCTCCTGGTAAGTTTCATGTCAAACATTTTAATACTCCCTTTGTCTTAAAATAAGTGTCAATTTAAAAAATTAATTTATTCTGAAATAAATATCCTATTTACTTAGTTGTCACCCCACTTTCTTTTCTTTTATGCAGTTTTTTATGTATGCTTTTTCTTAAATAGCCTTTATCAACTTTTTCTATCTGTTAATAAAAAAAGGGCAATTTTGGAAGTTTTGTGATAGAAGGTAGTTTAATATTTCTTTTTCAAAATAAGACGCTTATTTCAGGATGGAGGGAGTATTATGTAATATTTCATTTGCATCAGTTCTCATTTACCAATAAAAAATCATACAAATAGTTATACTTTTTTTTTGGAGAAAAGATTGCTAGAGCGCTAGAGGGCAAGCAATGTGCAATTACTCCTCACCAATAGCTGTTTGGGAACCAACAACATGCCTAGGAGAGGTTTCTATTAGATTTGAAAGAAGAAAAATAAAATTTATGAACTTTGTTGTGAGGGGACTCATCCCTCCATGTGATCTGGTAAGGCTATTTGAGTAGGGCAAAGTGGGAGGGAGTTTAGAGCTGTGGCTAGAATTGGTCAGGGGAGGGAAAAGGAGAAGGTGCATAGGAAAGGGAGGATGAGGAAGTCCTATCAAATATGGATATGAGTCCTCTCATGCCATCACACTATCACAGGGCAGCGAAACATACTATTCATGAGACTGTTGGGGTGCATATACGTGTTGGGGTACATATACTTAAAATAACAAGCTACCTGACCAAGTGTCCCAACATGGTCAATCATGTGTGTGCATCGTTGCCTGCATTCTGCGCAATATTGCGAATCTTCCCCACAATACATGCATACAAGGTGCACAATGTTAAAATTAATTTATGTAATATATGTATACCAAGTATACAATATACCCACATGTGTGTGTGCCCCTATATGTATCACGAATAGTATGTTTCGGTACCCCATGACAATACACACGAATATTAATTGATCTTCTTATAATATGTAAAAAATGCTTCTAGTACATTGAGTATGGTACATGTTGAGCTACGTCATGCCATTGTTTGACAACTTGGCCCATTAAATCAATGGTTTTGGATTGATGAAGTAGCTTTATCACATATGAAACTCAACATCAGTGTAGTAAAATTCATAATATGTGCCCTAGCTTACCTTACCAGGGTGGGAGCCACCCAAATTATCTGAACACTTAATGGGCATGCATCATAGGGCACGTTGTCTCTCATTTTGTTCTTACTCCCTTCGCCTCACATTAATAACTCCATTTGGCAAAAGAATTTATTTCACATTAATAGTTTTATTTTGTTAAATTTAATTAGTTGGGTATTTATAAAAGAGTATTATAAGTTTATTTTCCCTTCTTTTAGTTGTGAGTTTTACCATGTAATAAAAATTATTAAATTTTTAAATATAGCTATTAATATTGAATACAGTGAGTATTCTTACAAAGGCTTTCAAATGTTTTTTAATTTTTAAAATCATTTGCATTGTGGGCTGTAGATATCAATCGAGAAATGGACGAGGTGTTCACTATCAAAGGCCAATTGAAATACGGTGTATTCCGTAAGCTATTATTCACTTTGCAACATAGAACAAGCTTTTGACATAACACCTTGACGAAATTGTTTTGAAAATTGACGAGGATATTGCAGATATATAATTTACATTCAAGAACGTGGGAGTTGGAAGAAGCACATTGCGGGTGAATTTGAAAGGAAAATACATGACTATTCACACTCGAATATGGAGTTCGAACACCTCTTCAAAGGTTTGAGAAGTGAAGTAAATGAGACAAAGCGGAAGGTGGGCAATTTACCTCCCACAGTTGGACTTCGTCTGGGCCACACGAAAGAAAGGGCAAGATGGAGTCGTGGACGACATGCCAAGGAGGATGACAAGCATTTAATTAGTACCTGTACGAAGTCATGGATAAGCAGCTAAAACCCCGCTTTCTCTCTTGTTCAGCATTCCCTCCAGATTCTATAAAAAAACGGAGAGGTCTAATCAATTCAGCATTCCCTCCTGATTCTAACATAAAACGGATAGGTCTAACCAATTGGTGGATTGGAGAAGGCTTTGTGCATCCAAGAGAAGACAAGACTTTTCTCAAAACAAGTTGGTGATGAATGTTTTGAGAAAATATTGCAGATGGGCTTTGCTTAATCTGTCAACAAGACATGGAACAATAAAAATTTCCCTAAGAGCTGCAAAATTAAGCCCAACATCAGATCGGTTGCCATTTCAATTGCCAAGGTAAGTGGATTCTTTTTTAGTTCAGAGAGAGAGAGAGAGAGCTAACGCGATGATCTCCTTACCAAATCTTGCGTTCATTATTTAGATCATCTCAAGTAAGCCAAAATAAAGCTATCAATAATTTTCCACCTTCAGGTTACAATCAACTCATGTCCTTGATAAATCTAAATGGGCAGTATGTGAAATTTGATAGGCACATTAGCTACAGCCGAAGCAATTTGATAGTGCTTCAACTTGGGCAATGGCAGGCCTTCCCCAAGTGTCACCGAGTCCAAGTAGTGAATGCAAATCTCTTCATGGACTTTTTTCTCTCTTTAAAAAAAGTTAAGGTACTTTGGGTAATGGGATCACTGATCTTTCAGGTAAAAATGATGAACTGACAGAATTGCTAATTCTTGACCTTAGGGTTTGTCATGATCTAGAGAGGCTACCATCTGCCATTGGAGGGCTTCAAAAGCTCACGTACCTAGACATTTCACATGGTCATATGATTAATTACATCCCTTGTAGAATTCAAGGCCTTAAAAACCTCCAGTTTCTTCGGGCTTTGTGATGAGTCTGAGGAACTGATCAAGCTGACGTATCCCACTTGGTGAAACTAAAATTTTTGAGAAAACTCAGTATGATCTTTGGACTAAAGTCAAAGATTTCTTAGAGTTACTTAAAAGATGGCAAGTTTCTTGATGGGGTTACGTGCACTTACTCTCATGTTGCAGAGACTCTAATGGCCCAAGATAAAAGTTACGTCGGGTGGCGGTCCAGCGGAAGTAAGGGGCTAGCGGCCTACTCTTAAGTGCTGGCCGTCCCTTTCTAATGTGCCCATTCCTTCAATTCTGATAACTTACATGCAATCATGCGAGAGACTATGAATTATACATAATTCTAAGTATGATCATCTATTGAATTAAACACTATGTAAATGCTAACATTTAGGGTGGGCCTACCCAGGACACCTCCATCTTTTTCACTTGATACAACGCTTACAAGTATTTAGATCCAAAATACTTAAATCCTCTCCTTAAAGAGAGTAGCGGTCAGTTCAACTTTTCAATGGATGAAAGGAATGGGTATTTACATATTTATTTAGTTCAAGTTTTATAGATATATGTATTCTGCAGGGGTATCCTAGGAATTTAGAGCCAAAATTAATGGTGTCCGAGATACATTGCCACTTGTGGACGAAAATGCTCTCACCTCTCCATAAAAAGAGCAGTGGCCGGTTTGATTTTTTTCAACTAACAAATGATGGTTTAGGCCACCAATGAGTGAGTATTTACGTGCTTATGTAGTTCATTTTCTATGAAATTATAGGTATTCTACAAGGGTATCCTAGGAATTTAGGTCCAAAATTAATGGCATCCGAAACACTTTACCACGGGCGGCCAAAAATGCCCTCTACTCATATGCCTCCTTTTCCTATGCTTTTGGATGTAATTTTGGTGAGTTTCTTGGTATATTTAAGGTATGAGATATAAATAATTAATGATAATCAATGAGGATAAATAAATTTATCATGTTGGACAAAAATATCCTTCATACTTATGTTTTGGTTTTGTAGGATGATGTTCGTTATTAGGATTTATTTTTGGGGATAGTTTTGGTATTGGCATTGTCATCGGTTGTCAATAATTAATGTGATATTTAAGGGTAGTGATTTATTTGGTATGTTCATTTAATCACCCTTATGGCATGTTAATATATGCTATTTTTGGTTGAGGTTGGATGCTGGATTCAATTTAAGAAGGGGGCATTTCCTGCCTTTTAAGTTGGATTAAATTTAATAAGGAAATGTTTCATGCCCTTTTAAGTTCCTTTGCTTCGTATGCCAAATTGTTCCTGCCTTTTCAACTTCTTGGACGTTGGATTCAATTTAAGAAGGGGGTGTTTCCTACCTTTTAAGTTGAATTAAATTTAATAAGAAAACATTTCATGCTCTTTTAAGTTCCTTTGCTTCGTGTGCCAAATTGTTCCTACCTTTTCAACTTCTTTCAGTTTAATTGGTGCAAGTTGTAAACTAACATTTCAACTTCATTCAATTTAAATAGAATTTTACATGGGATTATCTGATATTTGGCGTGAGGCATTGCTCTCTAAGTTCATTTGTCTGAAGTCTAGGACCTATGTGCTCATCTCCCTCTTTTTTGGTTTGGTGGTTGTAAATCTTCTGAACAACGATGGCATCCCTCGTGACTTCTAGTTGAGTTTCTTTTGTTAATGGTATTTCTAGAAGTTAGGTTGTATATTATGATATTCAGTGCTTTTTTATAGTGGTTACTTAGAGCTATTGATATATAAGTTTAAGCTTTAAATTTGAAGCTCATCTATTTTTTTAATATAAGGATGTGGATCATTGTTGTGCCCGGAATGGTAGTTTCCATCCAAAGATTATTTTTTGTGCTCATCAGTGATATTGGTGTTACTGTTTTATGTGATCTGCAATATTGTTGTAACTAATTGTCACATTTTGTGGATCATTTATTTTGTAGGTAAGTGGAAATTAGGACCAGAGAAATTATAGTCTTCGTCATCAAATAATAAGAGGAACCAAACTATATTCGGCTGTTACCATTTCATAGTTGGGAGATTTTGAAACTTGTTTCTATTAGCTCAATATTGTATCTGCGAAGGCGGTTTGTGGTTGTCTTTTAAGGTTTGGGGTTTTGTGTTTTATTGTGGGTTTATACATGGAAGGAGTTAGGCCATGTGTTTGTTGGTTCTAGCCATCTAGAAGTATATTTTCATCGAGGTCCATTCTATTCTCGCTTCGCTTCTATTGCATCATTCTTCATGATTTTTTACATTCGGCTTCATGACAACGAATTCGGTCTGTAGTTGGTTTTCAAATTTGGAATTATGTGATTTTTTGTTGTGTTATATATGTAGGATATTGAGTTTTTAGTTTCTTGGTTTAAGGTGTATGATATAGATTTTCTAAGTTGTTCATTGCTTTAGTAAGGATTGTTTTAGTTCATAGGGTCATTTGGTATTCGGTATTTTTGTGCAACTAACAACATATTTCATTTCGTTTTCGCCTATGGTTTCCGGATCCACTCAAAGAGATGATGCTTGGTTAAGCAAAATTGAGGTATATTTCATCATGTCTTCCATAAATTGTTTATAATAAAAGAGGGGTATTGTTATACCTTGTTGCAATTCCTTTTATATGCTTAGAGTGTTTTATTTTTTGTATCAAATAATCTTGTAGAAGCATGCAAAGTGGTTAACATACAAGGATTATTCTACTTTAGACTTTGCAAATGGGATGTGTGGGATAGCCTGTGTATTCGTAGTTATTTGTTGGCAAAGATTAGTATTATGATTTTATGTTTTGATGATGCAGATTTATATTTGATATAATTTTTTTATTTTGTATAGCATTTTTTTGTGAGCTTTGTTTGTATAGGTCCTCTCCCTAAAAATTCAAGATGGATATAATTGATTTATCATACATGCGTACATATGTGATTGAAACCTTAACCATTGGAGGCTTGTTATGGTCATGACGTATCATGTATGATGGTCAGTGTCGTATTGACCTGGAGCTTCGTTTAAAATTTTTCCTTGTATGCCAAACACTTGTAAGAATTGACATCAGTGAGTTGCATATGTGACTACATATATATATATATATATATATATATATTCTTGTATTAATCATTCATTCCTTCATTAGGATAGTAGTATTAAAGTATGTTCAACAACAATATATTGTTATAGTACGTTGAACAACCATACATTGCTTGCTTATTTTGGCATTCATCTCTCGGTTCGTCTATTGGGAGATTAGGCCCAATGGGCTCATCTTCCTCTTTATTTGGTTCGCCAGTTGTAAATCTTCTGAACAACACGGGACTCATTCATGATTTCTATTTGAGTCCCTTTTGTTAATGGTTTTTATGCGAGTTAGATTGTAGATCATAAAATTCAGTGTTTTCTATGGTGGTTATTTAGAATTGTCTTTTGCTTATTTTGTTATTGTTATATTAAATTTAGATTTGAATTTGCAATCCATCTTTTTTTCGCTCAGAGATCGTACTTGGTCTAGCAGAATTGAGGTATATTTTGGCATGCCTTTCACAAATTGTTTAGGATAAATGATGGGTCTTATTATACCTTGCTGCAATTCCTTTTTATGATTAGCAATGTTTTATATCTTACCGCAAATAATCTTATAGAGACATGCAATGCTGTTAAGGTACAAGAACTATTCTATTTTGGGCTTTGCAAATGGAATGTGTGGGAGAGACTGCATAGTAGTAGCCATTTGTTGGAGATGATTGATATTATGATTTTGTGTTTCAGTAATGTAGATTAATGTTTTATATATTTTTTTGTTTTTTGTATGGTTCTTTTTGTGAGTGTTGTTTAATAGATATAGGTCCTCTCCCTCAAATTCAAGATGAATATAGTTGATTTCTTAGACATGCATGCACACATGATTAAAACCCTAATGACTAGTGTACTATCAGGTATGATGGTCAGTATCGTATTGGCTTGAATCTTTGTTTAAAATTTTTCCATGTATACCAACCACTTATAGGAACTGACATCAGTGATCTGAATCTTTGACTAATTTATGTATGTATATATATGTGTATGTATTTTTGTATTAAATTATTATTTCCTTCATTAGGGTAGTAGTATTATAGTATGTTCAACAACCGTGTATTGCTCACTTATTATATATATATATATATATATATATATATATATATATATATATATATATATATATATATATATATATATATATATATATATATATATATATATATATATATATATATATATATATGTAAATGCACTTGAATTAAATCATGTTTTCTTCATTAGTATAGTGGTAATATAGTATGCTGAACAACCATATATTGCTTGCTTATTTTGGCATTCCTTTCTCTGCTCGGCTGTTGGGAGTTTCGAACCAATGTGCTCGTCTTCTTCTTTTTTGGTTTTCTGGTCATAAATCTTCCAAACAACAATGAACTCTCTTGTGACTTCTAGCCGAGTCCCTTTTTGTTCATGGTTTTTTTTTTGCAATTTAGATTGCAGATTATTAAAAATCAGTATTTTTTTAGAGGTTATTTAATTTTTTTTCCTTAATATGTTACTGCTATATTGAATTTTGATTTGAATTTGTAATCCATCTTTTTCTTGTTTATAAGGAAGTGTATTAGTCTTTTCTAGATTGGTAGTTCCCATCCATAGATTATCTTTTGTACTTAGCATTTAAATTAATTTTTAGTGTATTATCTTATCTGCACTATTGTCGTTACTGATTGTTGAGTTTTGTGGACCATTTTTTTTCATTTGTGTAAATTTGATCCAAAGAAATTTCAGCTTGCGTCGTCAAATACTAACTAAAGCCAAACTATATTTAGCGGAAACCGTTTCATAGTTATGGGAATTTATAATTATCGTTAAAGGTTTGGGTTTTTGTGTTTTATTGTGGGTTTGGACATGGATGGAATTAGGACCTATTTTTGTTAGACTTAGATGTCCAAAAAGTACATTTTCCTCAAGGTTCGTTCTTTTCTGGCTTCGCTTCTATTACATCATTCTGTATGTTTTTTCAATTGGGCTATATATTATCAAATGCGGTATATAATTATTTTCCAAATTTGGAATTATGTGATTTTTGTTGGTGTTATACATGTAAGTTATTGATATCTTGGTTTGTTAGTTTAAAGCGTATAATATAAATTTTCCATATTGTTCATGGCTTTGCAAAGGTTTGTTTTAAATCATGTAATTATTTGGTATTTGGTGTTGTTTTTAAGCTGACAATGACTTTTGGGTCATTTTTTATGATGGTTACTAGAACCACTCAAAGATATCATACTTGGTGCAACAAAGTTGAGGTATATTTCGGCATGTCTTACATGAATTGTTTAGATTGCTTAAGCTTTGTAAATGGGATGTGCGGGGGAGCTTGTGTATTGGTAGTCATTTGTCAATGGTATTATGTTGTTGTATTTTGGTGATGCAGATTAATATTGGATATATTTTTAGTTTTTGTACGACAATTTTTTTTTGTGAGTGATGATTAGCAGATATAGGTTTTCCATTGGCTTGGCAGATGTTTATTACCATATTCACTTTGTTAATTTTTTTTTCTTTTTTTCATGTTGTTATTATATTCCTATAGAAGATATCTCCTTTTCTCTTATAACCATCACTGATTGAAATTTTTGGTACGCACTTATGTACCGTTATTACATTTATTACACATGTCTTCAAGTACCCTACTACTTGGCATTTTTTGATATCTATGTGATATTGCAAAAAATATTTGTGCTTATCATATCATTATTATGTACATGTGTTGTTTGTTCATGTTAGTTGTTTATCTGTATGCTTTTTTTCTTTTTATTTTGTCTATCTGTTTAGGTTTTCAATCATTTTCATTGTTTCTTTTGAACTGTATACAATGATAGTATACTTTTACAACATCTGACTATGTCTCTATTTGCATCATTACTTCCTTTAAATAAGATGTTGTATAGATGTGTAGCTCATGGATTGGTCGGGCAGGGCTTGCACTAGGATGAGAATGTCTTTTTTGTGGTGGATAATCTTGTACATGATAGTTGTTATGGGATCTATCCGAAATTTCTCTCGTTTTATATTCAAGTGGATGACATTAACTTCTTTCATGTGGCTACTTACGTTACAATTTCTTTTTTAACAAACATTTAGGTTACCTTTGTCATTCTTTCCACGCTTGTCATAAAGTGATACTTCCGGTTTTGGATGGCACTCTAAGATATTAGATTGGAAGAGAGTGCGAAGTGAATGGTATAAAAAAACTTGAGGCTATGCGAAGCCCACTATGTTTGAAATAAAAAGTGGGATATGAAAAATTGTATTATATTATGTTGTATATATTTGTAATTGATCAAACTTTATTTTCTACATTTATCTAAAGTAATGGCTTTTATTGGTAATGTTTTTTATTCAATGTGGTATACTATGCATAGGACTCTTATAGAGTTGCTTTATATGTGATATGTTATATGGCTCACGTACGTACTTTTAAGACTTGACGCAAATTTAAGAATTGAAGAATGATTATTGTTGTCGAAATCTTGTTCCGATTTATTGGGAGTAGTGACATGGGTTTTGGGTCATAATTTTTTTTCAAGGCATCTAGATATTTTCCCCCCTACAAATTCAAGATGGAAATAATTGATTTATCATATATACGTACATAGATGACTGAAGCCCTAACTACTAGAGCCTTATTAGAAGATGTTCGGGCTATTATATTCTGTGTTTCTTTCAATGACTATGATCAAGTGTCATCCAAAGGAACAGGTTCCCTGCAAAACAAGATGTTGATTAGCAGAGCTCTCTTTGAAAGTGTTGTAAGACACCCATTATTCAAGGATGTTCCTTTTGTTCATCTTCTAAACAAGTATGATGCCTTTGAAGCCTTTACCTGTTTGTAAATGGTTTAAATATTTTAGCCCAGTAAAGCCCCACCACAATAATCAGTTGTTGGCTCATTAGGTGTATTATTATGTAGTTGTGAAATTCAAAGATCATTATGCTTCTATAAGTGATAGGAAGTTATTTGTGCGGCAAACAAAGGCTCGGGAATGTGCTACTATTGACGCAATGTTCAAGTACATTAGGGAAGTTATGAAATGGAATGAAGAGAGGATGACAATGTTTATGGGTTGTGGATGATTCCTTTAATAGCACCGATGTTAGTTCCTCCCTGTTCATTAGGACAGAATGATATAATTTCCTTACATGTGAAACCCATATGATCTTTGTAGGCTGAGAAGCTGTTAGTGCTCCGTATGCATTTGGTGTCATTCCCCATCTTTGCGCTTAATTTTGGTTTGGAGTTTTTGGTTATATTTTTCCTTTGTTATTGGCTTTTTAAATGTTTATAATGGTAATATATACAGTGAATGTTGTTGTATCCCACATTTAAATTGTATGATTACATTTTCTTAGTTATCTTTTAAGTAGCCAATTAATTATTTAATTGCTTCTTGGTGGCTTTGTGAACTAATTAGACACGATTTTGATTCTTATTTAGCAAATATTGCATTGGGAGATTTCTTTAAATTAACCAATTTTGAATTTCGTATTTGATAGGGCCATTTGCGATCTTTCTTATGCAAGATGTAGTTGTTGTTCATCCTCTCAGTTTTGTTATTTCACGTCCATTTGTACCTCGTCCGTGTTTATTGCTAGACATGTGAGTTATAATCAACCCACTTTTCATATTTTACACTTTACCTATTGAGGTGATATTTTGGAATATGTTTGGTCATGCGTTGCGCAATTAGTTCTTCCCCATGAGTACTCGTTCTGTTGTTTGTTCTTAACCTATCCATTAGTGATATATATGAGCTTCGTTTCATTTTTCTCTTCTATGTATCTTTTCAAGTGTCTCCAAAATGCCTATCTACAAAACTAGTTTCTACTTTGTCCTCAACCTATTGTTGATGCTCTGCATGCAATATATGAGGGGAGATTTCTTCACCTTCATTAAATGTATAGAATATTAATTACTCCATTAGATTAACCATATAATAGTAATTGTGCAACTTGAGTATTTTTTTGCTTTGAGAAGTTTGGAATACATCAATACTCAACATAGTTTCAATTCATTAAACTAAAAAAATTATTTGTTGTTTAAATATTGAATCCCCTATTTGAGGTAATGTTATTACGTGTGACAAGGTAATATGTCTGTCAATTTTGTTGGAATATGAAGTACATATATTTGCAAATGGCATTTATCAAACAAACTTGACTACTATGAAAAAAATATTGAAAAAGTGTTTCAGCTGATTATTAGTTATTATCAAAATCATAGAATTTTTTTTAAAAGTTAGACTTGAATAGCAATTGTTCTTTAGTGTGCTCGGTTGTAGAAAGCTTACATTTCCTTGTTCTTAACATACCCATAAGAAATAGATACAGAGTTTGTTTATTTTTATATTTGTTATGTATTTTCAAGTCTGTCCCAACACTGATGCATTTCACCCAGTGCAGGTCGGATGCAATTCAGGTATGTACATGTTGTAGTCTATTTCATAAATGGGATACATTTCTACTTTTTTTCATGAACATCTTATCTGTTAATGGTGATGTTCTATCTATTTTGCTTGATAGGTATCTTTTCTATTATTCATGGTTGCAAAATGTTGCTCAACAAGGCAAATTGATTATTTTTAACTCCGTAACGCTGAAAGAGATGACCCTTGGACTTAATTCAAGGCAGAATTGATTTTTTGGGGCCTGTTGCTAATATATTGAGTGACAATCTATTCTCGTGTTACATATATGATGGAATACTATTGATGTTTTCATAAATATATCATAGATCTATAAGAAAAAAACTTGATATTGATTTTGTGTTTATTGTAGCATGAATTTTCGTATTTCCCCCAATTCTCTTTAAAAGTTGTGTTTTAGTAATGGCAACAGCTCGTTGTTGATTGGATATGGTGTGCATCGATGTCTATGAATTTTGGTATAATGATGGTTATAATGAACATGTATAGTCAGCATGTTGGTAGGTGGCTTATTTATAAGAATGAACATGGTCAATGCTGGCTATAGCAATACTCTTTCAACTATATTTTTAACGTGTTACAATTCCATAATTAATACTATAGTATGTTGCGCCTATATGAGTTGCGGTATGGATGATGAATAATGTCAAAATATTAGTTAAAACAATAGTTGAGGTCCATACAAACACCCAATGTTGGGTCCCTGGTTTTTTTTGTAATTAGACTATATATTGTATTTTGAAAAATGATTTTTATTTTTTAAATGTATTGTCTATTTGGCCACATTGTTAATAAATGTCTATTTAGGAAATCTATGGCTCATCCAAAGAGTTATGAATCTAGCCAATTTTTAGACCTTTCAATTGGGATGGCAAATAAAGAATAAATACAGTTTGATGGTAATCCTATGATGAAAAAAATAATAAGGTTTCTGGAAATATGGACTTATCATTTTGATATTCCAAAAAAAATTATTTTTTTTTTAATTTTTTTGGAAGCTATAAGCCTATAAGAACACGATCTTTCATTCAATAAATCAGTTGATGTTTTTAAAATCGTGTGCATAATTATAGTTGTGAATGTGTATGTCAAATTAATGGTCACAATAATTATAATTAAATATTTTTATAAATAATAAATTCCTTTTAATGTAGGTTTGAACCATAGACAGATTGTAGGTAGCCAAATTGGATGAGAAACTACTTAATTGACCATTATAAGTATATTCTATTTTTGGTCATAAGAATGCAAATTATATAATTATATTTGGTAGGTTGATTTGTGCCAAATTTTTGTCCAAAAAATTAGCTTTACATTTGCTGATTATGGAAAGTGCTTAGTCATCGATTCTCATAGATAATTATGTCATTTTCATAATTATAATAAAGATTATTTATATTAATACTTGTTTCTATTTTGAGTTTGATAACGAAATATGAATTGAGTATTACATATATATATATATATATATATATAATCATTTGTAGTGTATCACTCACTAATGGAGCAATTTGAACATAATATTTTTAACTTATTTCTATAATCGCGTAAACTATGTGATGCATGAGTCTTATATATGTCAAATTAGATTATGGAACGTGCATCTTTAACCTTCTCTTAGTTTGGCTTGAATATGTGTATTTACTAGAGGCTCCTTTCAAGATTAGTAGGCTGGATTTAGTCAAACATTGGGTTCAACGTTGTGGAGTTGTGTTTGCTTAAATCAACAGTCTTTTTTTAGGTGAGTTCCGATTATATCTCCCCCCTTCTTTTTTACCATTATGGCCCCCTAGATTTCCTGCATGACCTGATAGGCTCTCAATTTTTTAAACCCTAAAGTGTTCTCTCATCGATTAAATATCTATGACTCTTTACTCATTGTCTCCCTGAGTCTCGATTTCTATAACTTCTATGTTTTCTTTGCCAAACTTCATCTTTTTCTTTGTAAGTATCATTGTAAGCAACCATGCCTCTCTTCACTTTCATTATATTTAGCAAATTTGGGGGTTATTTCGGTACTTAGGTTTGTGATTTTATTAGTTTGTTATGGTGGGCCTCACTGAGCATGCTAAATTGGAGACATTCGGAAGAGGTGCTGGCTCTGGGAACAACTTAAACAAAATAGCAACTTATATGTCTTAGTTCTAATCTTGAAAGCATAGTAGGTATCATATATGATATATTTTGCTATCGCAACTTAGCTAGTTAATTTAAGGGTAAAACAAACTTGGCCTATGACATAACGAAATTACAAAATAGAAGTGTATAAATTAAGAGTCAAGGTATTTACAGGGAAATATATAGTAAGTTTAAGAAGTAACTACTCATTAACGTGTAGGTATTGGGAGAACAATTATAGAAAACAAACTACTCATATATGCCCTATTTTGTTTTAAAAATAGTTTTTCATTCACCACCTTGTCTAATTGAAATTTAGTGATATCCACTATTTAAAGCTAACTTGTTGAGTATCCACATAACTTATCTAATAGGTCACTAGGTGAGGAATAGTAACTAATAGATCATATTTATAGCTCATCTATCCATGCATATGTAATGTAATGCCAAGAAAACTAATTTAAAGAGAATTTCACAACTAGAACTTTTTTTTCAGATTCTATAATGTTGAATTGTAATAGATAGTTATAGAGGCCAGGTGAGTTGCTCATTCTTTCTCATAACTTTAAAATTAATTTATTTTAAAAATACATAATATGCTTAATATGAGTTTAAGTTATATGTTTAAATAAATATATATTTGTGGAGCACTATATAAAAATTACTAACTTAAATTTAATTTACACATAAATTTATTGTTCACTATTAACTCACATTTAATGTTCTTTAGGATAAACTCTTACATTCAATATTGTAGTAAATAGCCCCATAAAGTAAACAACCCCAAATAATTTAGTGAATAGTAAATTAAATTTAGGATATCTGAATTCGAGAGAGATAGTTATATTAGTTTAAAGTTTTAAAATTGGGTTTGACGCGATATCTAAATTTATTCTAACAAATTCTCTATCTAAACGTAATTCAATTTCAGCGGTAAATTTTTTGAATTAATTCACTACTAAATTATTTCGCTACTGAATTAATTCAGTACCCAAATGACCCCTTAGTAGCTAGATTGTAACACAAATTATTGTAGATTCTTCCTAGGTAAATTTGTTTTCTCTTAAATTCTTATTTGGGACTATTTTGGTGTTTAGTTTGCCCTGTTATTAAGGATGTGGCAAGAGAAAATTGTGTATATTGATATCATTCGGGAAATTGTTGTCATATTGGCCATCTATGTGGGGGTGTTTTACATCATTTTTTTGGTTGGAAAACAAGATATGTTTTATAAAACAAAATGTTGAATAATTAAAGGAATTTACCACTGTTATATATATTTTGTGAAGTGTAAGTTTTTCACTACCGATATTTATTGCCCCTTGCCAATTTATCCACCGTATTAAAATTTTTGGGCTCCTGGTTGGTTTGCTTTAGTAGCTATTAGAGAAGAGTTTTTTATGTTCTCTGCTCAATATGAGCCTAATGTAAGGAATGTCCGAGAACAATTTAGATTTTTAGATTTACAATGCACATGTTAGAATTAGATTCATAGGCCTCTCCTTTCATTCGATGGTTGGGAAGGTAGGGAGATCATAAGAAATTCAAGTGGGAGATTCATTGCAAGGTTTGTGTTTGCATTTATACTCCTTGCAAGTAAATTCCAAAGGCACATATTGGTCTTCTGACATTGTTTACAAGGTTTGTATATTGTAATGTTCAAAAATTTAAGATTCGGAGTTATGCTCCAAAACTATTTGAGTGGAGGGGAGTTTTTATATGCAAATATAAAATAATAAAATTGGAGTCATATATTGAAATTAGATTATTTTTTATTAAATAAAATTAATAGAATTATAAAAAATCTTGCAAATACTCCCAACATCCCACATAAATAGAGCCATTTAGTTATTCAAAATTTTGAACACCAAATGGCACTATTAGTGTGGGACAAGAAGTATAATTTTTTAACAAGTAAAAATATTTCATTCATGTAGTTAATATATTCAAATTACAATAAGATTAAAATAATAATTAAATATTATTTTATAAATATATAATATAAAATTTATTATAAATGTATTTTAGAAGGGGAATCTATATTAGCTAAGGGAGTTTGATGAATTTTGAAATTGGACACTACTATCACCATAAAGTTTGATTTGAAGTCAGAGTTAGCTTGGGGAATTTTTTTAGTCAAATTTTTTTTTTAGAACTATAAAACATTGTAATTAAATAACAAGAAAAAAAATAGAATTTTAGAACTATAACACCTTGTAATTAAATAACAAGATTTTGTCACAGCATCCATGACGTGCCATCAGGCATGACACTTGGCAATAAGGAAGAGATTTTAATATTCCCCACTCACTGTGAGCCCAACATAAAAAACATATGAAAGTCATTTATCCATGAGATCAAGAGTGCGCACAGTAATACACGTTAATGTTAATGATCTCTAACATATGCACTGTAAATCTAAAAATCTAAATTGTTCTCGGACATTCCTTATAGGCTCATATTGAGCAGAGAACATAAAAAACTCTTCTATCCGTAGCCTTTGTTGATACCACTAGATATTAGATTAACATATGAGCTTTTGTGTTAATCTAACATGTCCATTGTATATCACAATTTACAGTAGCCAAACAGATAAGACTTACGAGACAGAGCAAGTTTCCAAGGCAAAAATATAACATACAGTAAAGCATAGTAGGTGTGAAAGATGAAAGTGCATGACTTCGGTTCAAGCGAAAATTTTGTACAAGGATTGAAGGCTATTATATCCTTATCTTCCACATAATTTCGAAAAAACAACCACGCACTGCTAATAATAATCATGAGCTGATTGACAATAACTAAGATGTATGATATAGATGGCTCGAAAAAAGTGGACAATCATTTTATATTTGTGAATTGCAATCAAATGAACAGATGGCTCGTATTCGCTATAGATCTTCAGCTTCAGATTATTAGCTTCACCTCTTAACGGCCAATTAGCTTTACCATCCATGCACCACCCAAGTAGAGTCCTAAGAGAGGCCCTGCAAGTAGAACTTGGGTAAGTGGATCAGTACTACAGACGAACAAAGCACGCGTGGATGGATTACCACGCACGAGCATAATATATTCAACAAAGGTGGACAAGTTAATCTAATATTTTAAATCAGATTTAAACACTTTCGAATTTTGTGTTAGATTAACATATGATCCTTTGTTAATCCGTAGTCTAAAATTAATTCCATCTAGGAATGCTAAATCACTACTTTTGACCTTATTTGGGTGGTACGTTGTGACCCCAACCTTACTGCTCCATGGTTCAAAGAAGAAAAGGAAAAAGAAAGAAAGTACACTCATTTATAGATCTTCTCTAAAATGTTAATTACGATTTTGCAATGGTTTTTTCACCATTCAACTCTAGTTCCGTTGTTTTAAATTAAACTAAACGTAGCGGGAATTTGACATGTTCTACAGAAGCCACTCATTCACGAAGATCAGTACATTGTGATGCCTATAGGTAAGGTTTTATGTTTCCTTCTTTCTTTATTCATTTTCTTCTTCTTCTTGTTGCAAGGAAGGTTACTAAAGTTTTGGCAGGCAAAATTTGATCAACCCAAAGATAATGGTGCAGCCTCTGAAGGTCCGTGTTAATTTACTGAGACATGCAGTTTTGAATGGACCAACAGTATTAATAGACAAATTACTTAATTCAGTGAACATCCATTCACCATAATTTCTTCATGATTGTGTCTATATTTAAGCTATAATTTCAAGTTGTATTCTCCTGCAGATGATACACAAGACCCTGAGCAAGATGAAGAGAATTTGGCTTTAGTGAGGGAATGGATTGCTAATTTTTAATCTAACTAATGTAGTCTGGTGCAACTCAAATCCTATGAACAATCTCGCTGTCTTTCTCTACCGCTTGATTTATTTGAAAGTGATCATCCGAAGAATCTGTTTTTAAATTATATTTCTAGTCATTCATGATTTTCTTATTCTTGAATATTTATTTTCATGTACTGGTGTCTCTTGGCTTAAAACCTCTGAGATGCAGACTATCTTTTGAGCCTCTATAACTGTCTATTAACACTTAATTCACAAAAATGGCGAGCAAGGAGTGAGCCATTTTGAATATGTACAAGTTAGATGTTCTATTTTCCTTTAAATTTGTTACTTTCATTATGCTTCATATGGTTTTTCTTTCAAATGTGTCGTATTTTCTGATAAGTTCTAGTTTTTTGGCAGCGGTTACAATATGATTCTGAGGAAGAAATTAGGAATGTTCAGAATAATAGAGGCAATGTTAGTACTGCAGATGTTCACAACTACCCATTTGAGAGAAGTGCAAGCAGGAGACAGTGGAAGGATGTTCAGAAGTCATATGAAAGCCCAAGACATAGGTGGAGTGAAGATTTTTTTTTCAAATGAGACTTGCAGCATAAAAAAGCTGTCCTGGTTCACATTAACCAAGTTCTTCAAGTCATCCTTGGCCCATAAGAGTTGAATATACGTGCCTCTCATATGGCAGTTCAAAATACTGTTGAAAATAGGGATGCTATACAAAGACAAGTTGAAATATGAGAGCTAGAAAGCAGACAATGTTGGTCTTCAAATTCACAGGCAGATCAAGAAAGTATGTTTACATTTTAATTGCCATCAAGGTTGAATCTTTTCCTTTCCTAGATCAAAAATATAGGGGGTGATGTAAGGAGGCTATTTTTTTTTTCTTTGAATGGCTCCAGGGGGGGTTAACTCAAAACTTGTAAATTCTAATTTTTTAGTCAGATAGCACCAATGATATATAATTTTCTTAAATTCTTATTTGGGGCTATTTTATAGGACAAATAATTATATGGATATTACCTAGTGGCTAGTAAGCGGTCCTTCATCTTCCGCCAATTAGCCATTTAGAAGATAGCTCATGGAGTTGGGCTGATTACGAAGAGTTTGATCCAACAACTATGATTAATTAATTTAATTATACCTCATAATTTTATAGTTGCATGGTTATTTGTATGTGATGCAGCATCAAATCCAACACAACATTCTCACATTAAAAATTAGAAAGAATAGATATGGTAGTTTCATCATTTGCCTACCGGAGTCCCGTCAACGGATATGGTAGCTTCATCGTTTGCCTCTCAAGTAATATCATGAGTAGGAATCCAACTGACGAACAATTCCCTAATTTTAAAATCATTTTCTTTGACAAACTCTATTGTAAAATATAATTTCTCAATTTCCTCAAAAATAACCATGCATTGTTCTTTAAATTAAAGAGTTACATAAAAAGACCAATAAATTTTTTTTTATAAAATTAATGTTACAAGAAATAAGAAAATAAGGGTCAAAGCTCCAAGGGACAAGGTGCAATCCAACATGGCAGAGAGTGTACGAGGAGCGAGATACATCTTTATAGTGGAGTTCGATCCTGCCGCTCTCTAAGTTAAATGAGTAATGCTATCATGACGTTGAAAAACGTATATCAATATCCTATTTCATCTTTTGAAAACCATAGTGATGAAGTAAGATATTTACGTATTTTTTTTAACGTCATAGAAGCATTTTTCAAGTTGAATATGCCTTGGTCATCACCTGTTAGCTCTGAGTAATTTATGTTAATAATTTAGTAAATAGCCCCAAATAATTCAGTGAATAGTAAATTAAATTTTGGGCCTAAATAATTCGGCACAACAATTTAATAGGTGATGACCAAGGCTTAAATAATGAACAGATACCCATACCATTTTATCTATTGATCTCAATGTATTTAATGGGTACACCCTCAAATTAAGTTATAAAATACATCGCCGAACCCGGTCCAAGGGCCGATCTGCACATGGGGGCGACATTGGACACACATACACACATTGCACTATTTAAGCTCACATGTTTACTACCACATTTATTTAGCTTTTTATTAAACCTCTAATTTGGGATTTTATTTAGCAATTACATGATTTGAGGCTTGCATATCATCGATATCACGATGAATTTAATAAACGTGTTATCCATGACACGACATACATGACATATGTGCACTATTAATAGGTTTGTTTTGCCTCATCCAATAGGTGTGGTTTTTTTAGCATACCTCCCTATGGGCTCCAAGTGCTCCTCCATGTAGCTTGAGCTCATAATGTTCTTTAAATAGTATGTGTATGAGCCCTTAATTTAACTTGTTTATGGAGTTCACTTTTTCATTTTTCCATCTCTTAGCTTTACTTAAGAGTTGCTATTTTGTTCAAGCTTGACAAATCTTTCCTGGTTACCCATCATGTGGTTACTACAACCACTATTCAAGTACCAAATATCATTTCTTTCTTCTTATGATTATGCAAGAGCATAACAATTGACTTTGTTTATCTTTATCTTTTTAGGTGAAATGTGTTTGGTCCTTGTTTTAAAATTTGCAATCTTTTGGAGCATGAGTATAGTGTTTGCATCTCTTGCATCTAAAATATCAATTATTGGTAACATGATTTGGTTTCTTGCAAATGAAATAACCATTATTTTACTTCTCATATTTACCTCTTATGTTTGCCTTCCTTTTTCTATAGCCTATTCCATTTCCTTGGTTTCTATTTCTTCTACCCTGAAATGAATTATTTTGAAAAAAATTATTTCCTCCATATTCTTTTTTCTCTTTAAAAGTCAATTTGGATTGAAAAACTTGCTTCATGGAGGAATGAGTAAATTTCTTCATTCTTGCTTCATGAGTTTTTTTAACTCATACATGCTCAATTTTAATTAATCTTTTGCCTCTTCAATAATGGCTACAACATGCTCAAATTTAGCTGACATACTTCTTAAAACATTTTCTACAATCTTCTTATCCGGAAAAATATATTTATAGCTTCTAATTTGATTAACAATAGTAGTAACTTTGGAATTGAAAACTTGAACATTCTCATTATTTTTCATTGTCAGATTATCAAAATCTCTCCATAAAGTTTGAAGCTTGATAACAATTACCTTTTCGGTCCATTGAAATTCATTCATCAAAATTTTTTATGCTTCTTTAGATTTTGTGAAAGTTATGATTCTTAGAAAAATTGCTTTGTTCACTGCTTGTTGTATGTAGAGTAGAGCTTTTGCATCTTGCATCTTGCTTCTTGTTTTCTTTGTATACTTTCTTTTTCTCTTCATCTTAAGTAGCTAGGTTTTCTTTATTTTGTAGTTTTTAATAGCCTTTTTTAATATACTCTTCATCTTCCCCTTGCTAGTGAGGAGGGGAATTGAGATAAGATTCCTTCTGATGGTAGGGGCAAAGAGGACATCTGTCAGCACCAAGTTCATCCCCTGAGGAAGAGGGATCCTATAGGTGCCTGTAGCAGTCACATCATAATGTGTTATTCCCCATGTAGATCTTGTGTTGCCCTGGAGACAGATCAGTCATCCTGTCACCCCTAGTCATAGCCACATGCTTAGTGGCTGCAGAATTTAGCCACCAGCTCTTCTCATTAGAGTTAGCAATCATAACTTCTGAGATCATGCAAATGATAGCTTTCCCTTTCTGATTTGCCTTGCTTCCAGCTCCCTGATCCCCATTAGGGCAGTTATTTTTAAAATGACTCATCTGGCCACATTTAAAACAAGCCCCTTTGGGTTTGTTGCCATTGTTGCCCTTTCCACCACCTTGGGGTTTCTTGCCCTTTCTCTTGAAGTTTTTCTTCCTCTGACCTTGACCACCACCTCCTCCACCTTTCTTAGAGCCACCATGCTGAGCAAGGTTGGCAGATGCACTCAGAGCACTCACATGGTTCCTCCTCTCCTGCTCTAAGCCAAGCTTGGCAGTGAGATCATCCAATGTGAGTTTCTTATCAGAGATGTTTAATGCAACAACCACACTCTCCCAAGACCTAGGGAGGCTATTCAGAACAGTTGAAACTTGGATCCCCTCATTTATGGGGTTCTTAAGGATCTCCAGATCACTTGCAATGATGGACATGGAATTAATGTGCTCAAGCACATTATCTCCTTCCCTCATGCGACTGTTTTGATAACGGGTTTGCAACATCCTAATATGTGCCTCTGTGTGCTCTCCATACCGCCTAGCTACTGCCTCCATCATTTCCTTGGCAGTCTTATGCTTTTCAAAAAGCATTTCAATGTTTGGCTCCATGAATGTAAGGAGGGTAGTCCTTGCTTTGGCATCTTCCTCCTTAAACTTTTCATAAGCTCTCTTTTGAGCCTGAGTGGAGGAATCTGTAAGCGGGTCTGCACACTGGTCCAAAACATGGGCCAAATTATCTAGGAAAAGAATATGTCTGATCCTCCTCTTCCAGGTGAGGTAGTTGGTGGAGTTGAGCTTTTCAGTTTTGCTTAGCTCACTAGCAACCATACGGGATGCCATGGAATAAACAAAAATTGTCTACAAAGGTAAACAAGGGAATAAATAGGCAAATAAATAATACTGCTAACTTATTTAGATGGATATAAAAGGAATAGGACTCTATCTAATCTCAGCAACAAGCAAGTTCACTCACAAGAATAATCTTGGTGTGTGGGGGTGAAAATAGAGTGAATTACTATTTTACCCTTATACAGGGTTATTTAAAACAATAATCCACTCAATTAGACAAATAAGCAATGTATGTATGCTTACTATGCTAAACAAACAATGAAAGGGAGTGAACTTTATAAATAAAGATAATATACACTTCTGTCCAGAAAATAAAAGTATGATTTGTGTGAAGTTACTAAACTACCCTTGGGCTAGTTAAGTACAATCAATCACATACAACAATTGTGCACTTTATATCATGCATTAATTACTTCACACAAGAGATTAAGCATGTAATTACCTTTAAACAGCATATAAAATAAGCCTCAATAATATAATTCAGCAAGGTGAATTTCCTATAATGCCCTTGAAATCATCCTTGGGGCAAAATCTATTTATAGAATAAATCTATAATCCAAATTTACCAAAATAATGATAATTTCAGCCAATGGGTCCTAAAGAACCCAGTAAAAATACTGAAAAAATTTAATTCGAATTAGGGCGAATTTGGTCCAAATTGACCAAAATACCCCTGTTCTTGACGGCGGTGTTTGGCATGCTTCTCGAAATCCAAATAATCTCAAATTTGGTAGAGGCCTACTTTAGACAGTAAATAAAAATCCTATTCAGATGGAATTTTAATTACTAGCTTTATGAGAGAGATATAGTAATCCCTAGCCCTAGTCTTATTAGGGATGGCAAGGGGCAAAAAGGTAATTTTTAGCACCCAATCCACGAACCAGGGCTCCGATACTACTATTGGTGGTGCAGTGGAAGCTTTGTGGTTGAGCCCGGCCTTGTGGATGTGCAAAAATATTACTTTTGTATCCCTCTCAATCAAATTACATGCATATACACATAAACACAAATAAGCAGTAGTAAATCCAAATTACTTTGAATTAATATAAATTAAAGCAAAGATTAAATACTACTAACCTTTAGGGGCTGAGCCCCAAGGACGTGGTTAATCACCCTGCACGACCTCTTTGTTATATCAAGTATAATAATGGGGAATTAGAATTACCTCTTGTGATGAATCCTTCTCTTAAAAATCAAGAGAGAAAACCCTTCTTCTTCTTACTAATTTACTGGGAATTATTAGCTTGAGATAGGGTTTGATCACCACACACCAAAGGAGAAAAGAAATTGATATTTTCTTTTGTACTCGTTGGAGAGGAAAAAAAGATAAAGCTTTATCTTTGTGTATTTTGTCTGGGAGAAAAGAACCAAATGAAAAACTTGCTTTCTGTTTTTTGTCCTGGGAGAGAAAAAACGAAGTTTTTGCGTCGTATACCCTTTTTGTTTCACGTGAGGGAGAGATATATATTGATATGAGAGAATCTATCTCTCACTACCATTATAATTGAAATTTCCAACGTGATAGGGTAGGACTTAGTCAAGTCCTACCCTTTCCACATCACCTAGGTGGGGTCCACCTAACCACCTACTCCCTCTCGTCTCTTTCCCAAACCGGACTCCTTTTTCCATTTTAAGTGGGTACGAACCCACACCCAATATCAGAGTTGTAGCACACAAAGCTGTTGGAATGACTCTCGTAGTGGGCATCCCTTGACAACAGATGAAAGAAGACATAGTGGCCACCCACCGTGTGAATGACCCATGGCATGCAAAGCTGCTGAAATGGCTCCCACAGGGTAAAGGGGCTCAGGAGAGGAGTGGGGCAGAGAGGCGGAGAAGAGGGGCAGGGAAGATGGGCGAAGAAGAGAGGTAGAGAAGAGGGGCACGGCAGAGGGACAGCGATCAGGAGATGGAAAGAGATGGCCGGAGCAAAAGCCAAAGAGCAGAAGGAGACTGGAGAGAGGGGCGTAGAAGATGAAATGGTGTCTATTTTGAGCTGGGGTACACATGAGACATTTTGCAGGGTACATTAATAAAAAATAGAAATATTTACTCACCTTGGAGTACATGTGAGAAATTTTTAAAATATAATCTTAGGTAAGATAGAAACAGGAATCCCTTGGGGTGCATATAGATGCATTAATCTAAATTAACCAGGACCTTAAGCCACCTCTAATATGATATGAGTAAACGTCACCAGCTTAATTTCTATACACTCGAAGCTGAAATCTTAATTGTTTTATTCGATGACAATTGAGATAAGCAAATGGCATATGGAGCAATCCTGCCTCCCGGGACACTAATGTTTAAATCAGCAATGCTGGGTAATTACTTAGTACATAAAGCCTCGTTAATCACTGCCTAGGAGCTGTTTGCTTTCTGCAGCTTGGCTTGGCGAATCTTGATGAGGTTCTCAGCAAATTTTGTAAGAGCCTTCACGTTGGTTGTACTCACTTCCTCTTTCACAAACTCTCCTGTAAGGGCATTGACCTTCTTCACTGGCTCCTCCAAAAGGTCTTTACCGATCTGATGAAGCTTCTTCAAGTTATCTTTGGTGGCAATATCTACAGATGCTGTATCCCCCTCCAATGACTCCGCCTTCATGCCATTATCAGCAAAGTGGTGACAATATTGTTGCGAAGTAGAATGAAACAAAACCAAGAGAATTACGTACAAGTGAGCGATGTGCCAAAAAAGAATTAAAGACAAGGAGATGTGCTAATAGAGATAGGAGACCTGAATGCGGAGGTAGTTCCTCTCAGACTTGAGGGCCTGAAAGAGAAGGGATGTGTGATTGTCCACCATGTCTCCGCTGGCTTGGAAGAATATGTCTGAAATATGATAGGCCCATGTAAGTGGGCCCCATGAGGACGTCTCCGCAGCAGTTAGCTTGTGATTCTCCTTAGCCACCCCAGTCCCCAGCGAGAGGATGAAGTACCTGCCACACTCTCCTGGCATCACTGACCATGTATCATCAGGATCCTTCCTCACCAGCCGCTTCTTCATCTCGGTCATGGCCGCCAACAACTGCACTCATACATGACCAGTATCTGTATTGTTAAATAACCCTTGTTTCCTGAAGGGATTATCAATATATTTACTTCTATTTCAATATATTCCCTCGCACATGTAAGCATTCATCAAACTTTGCATGTGAACCTTCCTAAGGAGATCTAATACGATGTTAGATAATCGTTATTTCCCAATAGCTTAATTAAGCTGTTAAGAAATTAATTATCATTATATTTACTTCATATTTAGGGGTTAAAAATACTCACAGGGTTGTTGGCGGCAACTCCTCCGTCAATGAGGTGGAACTCCTTGTCCCCTCCATCATTGTCCTTGGTCTTGAAGAAGTGACCTGGTAAGTAGGTTGGGGCTGCTGATGTGCCAATGCACACATCAGAGAAGAGTGGATTCATCTCAGCTCTTTGTTCAGCCTGGCCATAGTAGTGGAAATGACATGAATTGCTACAATTAATGGAAGAGAACCAAATGATTAAAATGCGTACGGAGCTGGCTGGCTAGTTACCTCATTCTTGGAGAAGATAACTGGTTGTAGATTCTTGACGTCGAATGTTGGAATGACAACATCAGTGAGAGCATCACTGAGCCTGGTGTGCTTGAGAAGGTCCTTCACTTTGGCCTGCAAGTAGTGACCATCATACTTGGGTTCGCCTAAAGATTTGGCCTTGTTCACCACCCACTTGATTCCACTGAAAGAAAGATCATTTTGGGGTCACATGAGACTCTCACCTTATGAATTATGATCAAGACAAAAACAGTGAAATAGTAATATTTTTATATAATCTTTAAATTGAGATGTCATTACACGTATAAATTGGCTTCATAGTATCTTCAAATTGACCTGCCAACTAGTAATATTTTCATAAAATCTTGTTTAAATTCTTGAACTCAACAACTTTGACTTGTCAATCTGCCAAGAAATAAAAGGTAATTACCCCTGCTGAGGAAATATATTTGGGGACTCTTCCAGGTAAAATTTGACGCACTGCTCGGCTGAAAAGAGAGGGCGCTTGTTCTCGTCGGGGGCCGTGAGCATGGCTGTTAGAAGGCCACCCGTGCTGGTTCCTGCAACCATATCAAAGTAATCTACAATCCTTGCATCTTCCCTGCCCTCCAACTCCTGCACCAGTAAAGATAGCAACTCATGAACGGTTGTCAACCTTTCACTTCAAACATAGCTGACTTAGCTATAGCATATAAGAATGACATATTGATCAGTGGCAAAGTTATCAAAACCTGAAGCTTTGACTCCAGGAAAGCGAGAATGGTTGCTGGGATGAGGCCTCTAATGCCTCCTCCATCAATGCTAAGCACGACTATCTTGTCCTCCATTTTTTCCATTGATGGAAGTTGGATACCTGCGGACAAGAGATATGAACGAAGTATATCTAAGAATTTAATTGGTGCATGATTTAATGTATCTGCTTGGGGATTAAATAGAAGAGATCTTGCGGAATGGACTTGTCTTGCTGGGAGGTCGTCACATTACCAAGGAACTGGTAAGATAGAAATTTGGGAACCGAAACTAACAGGTTCCAAGGTTCCCTCTCGACGTGTCCGTGGTGTCATGCAAGCTATTAGGAAAACATTTTTCTTGCAGGATACTTGAACAACGTGCTCTTTTGTTTTTCTTATCTAGAGATTGGACGAGGTCAAAATGAATTCTAATATCTATTTATGTTAAATAATTCCTACTTGGGTTGATCAAAATGAAAATCGTATGTGATCCATGTGATGATTTAATGCAAGATTAGTGCATATTTTGATGCATGACCATGGATTTATGGATTAAATATGAGAGGTTTGGCAAGGTAATTTAACAACGTGTTTTTCTTTAATCTTGAGATGGATGCATCATACGAGGGTGATCGAATTGTATTCCAACTTGTTACTTTTTATAATGAATAATTCCAACTTGGGGTTAGTTAAAAGAGTAATGAGAGCAATGTGAGCCCCCGAATTCTATCTTAGGGGGGATTGAAACACCCCAATTTTCTATTTTGTTGGCTCATAGGTATAGAGGTATATATGAGCCATACCTATTATGGCCGCCCGAATTCTATCTTAGGGTAGATTGGAACGCCCGAATTTCCAATTTTAGCCCTCAAATGGGAATTGGGTGACTCGGATTCGTACAACTTACTTGGCTCATGAGTATAGCAACTAACTATATCATCTCTCTCAATCGATATACATATATACACATATATTCCTCAAATATTGTTCTCTTGTGACTTATCAAAAAAAAAATATCTCTTGTGAATGTGATTGGGGACTGAATTCTCTCCATCGGGAATTTTGGAATTACATGAACAAAAGAGTTGGGAATCTTGAACTTGTGACTTCTATGGTGCTTGTAGATTTTAAAAGGACCCCAGGACATAAAGCAGACAGATATATCAAGCATCTAGCAAAAAATAAAAATGGCATAGAAACACCAATATAGAAGTTTTTCCTTTTTCTTGGATATTTCTTAATATGACTACAAATATTAGCATTAATATAAAAAACTTTACAAATGAAGTTGTTGAATGTAAAAAGAAAGAAGTTTGAGGTTCTATAGAAACTCTTTGAGTGCATAGTTTGTGACATGGATGGGGGTGAACAGAAGAAATTTTATGTTTTTTAAGAGCATTTATTTGCATTTCATACCCTGTTTTATAATTTTTTATGTTTCTTTACTAAGTTAAGTACGTGTATTTTGACTAGTAAAATAAAATTCATCCGAGCTAGTCAATGCAAAAATATAATTTTCGCTAAATTTCAGCTGAAAAGAATTTTAATTTCAATATTTTGTCCCGTAGTGATCAAATGACCTGTCTGATCTTATCTTTTTTGAGCCAATTCTCTAAAAACAAAAACTGATAATAAGATCATATGGGAATCCAGGTTCTTCAAGCATGGAAAATAAGATTATCGTGAATGTCTTGTCTTTTGGCTGCAGGTCTTCGAGGGGAAGATTTCTCATCTAATGGAAACGTTTCCGCCAACCTTTTTTGACTCTTTGACCTCTTAGTGCAATGAAAACCCACGTGATCAGCACGGCCTTAGCAACTTCCACGGATTAGCCAAACTTCTAGATATTTGGCGGGTACTCACAAAATTATTAGAAGTCATTTAAGTGATGGAAAAAGTTTTTATGAGTTAGGGAGTATTATGAACTGTTGGATGGAGATTAGACAGCAGCACAAGGTGGTAGGTACTTACAAAACTGTTGGGCTGGCTAGTAGAATTTTGCTGATTAACATGAACAGTTCCCCCTTTTCTTCGAATCAGACGCTATTTTAAGCATCAGTATTCAATTAAAAAATCAAAATCCCTTGAAACTTGCCACTTATCGGTGACCCTAATCGACCTGTACTGGTTGTTTGTACTGTTTTTTTGTTGGACTTGCCTGATTAAGCACGCGCAACAACGGAGACACTACTTTTCACATTAAGTATTAACATTTCATGAACTGGTCATAGAAATATTAGTAATTGAAGTCACTTTTTATAATCATAGTTTATTACCAAATTATTAAATACCAATATTTCATGAGCTGCTCATAGAAATATTGGTAAGTGAACTTGTGATTGTAATTTGAGTTTACTAACAAATTATGAGGTACACATAAATAATTGAAGCAACGTGTCATTATCATTATAATTATACTTTACCAATATCAACTCCGTTGGGCAAGACAAATTGCAATCCATCTTTATTTGATAACTACATCATTCAAGCGACTCCCCTTTTTGTTTTGTGTCTATTCATATCGTTACAAAGAATAAAGTAAAAATGGCCACTAAAAATCAAGAACCGCCAGTAAATCTTATGTTTAGTTCATTTAGCCTCCGCTAAAAAAGGGTTCTCACAAAAGTAACTTTTCACTGTGAAAAAGCGAGAGCCAAAACCTTGATCAGGATAGGAGAATAAATAGGGCTGCCTATCATGAGATAGAAGAAAATTTGAGGGGGCTCCAATTATTGGGGTACCCATACCTCTTATCAACATTTATTTGGGCCCCCATTAATATAAAAAGAGTAATGCTATATTAAAGTTAAGTTTCATACATGATAAACCTACTTTATAATCCAAACACCATTAATTAGTGTGGTTTAGAAAAATAGGCCATCCTAATCAGCGGTGTGTATATGATGAAATAGGTTTATCATGTCTAAACCTTTATGTCACTAAAATATTTTTCAAAAGAAAAAAAAATCACATTGCTTTTTACTAGGCACCCATCTTATTCCTTCTCTTTTCCTAATATGCTTTATAGTCTATAATGAAGAGTGGCGGCACAACAAAAGCAAGGGAGGGGGTGTGAGACCAACAATGGAGCAAGAGAAGAATGCCCTTCTTTTTTCGATTTCTCCACTCATGCACACGAAAATTACATCATCATAAACAATATAATCATTCAAGGAGTAATCACATCTAAGAAATTAAATCAAAGAAACTCAACACACTAACCTTTGAGGCTAATTTGCCCAGAGACGCTAATAACCTTTACGTCGACACCCACATCCAATTGAATGACAATTCAATTAAGATGAGGAGATTACCTCATGATTATGTAAAGGGCTTTCTTAATCCTATTGCAATGATGCTAGATCTCTTGTAGCAAAGCCCCAAAAACCCTTTTTTGAATCTACTTGGTGGCACACTTCCCAATACAAGAAATCAAGGAGGAGGAGGGAAGGGCGGCCAGGCTCTTTTTCTTCCTTCTTGCTAGTCCACGCCAAGAGAGGGGGAAGAGATTTTGGGGCTCTTCCTCCTTTCTTAAGCATTATATACTCCTCTTTCTTAAGTGGGCTTCAGTCATGGGCTTTCTACTAATTATCTACACAAATTACTCTTGAGAGTCTTTTATACGAATGTGGGCTTGGATTCTTAGAGCCAATAGAGTCCTAAGCCCCTACAAGCAACCATGCTTGTAATAGGGTCGGCCCCTTGCTAACTACAGGTCTAACTATATATATACACATATTTTAGGACAGGGCCCCATAAGGTGAATATGCACACCCAAGTCACATCCTCGTGTGTGTATATATATATGTGTGTTAAATTTGGGTCCCCCATAAGAATGGGTTTCAACATGATTCCTATAGGGTCAGCTCGACCATGCACCTCCACTATCCTTGAACCTCTTGGCTCATACTGGCTCACCCGGACTTGAAACAAAGATGATGTGGGCCTGAGCCCTTCCCATGGCCAACATATACATCCAAATAATTTTATTAGAAGGAATACAGTAAGTTGGCAGCTGAGAGGAGATGGAGTGGTTTTCATCATTCAAGATCTAAACGGGGGAATGAACATAGAGATTATCCTCTTCTTCCCTAGTGTTCGGTGTTCCTATCAATTTCTCTCTCTTTACTTGCTACATATATTAAGTGAAATTTCTCTTTTTATTTTACTCTCCTCTTAACTTGTTGGGTCTTTCCAATGTTTGATTTCCCGCTTTTGAATGTGACATAAACTATGTTCCTCTATTTGAACTATATAAAAAAAAGTGGCAGTTGATGTCTCAAACTTTAATAAAATGTACATCAATGTGATAAGTTATTGTTAGAAATGTGTACAGTTAGTTTTGCATGAAAAACCACTACAAAGTTGGAAGGTCTAACATCATATTTGGAGAAAACCACAGGATGAAGATTCTTGACGTCATATGTTGGAATGACGTCATTGATTAGAGCTTCTCTCAGCCTTGTCTGCCCGAGCAATCCCTGCACTCGCGACTTCAGGTACTTGCCATCATACTTGGGACCTAGTATATGTTGGACTATGATATGGGCTCGGGCCCGGTTTGGTCCAATGTTGTCGTGGTTTGGGTAAAATGGTACGAGCTATGGGGCTAAAGGGTGGTAGGGGCGGTTGCGCCGACCCCACATATGCCATCGTTACACTAATTCGATTGGGACCCTCCGACGTTACTCACACATAGTAGGCATTTGACTAGGTCATGTATTAACATATTGTGGGGCCCAAACACGCAAATTATGTGTCGAGGGTGGGACCTGTGGTTAGCGAGATATCGACCCTGTCGTGAGCTTGGCCGTGTGTAGGGGGTCCAGGCTTCTGCGGGTTCTAAGAAACAAAGCCAGATTCCGTTGTGTTTGAACCTCTAAGAGAAACCGGAAGGAATTATGAAAGTAAGCCCATATAGAAAAGCCCACAAATAGGTCCGCCTAAAGAAAGAAATGAAAGAGTATTTAAAGAGAGGAGGAGTGCCCTAAGTTTGGGCTGCCCCACTCCTCTCCTCCTCTCTTCCCAATTGCCGCCCCTCTCTCTCGCTCACTTGGTTCGGCCTGCACATAGAGGAAAGAATCCTTGCTGCCGACCGCCCCAATTCTCCCCTCACCTTAGTCTCTTTAGCTAGCTGAAAGGAGGAAAAGACTCCCCTCTTTAGTTGGATCATGGAGGCTGATTCAAGGGCTGGTTTGTTGCTGTGATTTCCTTCATTCTAAGAGGTGGTTTGTGATGGATCAACACATAAGTAATCTCCTTTCTCCGTTACTTGTTTGATCTTGTGATTAGCGTGCAAGGGCTAGTTCTTGGAGGGCAAGAGTTGGAACGCCCAGGTCAGTTTATTTTTGTCTCATATTGAATTCCTATTTGCATGATTTGCTGATTGGATATATGATTATTGCTAATTGATTAGATATCTATGTATGTTTCATTGTAGAATGATTTAAAAATTGGTTTTTGATTAGTGCGCAAAAAGGTTATAGAATTGCTTATACTGTTTACTTAATAGTCATTATAGATAAAAATTTAAAAAATAATTAGAGTAATAAAATAGGTTATACTATAACTATATCGTTCAATTGAAAACCCTAATCACCGAACTCGTCATGAAAAAGTCACTAAGCTCATCGTGAAAAGGTAAGAAAATTATTTTCTTGAGAAATCGTGTGGAGCATTTTAACCTCATATTTGGAGAAAACTATAGTATGAAGATTCTTGACGTCAAATGTTGGAATGACTACATCGGTGAGAGCTTCGCTCAGCCTCGTCTCCCCGATAGCAGTCCCTGCACTCGCGACGCCATCATACTAGGGACCCAATACAGGTGCAACTTTGTTCATAGGCCATGCAAACAAGCCTCTGCAATTCAATTCAAAATTTTGTCATGTTACTCATCTTGTGATGGTTGGTATTGGCAAGATGGCATGATCGAAATGAACCCATTTGTGGCCTTCATATGATTTTGCATCCCATCGATCAGATATGTCATGTTGTTCATCCCGTGACTGTTGATCTTGCATCGTGGAATCCCCGCTATGTTAATTAAGTAGTATAGACTATTTGGAATCTACGCACTAATTAAACTTATTTTAGCATGGTTGCTCTTTTACAAGCCCCGACAAAAAGTTGACGGCCTTAATAAACCCTTTTCTTAAAATTAAGTTTTTAAAATACTCTATTTATTTATCAGTTTGTCGACAATATTATTCGTAGGCTTTACCCATCACAAACTAGGTTTAGAATTTTGCTTTGAAAAATAAATTGGTTGTAGCCAAGACACGATTGGCGGCTATGGCTAGGCTAGCTGCAGTTAGCTAGGCCGTGGCGGAAATAAGCGAAAATGGACCAAGCCTACCACTATTGCGGCTGTTACACAATGGGAAGTGGAGAGACGGGGGAGGGCGATGACATTTGTTTGAAATTTAATGTGAAATGAGGATCACTTTTGTCCTTTTTTATGTCTGCTTTCAAAAAGTGTGGTACATTTGCCATGACTTTTAATTCTTTATTTCTCTTTTTTTCAGCTTATTTGTTTAAACCCTTTAAGTATATGCTTTCATGAAATTCAAACACATTTACATACACTAATCTACCATTTTGATCCTGAAAGTATTACCCCAGTATGCGCAGATAGCCAAAATATTTATTCTTTATAAAATATTATTATTTATGATTGGCCCTCGACCAAATAGCTGGTAGACAAATTTTATTTGCATCTATGCCCATTTGTCCATCATCATTTTATTCGTAGATGAGGCCACGACTATTGTCTTCAGAGAGATTCTCTTGGGTAATTGGATGAGTGTTTAAGTAGTAAGAGAGACCGAGAGAGAAGTTGACAACTATGACCAAGTGAGGTAATCGGGGTGGAGATCTCTATATTTAGTTATTTAATATATAATAATAATTAAGACTTATATATGTCATCTTCTTCTATATTAGTAGGATCTAATTTCTTACTTTTATAATTTTATAAATAATTATAATAATAACATAAGAGTTAAATTTACCTAGTTTATTTATTTTTAAATGGTTAATGCACTTGTACTCATATGGTTAGTTTGCTATTTATGGACTTTAGAGATGTTTAATAATATTATATATTTTGATATTTATATTTGTAAACCTGATTTAACGTGGTTTGGATATTTAACCGGATGATTTATTTTATATTTAAAATTCATCTTAATTTACCACACATGATCTTACAAAAAACATGGGTTTGAAAATTTAAGTCATAATAGTTAGTTGTTGAGGTATTCTTCTAATTATAAGTCTAAAGTCATGTGAAAATCTTGAACTCTAAGCATTTAAAGTACTCTTATGTAAACATATCATATATAATACTATAAAAAGACTAGGCAATGGTGACGTATTAATAGCGACGGTTGCTTCTTAATTAGTTGAACAACTATTAGTAATAGAGTACGTCTACGGCTAAAACAGTTGGCCGTTGCTATTAACAATCATCTGAGTCGGCTGACAGATGCCGTCGTTGATACTCTAATTTTTCTTGAGTACTAGGAGTATTTTTCCAACAACTGTAACGGCTACGATAGCCATCACTGATGTTCTAGACATCAACAGTGACGGCTGAAATTGTCAGTAATTATAATGTCATTTGCGGCTGGCTTAGCCGTCGCATATGATAAACATCAGCGATGGCTCATAGAGATGTCTCTATTATTGACTATCTGCGACGGCCATCTGGCTATTGATTAATACTATGCGACGGCCGAAAGAGTTGCAGAAATTTTATTGGCGACGGCCATAAGAATTAGCCGTCGCTAATGAATATTATCTGCGACGGCCAATCCTATGGCCGTCGCTGATGATCCTCATTTGTTTCCCCTCCTCATTTCATAAACCCACGCCTTTTCCTCTCCTGCTCTTTCACCTGCCACAAATTTCCACTGCCCTTCCCCTCTCTTGCTTCTCTGAATTTTTGTACAAGCTCCTACCGAGTTTTTCTTCTCTGGATTTTTGTGTTTTTTGCCGCTGTCCGCCTTGACAAGCTCTGCCTCGTCTTGGCTCTCGTTTTTGCGTCATTTTTCCGTTTTTTTTTCCTTATTTTCATTGAAAGCCCGAGGAATGGCGGTGAAGGCGTCCAAGGCCGACAAGAAGGTCGCGTACGACAAGAAGCTCTGCCAGCTTCTCGACGAGTACAGCCAGGTCCTGATCACCGCCGCCGACAACGTCGGATCGAACCAGCTCCAGAATATCCGCAAGGGTCTCCGCGGGGACTCCGTGGTTCTGATGGGGAAGAACACCATGATGAAGCGCTCTGTCAGGCTTCACGCCGAGAAGACCGGAAACCAGGCTCACCTCAATCTACTTCCCCTTCTTGCTGTAAGGTTTTTCATTTCCCCTCTATTCCTCAATGTTGTTGGTTCTGTACTGCATCTAAATTTGTTTGTATCCCCTTTTCTTTCTCTTTTGGGATGTTGGGGAGGAATGATTCTTATGTAATTTTGCATCCCAGATTAATTTGAAGTATTTTTAAGGTCTTTAAGTTGTCATTTATTGCTGCTATTATTTCCAGAGGCATATTAATCTTGCCCAACATTTGTCAACCTATACCTCAAAACCATCATTTCACAGCCAGCTTGAAATTGAGCACACTATAGTGGAGGGCGAGAGCTATGAAATGCAAGCCTGATATTTTCATTCTTTAATCTGATAGGATTTCAATGTGTTGCAGTGGGGAAGTAACGCTTCCTAGAGATGGTTAGTTTAATTTATGTTTTTCCCTAATGCCTTGGATCTTAGGGATTATGTATCTGTCCTCTATTATGAGAATTCATCATTTGCACTGTCAATAAAACGGGCTAAAAAGGTTTTGACTTGGCTGAATCAAGGGTAACTAAACCATGTGGAGCTCAATGAGCTCGCCACAATTCTTAGACCTTTTGCTTTGGACATTTAAAGGCAAAATCAACCATTGAACCTTTACCAGTTTCCCTGTGGTAATAAATAAAAGTTGCCAGTATACAAAGGAAGACGATTATGATTTAGTTTGAACCATGCTGGTTATATTGGCTATTATTTTGTTATATCTGCAATATTTATATGTACTCAATTTGACTGTTAAGACTATGATTTCAGTTCTTAAATTCTTTCTCTGCCCAGTTGAGTGCGGAAATGTCTTAAGCATTGCGTAGTCTTTGCTTTTTCTTACTCTTCAGCATACTTGTTGTTAGCAATCAAATTGCACGATAACATATTCAATTCGTTTTCTTCCTTCCCGCATAGCTCCATGAAGATTAGTATTGAATTGTTTATACACAAAATTCAGATCTCGGTCATGGCATTTTTTAGAAAGCCTCAGTTTGTGTCCCCGCCTTTCTATCTGTGCATCCCACACTTCTGGTCTCATAAAGAGAATCAAGGTTACCCTTGTAGCCAGCAAGTGTATCATCCTAGCAAATTATGCTTGCAATATCTGACTTGCTGCATGCAGTTGGGAGGAGCTTATTGTTATTTTTGTACCTTTGCAAAGATGGTGATGAGAAATTTTATCAAAAAGATTATGATCGAATCAAGCAAGTCGCTCTGTCCTTAAGATAGAATTTGCCCTTTTTAACGTTGCTTAGGACTCTTCGGCGTCTGCCTCCTATGATAAGATGATCAACCACGTACTATAGGAGCACATCCAACATAGTACATGCAGCGAACCACAGTCTGTATGCTCTCACAAAAATAGAAATTGACAGAAATCCCAAATTGGATTAGTGCAAAAATTATTTTCAATGATTTTATAGAAAATCCCGTTTAAGACACCCTTTCTCGTTCAAATGGATGCGTCCATCTATTAAAGGAGATATTCTTTAGTGAAAACAAACCGAACCCAATTTGGTTAATAAAAAACCAAACTAATTAAATAGAAAACCAAACCAAATAAATTTGTCCCAAAATATTATCTTGTTGACCCAACCCGACTCGCCCCGACCTAGCCGGCCACGCGTGCAAACCGAACCGGCTGGACAAACAACCATGGAAGGCCGTATCGGCCGATATTGGTACGTATCGGCCGATACGTACCCGTATCGGCCGATACGTACCCTTATCGGTCGATACCGGTACGATACGGGGGGCGATACGCCCCCACAGGAAATATCGATACGTACCGGCCGTATCGGCTGTACCGTATCGATACGGCCGATACGTATCGATATATTATTTTTTAAAATATTTTTTTATTTAAAAAATTATTTTTTAATTAAAAAATTAATTTTTTTTTGAAAAAAAAATTTTTTTTCAAATTTTTTTCTTAAAAATAAATACACAATTCAAACCCAACTTCTTTAAAAGTTTAAGTTTTAGTTATATTAAAAAATTTATTTTTAAAGTTATATGAGATCAATACGGGTAGGTCCATACAATTTACATAATTTTTTGTTTTACATATAGTGCTCCACAAATATACATTTATTTAAACATATAACTTAAACTCATATTAAGTATATTATTTATTTTTAAAATTAATTAATTTTAAAGCACTTAATATTGAAAAGAATGTCCAATAATTTATATGGGATGGAGAGCACAATAATATATAGTTATGAATGAACTAATTTTAGAATACCTGTATTGGTTGATACGGCATTATATGGTTTTATTATGCTCTAAAAGAAGTATTATAATGATATATTATTAATTATAATTTTTTTTATATTTATAAAAGGGTTTATACCTGTTTCGGCGCGTACCAAGCGTATCATCGGCGCGTACCCGTATCCATGATCATCGATACTCTTATGCGTATCGATACGGCCTTCCATGCAAACAACAACGGAGGCGCGCGTGGGTTAGCCCACCTAGGTGCTTTGGTCCAACATCTCTCTCCCCCATAAAAGTGGGTTGGCCCAAGGGCCTAACTTGAAAGGCCAAACTAATACCTTATATACCAACATCATCTCCTTCTACTAGGCGATGTGAGACTATTCACTTCTTCAACCAATTCACATGTGTGATTCTCATTTAACACAAAGTAGGTTTGGGCTCTTCTAACATATGGGCTTGACCCACTTGAGTAATATGGGCTTGACCCACATAAATATTATCATGCTCATTAAATGATATGGGCTTAACCCATTTATTGTAAGCCCACTTCTAACAATCCCCCACATAAATGAGAATTAGCTGGATAACTATGCAAAATAATGTAGATAAATCGTGAAAGCAATATTGAAAAGATCATGTATGGGGGATAAGTAGCTTTTGGCTTTGAACCTTCCCTTGTGAAAACTATCGGGTTTAGTGGCTAATCAGTGAACGTGATGTCTTGAATTGTTCAGCCGTTTGTGTAAACAAAGACAATAAAATTCACACAATCACTTCTCAAACACACTGTGTTTCTCATCGTTGTGCTCATTTCGGCCCTGAACAAACTTGGTTTTCATGAGTGCTCTAGAAGATTTAGCATTAAAATCCTCATAGAAGCGGTCCCTTCACACTTATATAGGTGATTCTCATTAGGAGTATCCTGCAATACCCCATTCGAATGAATTCAAGCTATAAGAACCATTAAAAGCAAAACTTATCCTGATTCATTATGTAGGCATCACTATCTCATCATAGGAATGGGGACGAGAATTTATCTCAATAGTGATTCCCCTTAAATCCACCACAATTCAGTTGTCCCTTTGAACCTGGATCTTAGGATCTCCAGTCAACTAGGTTAGGTTGCCATTATGGTGACTCTTAATATATAGGCTTCAAGCCCATTCCCCTCGATGAATTACTCACTTGTTCTTTGGTCAATCCCTTAGTAAGCTGATCCGCAATATTTTCTTTTGACCTAACATACTCAATAGAAATTATTCCACTAGAGAGTAATTATTTTATGGTATTGTGCCCCCGACGTATATGTCGAGACTTACCATTATACAAGTTACTTTGAGCTCTTCCTATAGCCCATTGACCTAACATACTGTCTTAAGATTGTTATTTTCATACCTTTGCAAAGATGGTGATGAGAAATCTTACTGAAAAGATTATGATCAAATCAAGCAAGTCGCTTTGTCCTTAGGACATAATTCTCCCTCCTTAACGGTGCTTAGGACTCTTCGGCGTCTGCCTCTTAGGATAAGATGATCAACCATGTATTATAGGAGCACCTCCAACACAGTACATGCAGTGAACCAAAGTTTGTATGCTCTCACAGAAATGGAAACGGATGGAAATCCCAAATTGGATTAGTGCAGAAATTATTTTCAATGATTTTATAGGAAATCCCGTTTAAGACACATTTTCCCGTTCAAACGGATGCGTCCATCCGTTAACGGACATATTCTTTAGTGGAAACAAATCGAGCCCAATTTGGTTAATAGAAAACTATCTTGTTGACCCAACCTAACCCGTTCGGCCGCACGTGCGAACCGAACCGAACCGGCTGGACGGACGGCCGCGGAGGCGCGCGTGGGTTAGCCCACCTAGGTACTTTAGTCCAACATCTCTCTCCCCCACAAAGGTGGGTTGGCCCAAGGGCATAACTTGAAAGGTCAAACTAATGCCTTATATACCAACATCATCTCCTTTTACCTATTCACTTCTTCAACAAATTTACATGTGTGATTCTCATTCAACACAAAGTGGGCTTCGGCTCTTCTAACATATGGGTTTGACCCACTTGAGTAATATGGGATTGACTCACATAAATATTATCATGCCTATTAAACGATATGGGCTTAACCCATTTATTGTAAGCCCACTTCTAACACTGAATGCCCTTTACCTTAAGTTTACCATACAATTTTCTATCACAGATGTTTTGATTACATTGAAGAAATGATTCATAAGCAGGAACCTATTGGAGCAGTCCTACGTTTACTTGTTTTGTTGTCTTTCACACATGCTGGGCTGCCTAAAAAACAATTCAATTATATCAAGTATTTAGCAATATTGCTGAAGAAGATACCTCTGTTGCTAATATAGTAGAAAAAAAGCATGTCAAATCCTCATAAGAGAATATTGCTGAAGAAGATACCTCTGTTGTTAAAGAAGTTGCTGATGCTGCTGTGAATAAAAAGAAAAGTGATGGTCATCTTAAATTTCCTATGAAGCTAGAGGTTACTGCTTCAAGTAATCTTCTTTTCATATGAAAGTAAAGTAGAAAGAATCATGGTTTAGGCAAGAGGAAAAAGAAAAAAGGGAGAAGAGGGAATTTAGAGATGCTTCTGCTTTCATTTCCCTATGCTTATCCTATTAATTGGCAATTTCATGTTCTTCTGTTTGTCTTACCACAATTCACATTGTTGTTTCATTTTCCTATGAAGGCATACTATGGAGCTAAGATTGTCATTAATCCTCAGCTTTTTTTGAATGTAGGAATCAAGGAGCACAAGGACGTATGCGTACAAACACATATGATAAAGTTGAAATAACATCATTTTCTGACATTACTGAGAATACACATGATTTGGCTTCTGATAAACTTTATCAGATGTCTTTGTACTGCAAAACTCAGACGCAACTAGTGGAGATTCTTGATAATCTGAAAGAAAAGCCCGATGTTGTGACATTGTTGTTTGTTTTTCTCATATGTTCCCTTGTCTTTGTGCTGTCCTTTCACAATTTACTAAGTGCAAGCTTGAGTTTTCATGGTGCTTGCCAAAGCAGTGTCTCTGATCATTGATTCACAAAATGCAGAAATGGACCACCATTTTATGGGTAAAATGGGCTTCCCGGGTCACTCCAATCCTTTCCGAGGAAGCTTTCCCGGGAAGTGAATGTATGCATGTTGTGATCCTCTCTCTCTCTCTCTCTCTCGTCATTGATTTTTTCGTATAAATGGGATGTCTTTTTATTAGTCAGATTGTAGTCGTTGTAAATTTGTGATGAATTCCATCAGTACTGAGACTTCCAATTTTTTTAGAACTTACAGTTTGTTGGAATAAGCATTTGCTGAATGGTTTATTGATTTTTTTTGTTTGTGTTTAGATCTAATCCTTTGGAGGGGATGTTATTGGTTTCTTGATGCTACATTATATATGTTTGAGCTTTTTGTATTCGGTTTATGATGTGTGATTTTTGGAATTTTTATGGTTTTTTTTAAATAATTACCATCAGCGACGGCCATGACCGTCGCTAAAGGTAAGTATGGTATTTTTTTTAAAAATAAACTACCTTCATCAGTGATAGTCATCTAGGCCGTCATTGAAAGTTCTTTTCAGTGACATGCTTAAACCGTCATTGATATATATAGTTTTTGTAATACCTTGCCTTTTCAATTATGTCTAACCTAAGGGCTTAGGGGTAATTAAAGAATTTTTAGATAAGTCTTAGAGAGTTTCAGATATTAAAACATTCATATATGAGTAGAGCTCGAAGAAACGAGCATAGCGAATCAAAAAACGTACAAAATGGAGGTCGGAACTGAAAGTTATAACCTCGGGAAGTGTAAATTTTAGGCGGGACCCACTTAGAAAGGGTACAATATACTACTTTAAGTGGGTTAGTATCAAAGGGCTTATTGATACGAGTCCAACGGTACTGAGAACGCGCGAATCCGAGTCCAAGGTATAAAGTTACGTGCATTTAAAGATAAATGTTTAAGAAAAAGGATCTGCAGCAAAATGCGTGTTGCATGGCAAACATGCCCGCGCGGCCTTTGTGGCGCAATGCACACCCGCGAAACCGCAAGCACGTCATTGAAACGGCGCATGCTGTAGTTTAAGAGGCATCACTAGCAGTTTCGTGGGCGCACGCTGCAGTTTAAGAGGCGTCACTCGCAATTTCGTGGTTGTGCGACGAGCGTTTTACCATGCGTCGTGCTTGCATGCTGTTTTCTTTTAATTTTTTTTTAAATATTTATTTTTAAACGCATGTAACTTTCTACCCCGAACTTAGATTTGCGCATTCTTGGTACCATTGAACTCATATCGAAGATCCCTTCGATACTAGCCTACTTAAAGCAATATATTGTGCCCTTTTTAAGTGAGTCCCGCCAAAATTGCATGCTTCCGAAGTCATAACTTTTAGTTCCAACCTCTATTTTGTGTGTACTTTGATTCGCTATGCTTGTTTTTTTTAGCTCCACTCGTATACGAAGGTTTCAACCTCAAAAACTCTCTAAGACTTATCTAAAAACTATCTAATTACCCCTAACCCCTTAGGTTAGACATAATCGGAAAAAGTGGGGTAATATAGTTCTAGTGACAGTCTACATTGACCATCACTAAATATACAGTTTAAATGACGACTACACTTGTCGCTAATGCCACCAATGTTGTCATTAAAGAGTTATTTGTGACATGGGTGGTGGATTTTCAGTGATGGCCATGACTATCGCTGAAAATCACGCCAACCATTGCTAATGGTATCAACAACTCTATTTTCAGCGATGGAGAGTAGTCGCTAATACCTTTAGCAACAGTCAAAGTGGCTTTCAGCAATGGTTGGTGACTTTTGCTGAAAGCTAATTTTACTGTAGTGATAAAGTTTGGAACTAACAATAAAAAATAATTAGTCACTTGTTGTATTGTACACAATGTGTTACTTGGAAGCTCTGCTGGTTGCGCTAGTGCATATTGGTGGATTGATGTCAATTGACTCAGGTATATCTTTAACTCATTGTAGGTCTATATTATTTTACTATGATCTAATGTATTGGGAGCGATGAAAATTTGAATGTTTGTATTTTTGGATTCGTATATTAGATTAGACTTTGGACTACTTATGGGACTTATACTCATGGATACTTAGGATGTATTTGTGTTTGAGCCTATGATCATAATAATTTATTTTGTACGTTTATTTTTGATCCACTCTTGATAATATTTAGTTTAGTCATACAATTATTGAAAAAAAATTTATATGAAAAAAATAATTATATAATATTTTAAATAATAAAACTAATTTCACAAGTATTTGATTTTATTATTTTTTTATATTTATAATCATTATATTACAACAAAAATTGTAACTTTTAAAAAATATATATTAAAAATTATCCGGCATTACATAATGTATGTCACCAAATCACTCGAAACTTCACTATTGTCACGTTTAAGATGTGTGCATTGGATTATAATTACAAGGTTGTGTTTGCTAACCACTAGCCACGCTTACAAGGATATATATAGTCTCTCTCCCCTCAGCATGATTGCAAGGATTTGATCACTCTCCTCTGATCATAATTACAAGTACATGGATGTGATTAGACTCTTCTTACCACACTTTTAGGAGGTGATTGCGTCGAGATTCACTAGCCAGCCATAAAGTTATGCAAGAGGCCAGACTCATAAGAAGCTTCTTAAAGAAGAAAAAGTTTACATGACCCTATCGTGCACACACCAAGCCAATGCATTGCCAGCCGTTAAATAGAGGGATTCAAGGGTGCGTGTTATCCCAGGGCTGCCGACACCCTAAGTACTATAAGCTTAAGCTTAAGCTTAAGCTCCAATCCTACCATTCTGCATTCAGCCTTTTAATTTTGATAAGATTGTTGTAATTATCATCCAGTTTCAGAGCCATAATTGATGCATTTTAATCTTTTTTGTAGATGGTGTGGGGTTTTGGTTCATGTCCTCCCAAATGTAAGTGTGATACCTTGTTTATTAAAATTTAAAAGATTTTTATTTTGTTTAAATCTCTGATTTTATTTGTCTAGGTTTTGGTTGAAGTCCCTTCAAACTTAATTGTGATACATTTATTATAGCAGCCAAATTAGTAATAATCTTTGCAAAATAAGTGGATTTAAAAAAAAAATGTTGACAAACTACCCCTTGAATTTTTTCTGTCTCCGTCCATGAATTTAAAAAAAAAAAATTGACTATGCGTTTTTTTTTCAGGGCTGCTTGCCCCCTAAGTAACATTGAAATACGACTTCCTAAGTTGTACCATCTTATGTAACTACGTGCGAACCCAAACACATAATAACGGGCCTCTTAGAAGAATTTAAAAAACTGTAAGAATTCATTTCCTTCACAACTGAGATGCTTTTCTAGCTCACTATATCCAATAGATGTTGATAAGCCAATCACTTATAAATTAATCACTATATGTTCCTGGACTAACTCAACGGCTTATCTATTGATCACTCATGGGACCCTACTTCATACAAGTGGATTGATCATAACCTAATATGTGTATGAGAACTCTTCACCCTATTTATTAAATGTCCACAACATTCGGCACACCCGATTTAGGTAAGAACGCCTCTTCAACGGAAGAAAACGGACTCCGAACGACTCTAGAAACTTTTTTCTGTGTCTGTAGGCTATAGATAGAATCTCCCCTTGTCCCGGGGCTTTTTCCCCATATATGGTCACTAATTCAAGGAATGGACGCTTCCATTGCGTAGAACACCCTCGATTTAGCTAAAAATGCACGCATGAAAAAAAAGAATTTCTAGGACACCTATTAACAATTAAGCTTGATCATGTTCCATAGCCTTAAAATAATTTGGGAGTGTTGTCCACCAGACATTGTTTTTTGTTCATTTAGGCCATACTATGATTATTGAGTGGACCCATTAAGCCAATGTTTTCCTATATGCTTTGCTTTTTAATATTTTCTCCCACTTTTGCTATTTCATGACAAAACAATTCCAGTATAAAAATTTAAAAAATTAACAACTTTGACAATTTAGTACATTGATTTTCAAGATCAATCCCAAATGTCTTAGTTCTATCTAAGTTGAGTTAAAGTATAAAGTTTTGTACAAGTGAAAATCAATGTACTAAATTGTCAAAGTTGTTAATTTTTTTAATTTTTATACTGGAATTGTTTTGTCATGAAATAGCTAAAGCGGGAGAAAATATTAAAAAGCAAAGCATAGTAGGAAAACATTGGCTTAATGGGTCCACTCAATAATCATAGTATGGCCTAAATGAACAAAAAACAATGTCTGGTGGACAACACTCCCAAATTATTTTAAGGCTATGGAACATGATCAAGCTTAATTGTCAATAGGCGTCATCCAAAGGAACAGGTTCCCTGCAAAACAAGATGCTGATTAGCAGAGCTCTCTTTGAAAGTGTTATAAGACACCCATTATTCAAGGATGTTACTTTTGTTCATCTTCTAAACAAGTAAGATGCCTTTAAAGCCTTTAACGGTTTGTAAATGGTTTGAAGATTTTAGCCCAGTAAAGCCACACCACAGTAATCAGTCATTGGCTCATCAGGTGTATTATTATGTAGTTGTGAAATTCAAAGATCATTATGCTTCAATAAGTGATAGGAAGTTATTTGTGCAGCAAACAAAGGCTCGGGAATGTGCTACTATTGACACAGTGTTCAAGTACATTAGGGAAGTTATGAAATGGGATGAAGAGAGGATGATAATGTTTATGGGGTTGTGGATGATTCCTTTTATAGCACCGATGTTAGTTCCTCCCTGTTCAGTAGGACAGAATGATATAATTTCTTTACATGTGAAACCCAAATGATCTTTGTAGGCTGAGAAGCTGTTAGTGCTCCGTATGCATTTGGTGTCATTCCCCATCTTTGCGCTTTATTTTGGTTTGGAGTTTTTGGTTATATTTTTCCTTTGTTATTGGCTTTTTAAATGTTTATAATGGTAATATGTACAGTGAATGTTGTTATATCCCACATTTAAATTGTATGATTACATTTTCTTAGTTATCTTTTAAGTAGCCAATTAATTATTTAACTGCTTCTTGGTGGCTTTGTGAACTAATTAGACACGATTTTGATTCTTATTTTGTTTATATGTTTAGCAAATATTGCATTGGGAGATTTCTTTGAATTAACCAATTTTGAATTTCATATTTGATAGGGTCATCTGCGATCTTTCTTATGCAAGATGTAGTTGTTGTTCATCCTCTCAGTTTTGTTATTTCACGTCCATTTGTACCACATCCGTGTTTATTGCTAGACATGTGAGTTATAATCAACCCACTTTTCATATTTTACACTTTACCTATTGAGGTGATATTTTGGAATATGTTTAGTCATGCGTTGCGCAATAAGTTCTTCCCCATGAGTACTCGTTCTACTGTTTGTTCTTAACCTATCCATTAGCGATATATATGGGTTTCGTTTCATTTTTCTCTTCTATGTATCTTCAGGTGTCTCCAAAATGCCTATCTACAAAACTAGTTTCTACTTTGTCCTCAAACTATTGTTGATGCTCTGCATGCAATATATGATGGGAGATTTCTTCACCTTCCATAAATGTATAGAATTTTAATTACTCCATTAGATTAACCATATAATAGTAATTGTGCAACTTGAGTATTTTTTTGCTTTGAGAAGTTTGGAATACGTCAATACTCAACATAGTTTCAATTCTTTAAACTCAAAAAATTATTTGTTGTTTAAATATTGAATCCCCTATTTGAGGTAATGTTATTACGTGTGACAAGGTAATATGTCTGTCAATTTTGTTGGAATATGAAGTACATATATTTGCAAATGGCAGTTATCAAACAAACTTGACTACTATGAAAAAAATATAGAAAAGGTGTTTCAGCTGATGATTAGTTATTATCAAAATCATAGAATTTTTTTAAAAAGTTAGACTTGAATAGCAATTGTTCTTTAGTGTGCTTGGTCGTAGAAAGTTCACATTTCCTTGTTCTTAACATACCCATAAGAAATAGATACGGAGTTTGTTTATTTTTATATTTGTTATGTATTTTCAAGTCTGTCCCAACACTGATGCATTTCACCCAGTGCAGGTCAGATGCAATTCAGGTATGTACGTGTTGTAGTCTATTTCATAAATGGGATACATTTCTACTTTTTTTCAGGAACATCTTATCTGTTAATGGTGATGTTCTATCTATTTTGCTTGATAGGTATCTTTTCTATTATTCATGGTTGCAAAATGTTGCTCCACAAGGCAAATTGATTATTTTTAACTCCATAACGCTGAAAGAGATGACCCTTGGACTGAATTTAAGGTAGAATTGATTTTTTGGGGCCTGTGGCTAATATATTGAGTGACAATCTATTCTCGTGTTACATATATGATGTAATTCTATTGATGTTTTCATAAATATATCATAGATCTATAAGAAAAAAACTTGATATTGATTTTGTGTTTATTGTGGCATGAATTTTTGTATTTCCCCCAATTCTCTTTAAAAGTTGTGTTTTAGTAATGGCAACAGCTCGTTGCTGATTGGATATGGTGTGCATTGATGTCTATGAATTTTGGTATAATGATAGTTATAATGAACATGTATAGTCAGCATGTTGGTAGGTGGCTTATTTATAAGAATGAACATGGTCAATGCCGGCTATAGCAATACTCTTTCAACTATATTTTTAACGTGTCACAATTCCATAATTAATACTATAGTATGTTGTGCCTATATGAGTTGCAATATGGATGATGAATAATATCAAAATATTGGTTAAAAAAATAGTTGAGGTCCATACAAACACCCAATGTTGGGTCCCTGGTTTTCTTTGTGATTAGACTATATATTGTATTTTGAAAAATAATTTTTATTTTTTAAATGTATTGTCTATTTGGCCACATTGTTAATAAATGTCTGTTTAGGAAATCTATGGCTCATCCAAAGAGTTATGAATCTAGCAAATTTGTAGACCTTTCAATTGGGATGGCAAATAAAGAATAAATACAGTTTGATGGTAATCCTATGACGAAAAAAATAATAAGATTTTTGGAAATATGGACTTATCATTTTGATATTGCTAAAAAAATTATTTTTTAAAATTATTTTTGGAAGCTATAAGCCTATAAGAACACGATCTTTCATTCAATAAATCAGTTGATGTTTTTAAAATCGTGTGCATAATTATAGTTGTGAATGTGTATGTCAAATTAACGGTCACAATAATAATAATTAAATATTTTTATAAATAATAAATTCCTTTTAATGTAGGTTTGAACCACAGATTGTAGGTAGCCAAATTGGATGAGAAACTACTTAATTGACCATTATAAGTATATTCTATTTTTGGTCATAAGAATGCAAATTATATAATTATATTTGGTAGGTTGATTTGTGCCAAATTTTTGTCCAAAAAATTAGCTTTACATTTGCTGATTATGGAAAGTGCTTAGTCATCGATTCTCATAGATAATAATTATGTCATTTTCATAATTATGATAAAGATTATTTATATTAATACGTGTTTCTATTTTGAGTTTGATAACGAAATATGAATTGAGTATTATATATATATAATCATTTGTAGTGTATCACTCACTAATGGAGCAATTTGAACATAATATTTTTAACTTATTTCTATAATCGCGTAAACTATGTGATGCATGAGTCTTATATATGTCAAATTGGATTATGGAACGTGTATCTTTGACCTTCTCTTAGTTTGGCTTGAATATGTGTATTTACTAGAGGCTCCTTTCAAGATTAGTTGGCTGGATTTAGTCAAACATTGGGTTCAACGTTGTGGAGTTGCGTCTGCTTAAATCAACAGTCTTTTTTTAGGTGAGTTCCGATTGTATCTCCCCTCTTCTTTTTTACTATTATGGCCCCCTAGATTTCTTGCATGACCTGATAGGCTCTCAATTTTTTAAACCCTAAAGTGTTCTCTCATTGATTAAATATCTAAATATCTATGACTCTTTACTCATTGTCTCCCTGAGTCTCAATTTCTATAACTTCTCTATTTTCTTTGCCTGACTTCTTCTTTTTCTTTGTAAGTGTCATTGTAAGCAACCATGCCTCTCTTCACTTTCATTATATTTAGCAAATTTGGGGGTTATTTGGGTACTTAAGTTTGTGATTTTATTAGTTTGTTATGGTGGGCCTCACTGATGAGAAAACCCCCCCCTTTTGTAGAGATGGAGTAGGAATAAAGAGCAATTTCTTTTTACAATTTTAATGAGATGTCCTAATTGAAATTGTTGTCTTTAGGCAGTTTACTACATGTCCTTTCAAATTTCCCATTGGTGGTATAAAAAAAAGAAATTTCCCCTTTGTGATCACTATTTACAATCCTCTTGCTTGTGACTGAATTCTTGGTATGAAAAAACAGATTTAGAGAACAATATTGAATAAAAAAGATATTCATAAATTATCTAGCATCCAAATTCCATTCCAACAAGACAATAGCAACACTCTAATTCAACATATTTGCCTATATAGTCTAAAAGAGATAGGTGAAGGATCATGGAAAAGGAGGATTGAGTTATCAAAAGTAAGTTTGTATCTGATATGGAACCAATGTCACAAAGGCAAATTAGGTGAAGAAAAAAGTTGATAATCTTTCATTAATATTTTGAGGATTGGCAATATAGTATGGAATATGTTAGTGTATTTTATTTATTTGCACATAGCATTTTTTCTGATATTTAGTGAAATTAACTACTTAAATATTATTAAAAATAACAACACTATTTGCAAAATTTTCATAATGTGTTATGTTACGAAACTTAGAAGAACACACAAATGTTATTTTCCAAAAAGACCTGGGCATATGTGCAAATTAAAGCATTTTATGTTTAAACAAACGATGAAAATCAAACAGTGTTTCATCTAGAAATCTTTAAGGTTTCAAATATTAACAAGTGTTGCAAGACAATTTTGCAACTTTGGGAATGAACTTTTCAATTGGATGGTAATAAACATGATTATATATATATATATATATATATATATATATATATATATATATATATATATATATATATATATATATATATATATATATATATATATATATATATATATATATATATATATATATATATTACCAACCAAACAAAAACATTAAAAAATATTAGTAATAAATCTATCAATAATTGGACCCATAAAGAAACCAGAAGTGAAGGCGGAGAGAGAGGTATCACCATGTGTCCTTGACTCTAGCACTATTATCTATTTTCATAGAGCAACAATGGCCCCTTCGGAGACAAAGACATAAGCATTAGTTGTAAAGAACTGGAAGATTAGCGGGGGCAAAATGGGTAATGATAGAGCAATGTTCATTTTTTGTTTTTTGTTGACAATTTCTAATTTCTATCGAATCCAAATAAGAGTTTGTCAACTTGAAAGAGAACATGTTAGTTTACATTTCCATATTTCAAGTGCTAAGTGTACTTATTGCTAAGAAAATATTAGGTACGAAGAGTGTTCCTACATAGCATACTTATGTGGTGTCTATTACCAGTCATTGAATGATGCGGTTATGCTCTTTTCCATTGACTCGCTACAAAAATATGACATGTTAAGAATAAGGATAATATAGCATGTTCTAAGTGGTGCTAGGCACAAAGAACTGCTATTTTATATATACCTAATAATCTTAAAAATATATATTTAGAGATACCCATGTACATGGTTCCACGGAATGAAATAATATTTCAATTTCGTATTTTTCATCAAAAATTTTATTTTTAACCACAACTTTTCTAAATATTCGAATAGAATAAAAAATAGCAACATTCTTTACAAAATTTCATAATAGAATATGTTACAATACTTAGTGGAACACACAAATGTTATTTTCCATACAATAATGTTGTATTCTAAATGTTTGATTATCACATATATAAATTTCATATTCTATTCATTATTTCATAATTTTGTATAGTTATCTACTTGCATGAATCTAAACAAGATTTAAGCAAATATTGGGATTGAGTCAATGTAGAAAACAACTTGACGGTTAAAATGCCCAACGCATTGATTAGCAAAGTCCATTTGAATAAATACTCATCTTTTTTGGGGATACTATTATGTCTTAAATGATATATCCAATAAAATAGATTACAGTTCTAATAGTATGATCGTCATATATATCTTCTATATTCCAATTAGTTTTCTTATCTTCATTGTTGTCAAGTAGTATCACCATGTCAAGTATAATACAAATTTACCAATATTCGTATCTTATGTTAAAATAGACATATTCCAATCTTTCAAACTTGCATGTGCTTGCACACAATAATAGAACATTCAAATAATATTTCTATTATTATCTTGATACATATACTAAGATATTAAAGAATATCTTAAGTGTTTCCTATCTTCCAATAAATTGAATAGTGTGGTAGTTACACTTCCCTTGTAAGATGAATGTGTTGTAGAAACCCCTATAAGAACCCTAGATGTACCTCCTCTTCAATATTCCTCAAATAATTTTTTTAGTATTAAACTTTTTAGCTATATATCTTAACATGTGAAATAGTTTTTGACTAATGCAATCAAATCTCATGCTTCTAACATCTTTTGCTTAACAATCATCCGCTCTATATTTTTCTCCGTCTTTTATACTTTATACCCTTTTTTTTTCTTCATTACATTTCTCATCCATAATTTATGGTTAATTAATCTTTCAACAATGAATTGTTGCTTATATGCATATTTATGTAAGATTTACATGTGATCTACACCCTCGGAAGTTAAAATTTGGATTTTGGCACCTATAATGGCCAAACTCAGCACCAAGCTTCCACTCATGCCACTTAACAAATCTTCATTTGTAGTTTCAGACATTAGTGATGAGTGGCAATATAAGGGACACACTATTGGTGTTAATGATGACTTCAATAAATTCATTGGGGTCCTTACCATTATAAGTAAGTTCCTTGTCAAGTATATGTAGTTTGCAAGTACAAGACAATTTTTTCTTCATGATTCATTATTGTTTTAAACAGAGATTGTTAGGACGTGTTATTCTTTTAACAATAGAAAAAAAAAACAAATTGAATGAAGTTGCCATTTAGTGCTCTTATGGATGCGTACCTTCCTATTTATTTCACTTCCGTGGTTAATGAATATATAATAGCACATATACATAATGCTTTGCGGATGGATATAACTTTTAAAATTATTTTTTTATTATGTATTGATTTTGATCAAATATCAACCCTCGTGGCAACTTAGCTCTCAATTGGTGATAGCCAGATATAATGAAAGTCCAATCGCATTAGCACCAGCAAGCTTAGTAGCAAGTCAAAGCATAACTTTTTAATACTACTCAATTAATTTTTTCAATATTAAACTTCGTAGCTATTCTAACATACTAAATAGTATTTCACTATTATAATCAAATCTCATGTTTCTAACATCGTTTGCTTAAGAATCAACCCTCTATAACTTTCTCCTTCTTTTACACATTATGTACCTTTTCTTTAGATAACTTGTCTTAATTATTTTTTTGTAAATTTTTTAAAAATTAAAATAATTTTATTTAATTTGTTTCTTTTTTTGTTTACAAAATTTATCTTTTAGAGAAATCTGTTGAATTTATAAATATCTTAACATAAAAGTTTTTACGTGCTTTTGCACGTATACTATTCCTAGTAGAATAAAAGAGAATTTACTCTTATTGATTTTCAATGTTGGAAAGCACTCAAGCATGGAGCATGGAGTTGAGTAGTGGAGTAAAAAACTCTGCTTTGTCTTCTAACCACTTAGCCCTTAGATGCTTGTCCATGGCAAAGTTGGTGTGCCTCCCAAGGTAGCAACTTGAGAGAGATAGGGCGCATAAGAGAGAGAGGCTAAGAGGATGGATGAGCATCCCTTCCTATGTCAGTCCAAAAAGGGAGAAGGGCAGATGCTAGGGAGTAGGGCTAAAGCAAGAGGAGGCCAACGGGAGGGAACTTCCAATTTAGTTGATTGAAGCAGACGGTAATTAGTAACCAACATCATCAACTTCAAAAATTAGGTCAACGAGGTGGTTGATGACAGATACTTTGACTTAAAAAGAAGGTATTGTTGAAATATCTATGCCATTTTAGGATTGTAATATTCATACACCAAAAACTTGCAGTTGAATTTTAATTGGACAAAACATATAGGCCTCACATAAATAACTCACTCATTTTGTCCAATTACAATTCAAATGTGAAATTTTTTATATCTAATTATCATTTTATGTAGATAATTATTGTGCATCGAGAGTTTTATGTAATAGCGTCAGCTTTTGACTCTTTCAACTGCTTAACTTGGCCATTAAGTGGGGGATGACCAAATTTGACGTGGAAGTTGAGTTCGAGGTGGTCTTTAATCAACTGGTGAAGTGACAAACGAAACTGCTGTCACGTGAGGACCCTCACAAGACCGTAAATCTCCATAGTTGTAATATTCCTTGACAAAAATAAATCCCAAACGAAAATCTTCTGAAAAAACTTACAACCAATTCTAAAACAACTTTCATCATGAACTGGTTATAACTTCAAGTAATTACTAACTATATAATGCTGCCAGAGGGACAGAACAATGCCACAGAATTTATGGGTACACATCAAATGATTCTAAGCAGGTAAAGACACAAGAAAACATACAATAAAATTACAACCCTACTCAGAAGATACATTTCCATCATAGATTTGTGTCATAAACGGCAACTCACTCAAAATCTTGACACATTTCTCACATGAATCCAACATCTATATTTTAAATCATAATCATAATCAAATAGCGAATTTTCCCGGTAATTTAAGTTCAATTTAAGTTTGGATCATTTTAAATATAACAAAAAAACGACAATATGGAATATCGTTGGCAAACTCAGGCTCACACTTCATAATTACACTTATCAAGTGGTTCTGTACAGAAAAGAACTATAAAACCGTAAATGCTGCCAAACCCAGAGCGGGAGATGATAAATAATGATGTTGATAACATATATATATATATATATATGATTGAGAAAGGCAAATAAATGAAACAGCATTCAAGCAAACACATTAACTACATAACATATAACATTCAAACATGAATAACCTTGCTATAGTGGGGAAAAAGGAGTATCAAAGCGTTTCAGATATCAATATTCATAATAGGTTACTCTCTTAATTCAATCACTCAGTAAAAGATACTAGAAATTAGAGAAGTAAAACAACAAGTACTCCATTTACTAGGATAAGCCAAAGATCATCCAGAAGGTTCCCACAAGGTCAAGTTCATCGTCCTCTTGAAACTGCATCATCCAGCTCCTCGACTGAGGACGGAAAAAGCTCTATGTAACGGCTCCCCAGAGTCATTCTGTCCTTCGCCATTGCAGCCTTTGACTGCTCTGCATTTGCAAACTCCACAAACCCTTCCCCGCTGGCCCTTCCTTCTGAATTAACAACAATATGAACACAATCTTCAGAAATTTCAAAGTCTTTAAAGAAATCCAAAATATCATCCTTCCCGACTGAGAAAGGCAATCCCCTCAGTCGTAAGACTCCAGTGTGAATGGCCCCATCCTTTCCATCATCATAAGACCTTGCTCGATTAGCACCTCTTTTTGGAGAACTAAACCGCACATCTGAAACCTCTTTTGAAACTGCAAGATAATATTCTTGCCTATTACTCCGGAAGACCTCAATATACCTTCGACCCATGTTTTGCCTGTTTCGGTGGAGCGCAAAATCAACATGAAGAGGATACCCTAATACACAAAAAGCCTCCCCACTGAAACGACCACTTTTGTGGACAAAGAGGACATCTACAATCTCCAGACCATGGAAGAAGTCAGCAACATCAGATTCCATGCAATCGAAGGGTAGTCCACGCAAACGAACAACTGGGAAAGGTGGGAGTTGGGCCATAAACGAGAAGGCAGAAGTATTGTACATGAAGTTAGATGACATTGGACCACCATAAAATGCAGAGTTGGGACCCATTAACCGTTGTCGTTTGGCACCCATTTCCCGCCCGTCTCCACCATCCATGTATTTCCTTCAGTCCCCAAAAAACCCATAAAAACAACCCACCCGTTAATAACACTTGAATACAACCCGCCCAGCTGAATGTGGACTATTGAGTACTGATTGAAGTTTGCAAACATTTTAAACAAATGAAGAAATCACATGCGATCAAAACAAACAAGTGCAAAATGATTTCAATGCTCAATTCTGCATAAATATCTTCCCATCTTATCACAAAAAAACCAAGAAACAAACCCCAAATAGAAATACCGCTCAGCAAAAAAGGAAGTCAACATAATAAGCTAGAGAAAAGTAAATTTATGATAAAAAAAAGACATAAACGAAAACTTTCATAGGTCATCAACTCATCCTCATGCTAAAATACCAGCCATATGGATCATAATACAATGGCTTAAAATATAGTGCAAAGGCAAATAAATCAAACTTGGATGCGAAGTGTTACAAGTTAAACTGAACGTTTACTGTCAGTCTGAACAACCAGAAACAAATTTAGAATTAGAATAACTACGTAAACTTTACATCCTAAATCGACCCACCACTAGACAAGAGAAGAACAAGAACAATAAATCGTTAAACCCTAATCATAGATGTGATCAACAAGAACAATTGACAAAGAATTTGAGCGCCCCAGATAGTGGGACATGGATTGAGACCCCCTTACCCTTTGGAGAACATTTTCCCGTACAAGCCCGGAATTCCCTTTTCCCCCTTCCACTTCCTCTCCCCCAAAACCAGTGGCGACTCTGAAGAAGAAGAGAACAGCAGACGGACCCGATCAAAGGCAGACTGCGTATCTTAATTCTGGATTTTTCGGCATTACACGCGCGTCTTGCCAAATTTCGGCTATAGACGGCACATATATAATCTGGGGTTCTTCGGCCCATCTTCCCTATTTGGGAATTGTTTATAGATAGAAATGGACACATATACAGAGATGCGTATTTGTCCATATTTATTTATTATTTGCATAATTAAAGTCAAATAAATACGGACAAACTTAGATTAAAATTTTAATATTTAAATTTTATTTTAACTTAAATTATCTAGTAACTATGTAGAATGTTAAAACTATCTTAATATGTTAGGTAGGTCCTAAATTCATAATTTTAAGTTGTAAAGTACCTATCTAGTATGTTAAGACTGTCTTAATATATTATATAGGTTTTTAATTTATATTTTTAAATTATTCAACATTTATATAAGTACTCACATAAGTACTGAATTTATGTTTTTAAGTTATGTATCATGTTAGAACTATCATAATATAATACATATGTACTAAATTCTATTTTTTACTTTTAGTATTTAATAATACACTAATATTTATAGGAGTATTGGGTAACGGTGGTAGATGCGAACATCTGCTGATACAGAAAAAGGTATGTTCACGTCTATAGTGCCCCATTAGGGCGGACATAAAACTTGGTATGTGTTTGCCCCATATACAAAAAAATTGTCTGCTTTATATATAAAAAGATGCAGACATAGATGGATATCTAGACTATGGATGTCCATGAGCACCCCTATTTTAGAGAGATTCGTTACACTTACATGATACACAAAACTTCCAAGGTGCACAATTATATGTGCCCTATGTATATGCAACCAACGCTTGAGATTGCACGTCCATGTTTGCCATGCAAGTTGTCACCAGGGCTATCAATGGTACCCGTTATATTATTTTATCATATATACCATACTGCTAAAATGTTAAATAGTATGGTTAAATTTATTTAATGGGTAAATAAGAGAATAATTTATCTGATCATTTTCTAAATGGAACCGTTACAAAAAAAGTTATTTCATACCCATTTATCCATTACTTGTTTGTCATATTTGTAAAAATATTCTACATATTAAGTTTATATATAATATGCATATATTTTTTTTATATATTTTATATATAATATATAAGATCTCTAAATTATTTTCTTTTAAATTTGTTAATTTATTTGTTGTCAATTTAATTTGATTTGATTTTTGTTAAGTAATGAGTTAGGTTATTTGTGAATTTCTTAAGGTTTAATTTTATTTTAGTTTAGAGTATTACTGTTAAGCATTATTCACCTAATTTCTACATATTTAAAGACATTTTCTTTCCATTTTCATTAATCAAACAAGTAGGCCTCACTGTGGGTATGTGGGATGACATGCTACCCATATGGGCCACCAACCTTCTTTTAATTTGTTTAAGTGAGATTGAGTGTAATTAAATTTGTTTTTGAGTCAAGAGTACACTTTGAATGGTAACTTAAGGCTTTTTCACCAATTTTCTAGCACAACAATTCAATTCCTAGCCCATAAGCCTTACTATAAAAAAACTTTAACTATTTTCAAATAAAAAAGGGTTGAGAATATGAAGAAGGCTAAGCTCTACCCCCATTCTCCAAATAAGAAACCCTTCTTAAGGTGAGGTTTTCCCCTTAATCACCCCTTAATCTTATAATTGTTTATCTTAATCATCTTCAATTTTCACTTCCCCAATTTAGATTATTAATTTTCTTCCATCAAAATTATAATTTTAAATCGAATTTCAAACCCTAAGTAGGTTATTTTCATTTTTAACCTAAGGAGATTTTGAATCTTTTATTTCATAAGTTGATTTGAGTCTATTAGTTAGTTCTCCAAATACTTTGTAATATTTAAGTTGTATGTAAGATAAAGATTAAGTTGGATGTGTCTATCTAGTTAGCATTCACCCTGCATATGCTATGAACTACTTAGATTAAGAAAATTTGAAGAGTCTATTTATTTTGCCAAACAGGCTATAAATTTTAAGATGGTGTGTTTATTACATTGAATTGTGAATCCTTATGAAAGTGTAATGGATAATGGTTAACCAATTAATCGGCCAATTATTAGTGGATGGAGCGGATATGAAAAAGCCTATACCTTTAGTTAATGGATATAGCTTGGGAAACCATGCCAATATGATCGCAAGACAATCCCTACAAGGGGAAAACAAAAGACATCTTCCTTTTGGAAGGATGGGTTCAAATTTATATCTCCTCAATAAAGACTTGTGCCACTCAAAGAAGAATTTCAAGCTATGTCGTTGCCAAATCAGCTAGGTATCTTAATTTTAAAAGAAAGGAAAGTTGAGCGCTAGGGCAGTTGTAGATCGGGAATCCCTTGCTTGTTTAGATTAGCTGGCACGGTCCTTCTCTTTGAGTTTAAAGGGTCTCATTTTTGGAGCTTCATCATGAAGATCCAAATTCTTTCTTGGAATGTTAGGGGACTTTGTTAAGCAGACCGTAGAGCGATAGTGAAAGTCGGTTTGATTCTTGGAGCCCTTACTTTATTCTTTTGCAGGAAACCCAGTGTTGTATTGTTTTTAAGAAGTTTTTTAGAGAGGTGTGGAGTAATTGTTTCTCCAATGGGGAAGTTTTGCTGGTTGACAGAGTGCGGGTGGTATTCTATTGTTGTGGGATCAGAGGGTTGTTGTAGCACCCTGTGTTCCGATTATGCCTAAACTAATGGGTTAGGGGTAATTATGTAATTCTTTGTTAAATGTTAAGGGGTTTCAATCAATGAAATCCCTGTATATAAATAGAGCTTGAAGTAACGAGTGTAACAAATCGAAGAACACGCGAATTTGAGGTTAGGAATGAAAGTTATGACAGCAGCATGCAACATGGGTGGGATTCACTTGAAAAATGCAAGAAAACCTACTCATGTGGGTCTAGTTTGGAAGGGTTTGTCAATACGAGCCCATTTGTACCAAGAATGCGCAATTTCAACTTCGGGATAAGAAGTCATTACATTTTAAATTTTAAATTATGTTTGAATGAAATAATAATGAAATATTAAAGAAAAGACATAATAGCTGACATCAGCTAGCCGAGCCGAGATGAGGCGCAGGATGTGCCGCGATGTGCAATCATGGTCGTCTGTGCGATACGGGTCCAGTGTGACGGGTGCATTACACGCGCGTGATGCACGCCAACCATATTTTTTGGTCAAATCAAAATGTGCCATGTGGTGCGAGCAGGTGCATGCATATTCTGCCTTCCGATGTACACTCTCACGTCATTCTTCTATAAATACTCATTTCTGTTCAAACTTTTGGGAGAGTTTTCGGATTCATTTTAAGTCTGTTTTCTTCTGTTCAAAATACATTCTTAGCTAATTCGAGGGTGTTCTACGCAATGGAAGCATTCATTCTTCCAGTTAGCAACCTTATAAGGGGGAAATACACTGGGATAAGAGGAGACTATGTCCATTACCCTTGAGCCCTAAAGAGAGAGAAGTGGCCCGGAGTAAGAGAACGTTTTGTCCTCCATCTTCGGGCCATAGCGAGGGAAGTGGCCTTGAGTAGGGGTGACTCCATCCTCCATGATAAGGCCTTGTAGTGTGAGGTACATCCCCAGGTTAAGGGGAGGTTTTGTTTGCAGCCTACGGGCACGAAAAGAAAAATGTGTCTCCGGGTAGGGGAGGTTCTATCTGCAGCCTACAGCCACAAATAGAGAAAAGTAACTCCAGGTAGGGGATGTTTTGTCAGTTGCCTATGGGCACAGAAAGAGAAAAGTATCTTCGAGTAGGGGAAATTATGTTCGCCGCCTTCAAACATAATGAGAAAGTTGTTCCGGAGTTAGAGGAGGTTCTTCCCACCATCTCTAGACAAGAAAAAGGAGGATGCCCAATAGAAACGAACAACTCCAAACATCACGACTTCCGAAACTAATAGGCGAGTAAGCATTCTAGACTTTTTTATTTAATTAAATTAATATGCATGCATATCTTAATTAATAATATATTTTAATTAAGATATATGTTTTGCTATGATCTAGTAGATTATGATACATTCTGATCCGATTTTATATGATATGCTCTAATCCTATTTGCTATGGAATACTTTGTTTAATCTGATATGCTCCGATCTGATTTAATATGATCTTTTATGGTCAGATGAAATCTATTATTGTCTAATGTGATTTGATCTACTTTGTTTTGTGTTTTGCTACCACTCGGAGATAGAGAGACATGTGTGATTTTAATAATATTCTACTCACTTCTATGATAGAGTGAGATATGTATTTCTGTTGATTTATGAGCTTCTGTTTGACTCCATTGTTTTATGAGATTTTTATCTAGTTTTGAATGATTTATTTGGATATAACAATACATGTATTTTAACGTATATGATTTTTTGATGTGTGATGCGTGTAATAGCCAATTGGCAAAACTATTCGATCATATTGGAATAACGTTGTAGACATTATTCACTATGTATATAGGCAACCAATGAAATGCCGCGATGGCATGATCCAAATTAGGTTTGTTTTGAGCAATGCGCAATGGGATGCTAAAGTTCCGTAGTGCATAGAAGAACATTTATACTCTCGCACACAGAGTCTGTTGCTCCTTGTTAGTCCCATTTTAATTTTTTTGTTTAATTTACTAAACTAAAGTTCTGTTTTTCGAATAACCCTCAGGTCAGTTTTCATGTTGGGGTGTTACAAATGGTATTGGAGTATGGCTTTGTCTGCGATATGAAACAAAAATATTTTGAAATATAAATTATTCGAATTCAATTTTTCAAATCTGAATTAATATAGTTTCCATGAGCTACAATTAATAGAGTTTGCCGCTCCTAGTTGGTCTCATTTTAATTTTTCTATTTAATTTACTAAACTCTGGTTCTGTTTTTCGAATAACCCTTGGTCCGGATCGGTTTTTGGGTTGGGGTGTTACAGCTATCAAGAAGCTTGACTCATCTATTTGCTTTTTCACAATCTCGATTTTGTCCTGGAATACAGTGGATAGTAAAGAATGGGCTTTGGCAAGCGTGTATGGGCCTATCGATAGTAAACTTTAGAGAAACCTTTGGCCATAATGGGTTATGGATAAAGATTTAGGAAATTGATATAGTAATGGAATAAGCTATGCCATCACCATATCATTCCATTGGCAGCCCTAGTTGTCAATTCATAATGTATGTCTATTCTATAGAGTAAAAATCATGTATTGAAAAATTATATGATAAAATTACTAATTGATTCATTTTGTATCTAGATATATAATTGTTGATTTAAAAGATCAATATGAACTTAAAGAGTTTTTGAAGTTTGAAGATGTTAAATATTTAATAAAATCAACGAAAAAGATTACATGTAACAATTATTCAAAAGAATCAGAATTGAGTTTGGACTGCTTCTTAATTTTCTGAAAGTTTATCGATCAGTCTACCCTCTAGTAATTTACAGTACCTCATTGATTGATCAATCTACTTCTTACTCTATAGGCCTGCATAAGTGATTCGATCAGTAAATAGACTATCTAAGGGGTAGTGTCCTAAAATACTACTCCATCCCAAAATAGGACACTTATTTTGGGATGGAGAGATTACTCGTTTGTTTCAAGCTTGTCATAATCTTCAACTTTGACATACCCTATCTCTAAATAGGTATGTTCCACAAAAAAATAAGAGGGACAAACGTACTTCACCTTGGAAAAATGATAGTTTGATATAGAGTGATATTTGTCTCTTTTCTCTTGTGTATCTCAAACTCTTTGGTTCAAGCGATCTTTTCTTGTTTATTTCATACCTTTAAGTCATTCAAATCTTCTGAAATCATGTTTATTTAATATGATGTTTGTCTTGAGAGTTTGTCCTATACCCTAAAAATACTTGATTTTATCTCTTTGAAATAGTCTAATAACTAAAAAGTGATTGTTGACATTCTCTAGTGAAGATTTGGAGAGAATCATATGATGAGAAGATTCAAGACACTAATATTAGAAAACTTGGCATGAAAGGTAAAACTAAGGGGATATTGGTTAGGCGAGAAGTGAAGTACATCTTGAGTAAATCGAGATATTGTTCTAAGTTGACCTATACTAAATTTCTACGTAGTAGATTTTGAATGGCTAGACGAGATCTAGTGGTTTTTCCCTAGATGGATTTTTCAAGCAAAAGATTTTGTGTTTTATGTGCTTGATTGTTTAATTTTTGCACTCTAGATGGTTTTCAATTTGGGTAATTTAATCTACTACATTATATTACTAAAATTGATCGTTAAGTTAACTAGATTAATTTTTAAAAGTTGTTAGTATCCACACATAAATTTGATAACATCATGAAATAAAAGAAACATGCATCCTAAGTGGCCTAAAGTTGTCATCCTCGTCATGCCACAAATATCCCAAAGTAAGCTTACTTCTATAAAGTACCTATGCCACAAGGATGTTGAGTATATGGTATACCCAGTGTCATGTCTCCAATTTTATACATGCAATTTCTAGAATTTTTTTTGAAAAACATGCACTAAAATCTTTATTGAGATGAAGCAAAATAACCATTTGTCATCAATTATAGAAATAAACAAATCACATTCGAGACATAACATTCTCTTTTTCACAAATCAAGATTTAGAATAAATACATTACTAAAATATCTAGGTCACTTTAAAATAATTACAAGATCTAATGTTGGGCACTAGTCTGTCATGTGATACCCTGACTAATATCAACAATAAATTGAACTCTCATGGGCCTAGAAACAAACTTAAAGAAGTGTAATAATTTGAAGCTACAAGAAGAAAAGTCTACACTACAACTTGCCCTAAACCCTTAAAGCAAATGCTTTGTATGATACCCCATGTTTTCAAGAGGGGAAACAATTTTTTATATTTAATTAAAAGTTTATTTTTAATCACCAGAAAGCCACCGACATGTCAGTCGGCTACCGATGATATAGTACAATATTACTATTAGTAGGCATCAGTGTGTTGATGATCTATCGATAATAATTGTATGCATTAGTTAGCTCAAAAAATTAGGTAGTTTTGCAGTTACAAGACTCCATAAGTAGTTATCCCAATTTAAATAGAGTAAAATCCTAAATTGGGAGAGAGAAGGGAGTCCTAGCATCGAAAGATTAGTATCCAAGTGCAAATCGAGAGGAAGACTCGTGTCATAGAAGGGAAGCTTTGTATCGGTACATGTAATGCCCTGATTTTTCTACAATTTTTTGTGATTTTTTTGCTATTTTTTTATATTTTCAACGAGAAAATGTAACACTTTAGCATATTGTATTTGTGTATTTACCACATATTTATACCCGTAGAGTTGGGTGTGGGGCTTAGTAGCAGGCCGCATGCATCACTGTGCGCTTACGGTGCAAATTTTGGAGGTACAACGCATAAACAATAAGTGAACGCATACTAGGGATGTAGATGGAAAATTTAAAAAGAAGTTATATAAATATCAAATCCAAAGATTGGATTCCTAGAGCGACTTCCAATAACTTTTTCACGTCCAGTAAGTTTTGTGAGAACCCGAGTGAGATTTTGATCACTTTGTTTTTTCTCCTCTGTCCTCTAATTCTGTCAGTTCTTATCAGGATCCTCTTTACCTCACCACCACGAGTTTGTAGGTACCAGATATGACCACCGCCATGGCCTCTTCGCTCCTCCACGAGGTACGAGACTTTTCTTTAGTTTTTCTCCACTCTTATTCTTGTTTTTGAGCCGTGGGGGTGCGATGCGGCTACCCTCAACTAGACTTATGTTTGTTTAGCCGCTAGCAACCCATAGGCACTGGCTAGAGCCATTGCCATGCTTTCTTTGCTCCCCTGTGAGCTACCAGTACTTTGGTCGGGTTTTGTTTATATTTTCATATCATTGTCGGTGACATTTTTTTAGACCCAGGTGTTTCCGGTCATTGTTTGGCCACCGAACGAACTCCAGTTGAACTCCGTCCAGCCTACCTTGACCCAGTGTCAATTAGTGGTTGTCGTTTCTGACCCCGCTTTGCCCTATTGTCATGCTCCGCCCGATTAGATGTTTTTGGTGCATCTCAGGTCATTATCATTGGTGAGCCGTGTGCCATTTGGCCATCGTGAGCTCTACCCCTGCTCGGCAACAGCGCTGGCCAGCCCCACTTGGCCAATTACACCTCTGCCCAGAATGGGCCGCTTGCCTTTGCCCTATACCATGTGAGATGCATAGCTGCCCGCACCAAATGTGTTGGTTGTGGGTGGCAATTGGCAATGTTGCTGCTTCGATCGGCCACCACTTCCTGGCCCTAACTCCGTTGCCCCTTTGTGGACCTTGGGCCGCCACCGTCCGACCCATCTCCCCCCTAGAGTGGCACTTTTTGGCCATGTGTGCATGTAGCCACGTGTGTGTGTTTTTGGGTTTAGGCGCCGTATTTGTGCCGCTTGTTCATCAGTTGGCTCTACCACCAAACGGAGTTGACATCGGAGTCCTCCACCACCTCTCTTCTATCCTTGAGCATCGCTCCATGCCCCTCACCCTTATGTGGGCCCTTGTTGACGCGAAATTGCCGTTGTTGGTGTTGTCTGCAGCCAATTTCTACGGCGTGCAGCCGGTCGAGTATTTCTCAGCCATTGGGCGACCTTTAGTGAGTACACCCTCGACTTCTAGTCACACTGCCACTTATGTTGGCATGACCCTTCTCCCGGCTGCCCTAGTGTGCCACCGTGGATTGTGGATTTTGCCGCACTAAAATGTGTCGTGCCATTTGGCCATGATTTTTTCTGGCGCTTCCTAAACCCTAGGGACAACAACTCTCTCAACTTGGCAAAGCTTTTGACCGCCAATTCTGCCACTGACGCCGCCACTGTCATGTGCTCGCCATCGAAAGTCATGATTTCGAGGTAGGGGAGCTTTAAACTTGTAATTTCATGATAGCATGCTTTAAATGAGTAGCAACATGCTAGGACTATATGATTTAATGCTATGGATGTTAGATTATGATCCATTTACATGATGTAAGAGGATGAATTATGTCATGTTGAAATGCATATGACATGCATGTTGGTTGTAAGTATGTGGAAGTATGTATGTGCTAGTGATTGCTAGCGTGTATGTCTGTAAGCTACGTGTGTGGAACTTTGTTGTGCTAGTGATGGCTAGCGTGTATGTTTGTAAGCTACATATGTGGAAGCATGTATGTGCTAGTGATGGCTAGTGTGTATGTTTGTAAGCTATGTATGTGGAATATGTATATGCTAGTGATGGCTAGCGAGTATGTTAGTAAGCTACGTGTATGGATGTGTATGTGTGTGCTAGTGATGGCTAGTGAGTATGTTAATAAGCTACGTGTATGGATGTGTATGTGTGTGTTAGTGATGGCTAGTGAGTATGTTAGTAAGCTACGTGTATGGATGTGTATGAGTGTGCTAGTGATGGCTAATGAGTATGTTGGTAAGCAATACATGGAAGTATGTATATGTTATACGCATGTGTGATGGACATACATATGATGGCTATATACCTATTTGATGGATATGTGTATGCATGTGTGGAGCAAAAGTATGGGCGATGGACAGCAAGAGATGACAGAGGTTTTCATCTAGATTTGTTGTGGATGTGTAAGCATATGACAGAAGACAGATGATGTAAGTTTGATGGGCGAGGATTGGAGCGATTTGTTTTGTTTGGATTAGAGCGTATGTTTGGGGATTGTTAGATAGTAAGAGTGTGCATAATTGTACAAGCATAACATACAAATTATAAAGTTAAAAGTAAGCATAATAAGTGAGGTATTAGTAAGAGGGTGATAACTGGATTTGGCTCTAAGGAGCTTAGTTTGATGACATTTGTGTAAGATGTTTTGGCCATAAGGTGGATAGTGGAGATTGTATGAATACGTAAGATTTTGGTGTACGGTGTGTATGTTGTAAGATGGACAGGTTAAGTGAAGTGTTTTGCCTTAACGAACTAGGGTTTCATATCGGGCTCAACTTCGGTTTGATCAATAGAGCATAGTATGTTTGAGAGTTTGTGTGGCATAATTATACCACATAACTTACTTAATTCAAACTTGAATTATAAGTAAAGTTAATGATAGCATTGTGAGTTTGAGACCAGAGGATTTCGATGGATTAAGTTTTGTGTTTGAGCTAGCCGATAATGAGTCGGCTGAGCATTTCTCATATCTTATCATGGTGTTTATCCTGCGGGATGTTGTCTATGTGCTATATAGAGCACTAGACGTCTAATGCTCTGTTAAGAGCGATGCATATTTTTTATTTGGTATGTGTGTTGTATTGAGCCCCATATGTCTGATGCTCTATTGAGAGCGATGTATGTTTTTTATTTGGTATGTGTGTTGTATAAACCCAGAAGTTTGATGCTATATTGAGAGCATTGTATGATTCTTCCCAAGAGTGCCACTAGCACTATAAGACCCATTATCGTGGGCAATTCTATGGCACTATAAGACCCATTATGGTGGGCAACTGAATGGCCCCTAAAGTGTGGGTGTTTGTGTTTATGTTTGCATGATCAGGTAAGTAGTATCATAGACCTGCTCTTACCTGTTTGATCATGTGCCCCATGAGCATTGGTGTGCCTTGCCTTCGGAAAAGTCCATGGCGTCTAGTCACTCCCCAGAGGTTAAGGTAATGCCCAAATGACATTCTTTTCCATTTCGATGCTGGAGCTTATTAGTTGTAATGAGCTTTAGTGGTTGATAGTATGTGTACTAGTGTAAGAGTATGAGTATGAGCTTGACTATAAGAGTATGAGTATGAGCATGACTGTAAGAGTATGAGTAAGACTGTAAGAGTATGATTCTAAGTAAGATTGTACGAGTAAGGTCGTACAAGTATGTGTAAGTTATATGAGTACGCGTATGACTATATGAGTAAGTATAAGATTGTATGAGTAAGGTCGTACAAGTATGTGTAAGTTATATGAGTAAGCAAATGATTGTATGAGTAAGGTCGTACAAGTATGTGTAAGTTTGTAAGACCCTGATTAAGGGCGTATTTGTAAGATCGGTTTGATGATATGATTTTAGCATGATGCTATGTGTGATTGTATGCGTATGAGCATGATTATGATATGTTTGTTTGCTTCATATTTGAGTTGCATGAACGCATCTATGTATGGACTTAATGAGTTCACTATTTAAAACTACCCTACTGAGTATTTTCCTATTGAGTATGAAAATACTCATTACCCTATTTTTAGCGCTGTTGTTCGGGAGGCTTTTACAAGTTTGTGACGGAGAGCTCCTGGAGATGGATGTTGGTTTCCATGGTAGATTGATTCCCTTGGACTCAAGTATATACTTGACCCGCTACGAGTATTATTTTGTGCCACGATCTGATGTATTGGGTGAGATGAGAATTAAGATGTTTATCTTTTTGGACTTGTAATTTGGATTAGACTATGGACTGTTATGGGACTTACACTCAGGGATGCCTGGGAGAGATTTGAATTTAAAGTCAATGATCATAGCAATTTATTCATACGTTTATTTTTGAGAAGTGCCTGAGGATGTTTGGTTTGGGCGTACAATGTTTAATCAAATGAGTAAAAATTTGGATGGGAAAATGATTGTTGTGTGATGTTTTAAATTTTGGACTACTTTCACAGGTTTTGTATTCGTCATTTGTCCCGATTTACAGCCGTTATGTTGCAAATATTTTCCATGAATTTTAAGGGAAATGTATGAAAAATCTCAAGCGTTACAATACATGTCAGATTGAAAACTCCACTTGAATTTCAAGAATAGAATTCTCATTTTTTATTTTCTTTAAGTTCTTAATGATTAGGAACTCATGTTTACGCATTTTCTTAAGCTGTGCTTTGCATAAAGGTGCTTTAATCTTGAATTCAGATTATGGCTAGTTTAATATTTTTGTGACTTAAATTAGTTTGTAACTTGTTTTGGAATGAGTTCTAATAGTTTTGATGCAAGAAAAATGTGTTGGGAAGGAAGGGGAGACTTATCATGTTTTTCCCGATCATCAGTGAAGTAGCCAAGGTGAAAGTAAGATGATACAATGGTCCATGCATGCATACAGAACCATGCATATTGACTAGTCATCGGCAGTGAGACCGACACATTGGTGAGGTGGGCTTACCCAGCCAACCGATTGTCGATGAGGGTTCGACACATCAGAGGATCTACCGATGGTCATTAGTGACCTGGCCGACCTATGAGTGAGGTTACCAATGGTATTTCGTAGTAAAGATTTTAATGTGTTATATAGTAAGGAATAAGTTATATAGTAATTACATAAAATTACATGATTTTTGAGGACCTTGTGAAGTGTATGGAATGTTGAGTAAGCATATGCTAATCAAGGGTTAGTAACCCTCATGCATGTGTATGAAACCATGAGATGTGATGATTTGGTCACCTTGAATTGATTGCATTTAGCACAAATGATTTGAGATTTCAAGTGCCTTATTGGCACCTCAAGTAAGTCTTTTAGTCATGAAAAATGGAATGGTATGATATGAAAAAGGAACATGTTCTTCCGGCTCTCTAAGGATGAGAGTTATGTAGAGCCGTTCCTCTGGCCCTGGAGTTTAGTTCAAATGGACTAGAAGATAAAAAAATGACTATTCCTCCACAATGAAATATAGGAGATTTCGATGACCATGGTAGTAGAAATCTCGATACTAGGGTCCATGAGCCCTACTGACACCTTACTTTATGTTGTGGATAGGGTGGGCTAGACTTTAGGCAAAGATTGAGATCTAATTCATGGTAGTCCAATATCTAGTAAAGTGAGAACTCCTATATGAGGCTATCGTGTCTAGTGAACTAGGAAGTAGAATTCTACATGATAAGCATACTTGCCGCAGAAAGGGATGTGTGAATTTTTAGCACTATGTCATATGTATTAATATTAGCAACAAATTCTCTCTCGATGTGTTTATTGAACTATTTGTTTTCTTTTGGATTGCAATCCCACTTAGTTTATTCATATACTCAGCATCCATTATGGTGCAAGTTCTCTAGGAAAAAAGACTTTAGCGGTAATGGGAAGGCCGTAGTTGTAGTGGAGCCTACCTTCAGTTTGATGAATTATTTTTCCCTCTAGACTTGATGATTAGGCACGAGAGGGTGTCATTTATCATTTCATGATTAGCTTGTGCATATATAGCAAACAAATACTTAGTTGTGGATCCGGTAAATATTTTAATACTTTAGATATTTAGATGATTATTTATTATAATAACACAACTTGTTTGTGAAAAACATGGTTCCCATGCCCCTAATTTGATATTTCAATGTTTTCTGAATACATAATTTGATTTTAGCCACTGCATGATAAGGAGAGTGTGTTATAAAATTTTCAATTGAAGGCAAATATTTTCTTGAAAAAATGGTTGTAAAAATTGGTGGCATGAGACTCTCGTGAAAGACCTGCACCACAAGGATGCTGAGTATATAAGTATAATCAGTGGGATTGCAAAAACAAAAAAAAATCCAAAAAATGACCAAATAAAATCAAGCCATGTTATGCATGCCTTCCAAAGTCAATATCAGACTTAAAATTAAAAAGGAACCAAATATTAAAGGTTCTCTAGACACCCCAATTACATGTAGATGTCCAACAACCTTCACTAAATAATGAACTATTATAAACTCAACTTCAACCTTGCCCTAATGGCACACCCATTTCCATCTATCCCGTGGAGCAAAGGCCCACAAGGGCTCATAGATCTGAGTGGTCGACATCTCAATTTCTATGATCATCAAAACCTCCTATATTGTATTGCATTGGACCATTCATCTTTTTATATTATGATATGTTAAAACCAAACTCCTAGTCAATGGGGAGTAGCTCTATATATGACTCCTACTTTTGGAAAGCTAAAAGATCATGATCATTTTCCAAATCATAACTTTCCATCTACATGGCTAAAATGACTTGCTTTTGGAGCCAACCAAACACAAGGATCCTTTGTCCTTAAGTATTGAAATGCAAAAGTCAAGACTTACTTCCCTTACTTAATACATGTTTAACATCATCCAATCAAGATCCAAATGCGAGGAAAACCTGTTGTTATACTCCTTATAAATAGCATTAACATTAACATAGATTATACTTGAAATGCCATGCACCGATGTACCAACTATATCTTCACCGACGTGTCTGCTAGAGCATCAATGACATCTACATCCCATCAACAAATTGAACCCTTACAAATAGTGGGTTGGCTGTGAGAGCCCACCGTATCGAAGCCACACTGATCTGTAGATCATACTTCCAATGACGGATAAAAGATCAACGCGAATCAGTGTGTCAGTATTAGTACTATTCATGTGGCGTCCGTCATATATTAATGTATGCCATAACATGCATATTTAATATTACGCTCGGCACGTGTTACATCACACATAAAACTGAACGTGACGGCCGACCTTCTGGACAGAATACAACACATAAAACATTTACTACACGGGGTTGATGCATAGCTAATATTACATGTCATAGTAAAATGGGAACTAGTCCAACTACACTTTATGTAGAATAGTTATATTACAAAATATAGGCCTATCAAGCCTTTTATAACAGTCATAATATTACAAAATATTGATAAAAATTGAAATTATGTAGACAGTTCCTCCGTAGACACCTCCAGATTGGTTTTACTACATGCAAAGTCTGGGGGTGGGTGAGTATTTATATACTCAGTAGGTGGAATTAAAATCTAATGTACTGCTACATAAAAGATACTAATAATTTTTCTTTTGCTAAACAGAACAGATTCATAAATAATTTCAAAAAATACTCGTTCGTCTGATGATGATAAATTCATAGCCATGATATCAAACAGTGTTCCTCCGATGCTCATGGGCCATCAGGAAGCTCAGAAGGCAGGAATTCCCCCATGACACTCCATACCTATGTACACATGCCAAATATGGATAATTTCCTCGGTAGGTATCTAGAATGATATAGTTCTCGGTATAACCCAAGAACTATCCAAAAAATATAAAATACGAATAAAATAAAATTTGATATACGTAGAGCATTTCTTCAGAAAACATAAGCAAAGAAGTATGGCAGCATAAAAATACTCCATAAAGTAGTAGGTATACAAGCAGAGCATAGACTAGAGTTTAAGATCCCCTACCCTAGAATTGGGGTATAAAGTTCATGGCTGTAAAGTGCTTGTCTGAAAAATCTGGCCCCGTCACAATGTCTGGCACCTTCAATTTAGCTAGAAACGCCTTTTGAACGGGTCGAATCGGACTTAAAATGGCTCAGAATGGAGGGTCAGAAGTTTTGACTGTGTTAGAAGTAAATAGTAAAAATGAAATCTGGAGGGTATATATAGTAGGAGCGGACTGTGCAACGCGCGACGCATGTCCACCACGCGTTGCACTGTCATGCAGAACCCGGCATGCAAGTTCCGCATGCAGCGCAAGTGAACCACACGATGCCACATCACGTGGTCAAACCGTGCGATGTTGAGCATCGTGCACGTCAGCGTTGGCTCACGCAATCCTTGCTTCAGTCGACAATAAAATAATATTATTTTTTTTCTTTTTTTTCAAACTTTAAATATCTCTAACTTTTTACCTATACATCGGAATTATATGTTCTTGTTACCGATGGACTCATATCGACGAGCCCTTCGAAACAAGACCACTCAAGGATAGGTTTTACCGTAGTTTCATCATGGGCCCACTTATGATGCGCACTCCCAACGATTGCTACATACGGCCACTACCTCCGATTCAAATGATTTAAAAACCTTTATATTCAGTTTTTAGAGTTCTACAACATCCCTTTAGGTACAACATTCAAAATAATAGTCTATTAATAGATTAAAATTCCAATAGTAGAACATACCTAATATCTGGGTTGCCACAATCTTCCCTCCTTAAAGAAATTTCGTCCTCGATATTGAACTTGCTAATCATCAAATAGCTCAAGATATTTCTTTACCATATCACTTTCTAATTCCCATGTGGCTTCTTCTGACTCCCCAAGTTAGTGATACCTTTAATAGCACATGATCACCTACACAGAAGTCGAGGTCTTTTCTTCGTTGATTGGTGTAGCACTTTTGACGACTTTGGGCTGTCTCTAATCAACTCTGTATGAGTTTTACCTTATCCACACATTGTTGTAAGAGTTCTGATTTTACTAATTTTCTTTCTCCAGCTTCATTCCAACAAGCTGGGGATCGACAGGGTCGTTCGTAAAGAGCTTCATATGGTGTCATACCAATACTGGAATGATAACTATTATTATAAGAAAATTCAATTAATGGCAAGTGTTCATCGTAGTTACCTTTCCAATCTATAGCACATGCCCGCAACATGTCTTCTAATGTCTGAATAGTCCGTTCAGATTGACCATCGGTTTGTGGATGAAATGTTGTACTAAATCTGAGACTTGTTCCCAATTCTTCTTGAAGTCTCAGCCAAAAGTGTGAAGTGAACCAACTGTCTCGATCTGAAATGATCGATAAGGGTACACCATGCTGACTCACAATTTCTTTTATATACAGTTTGGCCAAAACATTCAATGTCTAAGATTTCTTTAAAGGGAGAAAATGAGCACTCTTAATAAGTCTATCCACTATGACCCAAATAGAGTCATGACCAGCTGATGTCTTGGGTAATCCTAAAACAAAATGCATCGAAATGTGTTCCCATTTCCATTCTAGAATTTCAATTGGCTGAAGAGTACTTAATGGTTTCGGACACTCTGCTTTGACTTGCTAACAAGTCAAGCATTTAGAGACAAATTCTGCGATGTCCCTCTTCATTCCTTTCCACCAAAAACTTCTTTTGAGGTCTTGATACATTTTTGTTCCTCCTAGGTGAATAGTGTATTGAGACCTGTGAGCTTCATGCAATAATTCTTGTTTTAATTAAGGTACTGCATAAACTACTAACCGTTCTTTAAATCTTATTCCATCATTAGGACGTCTATTAAAGTCAAGCTTATTTAAGAGAGTTTGTACTTCTACATCCTCTTTTTGTGCCTCCAAAATGCGCTCAATTAATTCCAATTTTATTTGTAGATTAGCTATGAATCCTTTCTTATTTCCTGATTGTTGAAGTTGTACAGCTATTACTTCTTCCATCAATTTCCATTCTTTTATCAATATTTGAGCTGTCATCCCTGTGGCCTTCCTATTCAAGGCATCGGCCACTACATTGGCTTTTCCTGGGTGATATTGCATAGAAAAGTCATAATCATTCAAGTATTCAATTTATCGTCTTTGCCTTAAATTTAAATCCCTTTGAGAGAAAATGTACTTCAAACTCTCATGATTTGTAAACACTTCAAATTTCTCTCCATATAAATACTGTCTCCAAAGTTTTAAGGCAAAAACCACTGCTGCTAATTCAAGGTCATGAATGTGGTAATTACTGATAAGTATGAAATCTATATTTATTTTATATGCCTTTTTACCTTATTTGCTAGTATAGATTAGGTTAATTTAGTGTTATTTATAGTTTATTTAGATTAAAATAGATATTAGTATTTTAGTTTAATTATTAATAATTTTGTAGTTATTAGTAGTTTAGATGTGTATTTAAACAAAGTTAGAATTTTAATTATATTCTACATGTCTAAAATATGGTATTTTATGTTTTGTAGGTAAAGTGCACTTATCGAAGTACTTGGACGATGTTTGAAATGATTAAAAATAGTCTTCACATGCTTTAAAGTGATTTGGACAACTTTTCGGAGTTATAAACAAGTTAGAAATTAATATGGACATGAAGGAAAGCTTAATGAACAGGATATGAACTATCCAGAAAAACAAAAACAGTGTAGCCGATCGATCGGGCATGCAGGGCGATCGATCGGCATAACGTGCAGTTTCCTTGTTTGACCCAAATTCCAATCCTTTTCATATTGGACTTCTTCCTACGGAACTTATGCCTATAAAAAGACATATTTGGCTTAAAATTGGGAGGATTCCAATAGATTTTAGGAGGAGAAAAAGGAAGAAGAAGATGGAAGAGAACTCAAAGCTTTTAATGGAGATTCAAGTGCTTTCTTCTACAATGGAAGGCTAGACTTTTCTTTTACTTAGGAGTTGATGAAGCTATAGATAAGTTTCAGTTTCTTTTCTTTTAAATTTAGATCTCAGTTGTGAATGATGACAATTATATGATATGGATTTCCTTTTTAATGGAAGAGCTTTTCATGTTTATTCAAATCTATGTTGATTTATTGTCTTGTAGATGATAGATTGATATGGTTTTGATATTTGCATCAATTCTAATTTTTGTGATTTAGATGAGATGGTCATACAATAGTTTTAATTTTCAGATAATTAATGACTTGGATGAGTTATTCTAAGATTAGACGGGTCATGCCTATAGCTAGTTTAGTGTAGATGATTCGTGCTATTGTCGAAGATAGTTCATGCCATGGAAGTTAATTAATGATTCTTTTTGGAGTAATTCTAGCTTGTAGCTGAGAATACTTGTTCATGTTCACACTAGATTTAAATTAAAAGTTAAGGAATTGTTATGGTTCTATAGTGGATTCAATTTCCTAAGTAAATTCCATCGAATTAATCTCTTGCTTTTAAATTAGTTGATTTCTTTCTTTTGCTTAATTTAAGTTTAAGTTTGTTTTAGTTTTTAATCAGCAAATTCCTCTTTAGATTTAGTAATAACCCATCCGTCCCTGAGGTTGGACAACCCTTAAATACTTATCCTAGTACAATTACCTTATACACTTGCAAAGGGTTTAATTATAAACGATCAATTACCTTCATGCTTCTTTAATTGTCTTGAAGCATAGGCTATTAATTTCTCATTTTGCATCAAAACGCATCCAAGATCCATTCTTGAGGCATCACTATAAATTACAAACCCTCCACTACTATTTGGTAAGGATAAAACTGGGGTGGTGGTTAATTTTATTTTCAACTCTTGAAATGCCTTCTCACATTCCTCATTCCATAAAAATTTCACTCCTTTTCTGGTTAGCTTTGTTAAAGGTAAAGCTATGCTTGAGAAGCCTTGTATAAACCTTCAATAGTAACCAGCAAGTCCTAAGAAACTTCTAATTTTTGTGATAATTTTGGGTCTTTCCCATTTCAAAATTGCTTCGATCTTGGCAGGATCTACTGATATTCCTTGGTTAGAAATGACATGACCCAAGAACACAACTTTGTCCAACCAAAACTCACACTTACTTAATATATCATATAGGTGATGGTCTCTCAGAGTTTGAAGAACTATTTGTAAGTGTGCTTGATGTTCTACAAGAGTAGAAGAATAGACTAATATGTCATCAACAAAAACAATCACAAATTTATCCAAATAGGGTCGGAAAACTCGGTTCATAAGATCCATAAATGTTGTAGGAGCATTTGTCAATCTGAATGGCATCACTAAAAATTCATAGTGTCCATATCGGGTACGAAATGCTGTTTTTGGAATGTCTTCATCCCATATTCTCAAATGGTGATATCCATATCTTAAATCTATTTTTTAGAATACTTTTGCTTCTTGTAATTGGTCAAACAAATTATCTATAAAGGATATCTATTCTTGATAGTTACCAAGTTAAGCATTCTATAGTCTATGCATAGTCTCAAAGATCCATCCTTCTTCCTGACAAAAAGGATTGGAGCTCCCCAAGGTGAGACATTCGGTCTAATGAATCCTTTATTTAATAATTCCTACAATTGATTCTTTAATTCTTTTAGTTCTGTAGGAGCCATTCTATAGGGTGCCTTAGAGATAGGTTCTGTATCTGGTATTAAATCAATATTAAAATCTCTCTCTCTCTTTGGTGGTACCCCAGGAAGATCATCCGAAAATATATCTGAAAAATCCCTTATAACTTCAATATCCTCTATCTTGGGAGATGACGATTCTTCCAAGATTATACATGCAAGATATGCTTGACATCCTCTAGATATCAAGTGTTGTGCCTTTACAGCAAAAATGATGCATGCTTTTGAAGGTTCTCTGTTTCCATGAAAGGTACATTTTCCTTCTCCTTGATTATTAAATATCCCTTTCTTTTTCTTACAATCTACTAATGCTTCATTATCAACTAACCAATCCATTCCTAAGATGACATCGTAGTCAGTCATACTCAAGAGTATCAAGTTAGCCTTCCATGTTTGGTTTTCGAAGGTCATGGACACATCTTGCATAAAGTTTTGAGCTATAAAAGTTTTTCCTACAGGAGTTGACACTTCTAGGATGTATCCTAGTTCTATAACTGGATAATCCGTACTTAAAGCAAGTCACAGGATATGAAAGAATGTGTCAATCCTGGATCTATTAAAACTTTAGCAACTTTATCCAAAATTAGAAGTATACCTTGTATAACTCCTGCGGAAGTTTGAGCTTCTTCTGCAGTAATAGCATACACTCGCCCCTGAGCCTTTGGTTTCTGCTCCTACTTGCTTTCTTCCTTGCTCTTCTTTTTGGGGCATTCCTTGATCTTGTGCCCATGGTCTCCACAAGCGAAGCATCGTTTTTCAACAAGGTAACAGATCTCTACCGGATGAAATAGGTTGCATTTGGAGCACTTCTCTAATTTCTTCTTTTTTTGGTTTTGGGGCGGTGGTCCAGAGATTCTTTGAAATTTTTTATTATTGAACTAGTTAGGGGCTGCCATTTTTCTTTTCCGATCTTCTATCCTGCTCCCTTGTCCACGATTTTTTTTTTTAGTTAGGAATTCATGATATTCTTGCTCCAGCAATGAAGCCAATTCTGCAGCTTTAGCCAACGTTGTAGGTTGAAATCCTACTATTCGACTACGAAGCCCATTATTCAAACCTCTAACAAACTTTTGGGCTCTTTTTAATTCAATGGAGTAGATTTCAGGAGCGAAGCATTGTAGCTAAACAAATTTGTTTTCATACTGAAAGACGGTCACGTTACCTTGTTACAGATCCAAAAATTCATTTTCTTTCTTCTCCTAAACATGAGGAAAATACTTGTCATACAATACAGTTCTAAATTCTTCCCATTTGATATTTTCTCTGTTTGGGAAGAAGTTACGTTCAGCTGAGGACCACCAGAAAGCCGCCTCTCCTGTCATAGCGAAAGTGGCTACATCTACTTTCTTATCTTCAGGGACTTTCAATGCTTTAAAAATTCTTTCAACTTCAAATGTCCATTTCTCAGCAGCTTCTGGTCCATTTTCTCTAGAAAATTCAGGAGCGATTTTCTTAAACTGCTTAAGCAAATTATCCTTTTCACTATGACTGCTTTCAGTCAGTTCTCTAGAGTTATTTAAATGGGTAAGGCTAGGTTAGAATCCTTGAGTCTGTAAATGTTGAGTTAATCATTGAATCATCAAGTTAAGAAAATTATCCATGTGGTTTTCAGGTGTTACTGCATTTTGAGCAACATTCTCGGCTTGAGCAGAATTGTCAGACAATTGTACTTCTTTATCAAAAGACATTTCGAGCTAGCAGATTGTGATAACCTTAAATTCACAAGAAATTTGTTGTAAACTAAATATATATATATATATAACAAGTTTCATACTTACATCATACCAAAGACGTGTATAACATACACTTGTCAAGCCAAAAGACTCTATTTACATCAAACAGCAAAAGTGTAGCGACTACACTTGACAACTGTAAACCACACCAAGCACAACCATACATTTGACAATTGTAACTAAAAACAAGCACAACCACACGCATTCAGATGTTTAAGGAAAAAATTTCCAATATGGGCACTAGAATAAGTAGTGTCTGTCCTTCTCACGGATAGGACATAGTTTAGGTAATGGTTCTGTGTACCATGGGCACTGACAGAAGTTATGCCCTCTCTGCTCACGCAGTACACAGATTTCTAGCAGTTGATCTATGTACCATACTATGCCTTTTCTCCTATCTCCCCACTGTGCATTCTCCGCTTCCGCCATTTCTTCCGCTTCTGGAGTCAAGAGGTTCAGATAGACGTCTCTCATAGGGTTATGTATCCCTTCCCCCCTAATAACATTTTCCCTCACAGCTTCCTCTTCTTGGACTACCATCATCTCCTCTTCGCCCACATTTTCAATTATCTCCCCCTCCTCTGTCTCTGGAACATTAATTATCATGTCGTTCCAATAATACTGGTCATCCATTGGATCTACCTCCAATGGTTCCTCTTCCACTAGATTCCCTTCCAATGGTTCCTCTTCTATTGGATCCTCCTCCGACGGGTCTTCCTCCACTGGATCCTCTTCCAACTAGTCTTCCTCTAACGGACCTCCTCCAACGGGTCTTCCTCCACTGGTTCATCTTCTACTGAGTTTTCTTCCTCACTATCCTCAATCTCGATAGTTGAGTCAGAAATGTTGATTACAATATCTACCTCATCTATCAAGAGGGGAGTGTCAGGAATATTAACTACCTCCTGGATATCATTGCTATTCTGGGGAAGGGCAGTAGTAATTTCTGAATTAGTTGAGGAGTCTGCCATAGTGTGATTCTTTTTGGCTTTTCTTGGTGGTGGTTTTCGAGCTGACATATGATATAAAGAGCCCGAAATAAGTTTCATTTTCAATTTTCCCATTAACTAAATTACCATTCAAAACATAAAATATGAAATAAAATATATCATTGAATCAAGCAAACATTGAATATAATTACAATGGTATTATATCTATAGATATCTATATAGATTTTGTTATGACTGATCTACAACTAGTGGAGTCAAGTGCTTCGATACCAAGTGTGGCATCCGTCATATATTAATCTATGCCATAACATGCATATTTAATATTATGTGACGGCAGACCTTCTGGACACAATACAACACATAAACATTTACTACACGGAGTTGATGTACAGCTAATATTACATGTCACAATAAAACGGGAACTAGTCCAACTACACTGTATGTAGAACAGTTATATTACAAAATATAGGCCTATCAAGCCTTTTATAACAGTCATAATATTACAAAATATTGATAAAAATTGAAACTATGTAGACAGTTCCTCCGTAGACACCTCCGGATTGGTTTTACTACCTGCAGAATTTAGGGGTAGGTGAGTATTTATATACTTAGTAGGTGGAATTAAAATCTAATGTACTGCTACATAAAAGATACTAATAATTTTTCTTTTGCTAAACAGAACAGATTCAGAAATAATTTCAGAAAACATCGGTTCATCCAATGATGATAAATTCACAGCTATGATACCGAACGGCGTTCCTCCGATACTCATGGGGCATCAGGAAGCTCAAAAGGCAGGAATTTCCCCATGACACTCCATACCTATGTATGCGCGCCAGATACCGATAATTTCCTCGATAGGTATCCAGAATGATATAGTCCTCGGTATAACCCTCGAACTATCCAGATAAAATAAAATTAGATATACGTAAAGCATTTCTTCTGAAAACATAAGCACAGAAGCATGGTGGCATAAAAATACTCCATAAAACAGTAGGTGAAGCAGAGCATAGACTAGAGTTTAAGACCCCCTACCTTAGAATTGGGGTATAAAGTTTGTGGCTCTAAAGAGCTTGCATGGAAAATTCAGCCCCGTCATAGCGTCTGGCACCTTCGATTTAGTTAGAAACGCCTTTTAAATGGGTCGAATCGGACTTAAAACTACTCAGAATGGAGGATCAGAAGTTTTGACTGTGGTAGAAGTGAATAGTAAAAATGAAATCTGGATGGTATATATAGTGGGAGCGGACCGTGCGATGCATGATGTGTGTCCACATCACATCGCGCAGTGGCACTGCATGCCACACTGTTCCACATGGTAACGCGGAACCCAGCAGGGGGGTTCCGTGTGTTGCGCGGTCCCGCGTCGTGGGTACACCACACAGTGCAGCCCCGTGCACGGGCAAACTATGTGATGCCACATCGCGCGATCAAACCGTGCGACATCGTGCGCATCATTATCTGCTGATGCAATCCTTGTGTCAGCTGACAATAAAATAATATTATTTATTTTTTCTTTTTTTTCAAAACTTTAAATCGTTCTAACTTTTTACCTATACATCGGAATTATACATTCTTGGTACCAATGGACTCGTATAGATGAGCCCTTCAAAACAATACCACTCAATGATAGGTTTTACAATCGTTTCATCATAGGCCAGCTTACGACGCGTGCTCCTACGATCGCTACATACGGTCACCACCTCCGATTCAAATGATTTAAAAACCTTTATGTTCGGTTTTTAGAGTTATACAACATCTCTTTAGGTACAATATTCAAAGTAATACTCTATTAATATATTAAAATTCTAATAGTATAACGTACCTAATATCTAGATTGTCACAATTCATCTTCCTCCCTTCATTGATATAATCATCGACATGTCAGTCATCATACTGATGGTCAAGAAGAAAATAAACAGAGACCATATTGGTTCTTTGAATAATTTCTTTCAACAAATATAGAGTAAAACATTTACCATTATCAAGTTCTATATAGTTTATATTAAAAGATGGGCTACAAAACCATCATACAATGAAATTACCATTATTGCACTACATAAGAGAGAATCTTTGGAGAAAACTCCGATGCATACATTTAAACATGTCAATAACTCAAGGGGAAATAAAGATCTTGTAAATCAAATGATTAAACAAAGAAAAAGGGTGCAATTTGATCTTGAATCCGCATGAAACTCTCTTCCTGGTGTGAGTCCTCTACTACTTCACTCCCGAATGCCCCACTTGTGTTTGGACTCCACATAGACCTCCCCAAAACCCGAAATCCCGTAGTTCCCTCCCTTTAAATAAGGCATAACTATCCAAAGAAACTAAAATGGTAAAACTTCCCACTATTTTCCAAAATAACCATAATTTGTGGTTTCACTGACATGACCATTGATGGTTGATAGCTACCAACAGTTGTAAACACAATTGACTGATGCAAGCATTGACACATACCAGCGAAAAGATACTTTAAAAATAAATTTTTTTGAAAAATAGGAATGTCATATTCTTCGCCCCTTAAGAAGAATTTTATCCTCAAAATTAAAAAGGCTCAGTAATTTTTCACAAATTTTACATGCAAGTCCTCTGCTGCTTTGCTCCCGAATGCTCCATTCACATTTCAACTCCATAGATACCTCTTCAAAACCTGAAATCATGTGATTTTCTCTCTTTAAATAGGGCACGACTGTGCAAAGAGTCCAAAACTGCAAAGCTTCTCACAATTTATGTAATAACGGCAACTTACGGTTTCATTGACGTGACTATTGACACGTTGATGCCTACCAACAATTGTAAACATAGTCTACCAAAGCAAGAACCGACACATTGGTAGCTTACAAGTGAAAAAGATAGTTTAAAAATAAAAAAAATATAATTGTTAACATAATTCACCAAAGCAAGGATATGTCCATGCAGATGCTCGTCATAACCTGGTCGCACAGGAATGTAAAGCATGTTGAGGTCTCTTGTTAAACGGTCCATCAATACTATTCTCTTTCTCACTACCATGTATTTACCATACATGTATTTATGCAGGTTAATTTGCTACAACACCTGATCAAGCTTGGCACGGGGTTCACCCAGCAATAACGATTTAGATCTTACGGTTGAGTTCGAAATTTGTAAGGAAAGTGGCAAGTCGTCGAGCGTAGGCAACATGCAGAGGTTCCCAGCCTGATATCAACCATTCAAATTACGAACCAACTTCGTGTGAATACATTCTTAATATACTCCCTCTGTCCCACAATAAGCATCCTATTTAACTTTTCAAAATTCAAGCAATCAAATAGGACACATATTGTGGGATAGCGGGAGTATCTTCTGGTGACCTCTTCAAGGTGATGTGTTGATTGCATTCGATTGATTTGATGAACATATTGTAAACTTGCACTGATTTTTTTAGATAGGTATAACTGATGGCGTGGGAATTAACCTTCCCGTTGAATTTGAGATATAACTGTCCTATATGCTTTTGCTGATCAATAAGTCGGAATTTTGTAGTTCATTGAGCTGCCGTTGATATTCCTGACAAAAAATTGTTTATATTCACAATACACTGACAAGTACATAACCCATTAACAAAATTGACCAGGAAGATCAACGAAGTTGAAATGCAGCCTTAGAAGTTGTTAAGTGTTGCAACAAGCAGATCATTCCAAGTATCTGTGATACCGGGCAAGCACCAGTGCATGCAATCCTCGTGTTTCTTGCCACCCGCAGTGGAAGGATGGGCGTCTGCTCTAAACTCGCTCATATGAGTGATGTCTAAAATATGAAAACTCGAGCCTTTAAGGGCCTTGTGCAAGTGTTGATTTACCAGGCGCACCTCTACATTGGTTCCATTTCTTTCAAGGGAAAACATTTTTTCAACCTGGAAGAAAGTTATCAAGCCCAAAGAAAGTAATTTGTTAGTCAAAGGAATTAGACCAGATAAACGCCATGCCTTCCGGCCATGAAATAGACAAAAACTCATGCTCCCAACCTGTTGGGGCAATATCGGTTGCAGACGTTGGCATGATCCATCTTCATTCCAATCACCTCCTTCAAAATGTCTTGGAGATTGGGTGCGGAAGAATTTTGGCGCTTTAGGTGTCATTTTTTCCTCTATAAATCGTATCTGCAGTAAGTAACATTTGAAATATGTAATTTCAAATTTCAATGCCCAGGGCTCGATGTTACAATTTTCTGGAGTTTATGATATCACTACAATTGAAAGAGCTTCGCATGTATATTGTCAGTCTATGATATCTTCTTCACTTATTGAGCTCCAAAGAATGGTTGGCCTTCAAAGCATCTACTGAAAGGGGGACCCCGTGGGTCAATTAATTCTAGATAAATCTGAAACTGCATAACGTTCAGAACTGGACTTATTGGGGAAATGACTTATTTCCTACAAATTTCAATAGTGGCTCTATTACTACAATGATTTTTGTCATCTCTCTACTCCATGCACGTACATCAAGTAAAAAACAAAATAAAAGCATCCATTAATATATTATAGAAAGGGAATAAATTGAAGGAAAGTACTCTTCGGGTTTCATTATATAAACCAATTAGTGATTACTTCGACTACTCACTGCAGGGAACAGTTGGCCCTTATTAATAGCTGGATCTTGCAGCATCAGATAGAATACTGGACACTCTTGTCCATCCAACTTGGGCATCAGCACGTTTATTTCTCTTAAGCTTTAAAACCGTTCTTTTCCATTTTTAAAATCAAAGCTTTACTCTTTCCTTTTGTACTCCTTGAACCTTTTGAAATAAATTTTGAAATGCAGCTATTAATGAGGGAAGGAGGGAGTATAAATTTTGAAGATTAAACAAGAAGCTCAATATTTCAGTTACCAGTACTGCCATTTCATCATTTAAGGCAAATAGCACAGCTCAATTTCAGTTTTCAGTACTGCCATTTCTAAAATATATTCAATTTAAATAATATTAGATCTATAATGGAACAAAGATGCCCCTGTCATATTTACAGTTAGCAAACATATACAAGATAAAACGTAAAAATTGGGGAAGATTTCATCATGATCAATTATGAGGAGTGATGAACTTTTGGCCCTACTCTGTTTTGTTTTGTTCATAACCCAACCTAGGTCCTGTTGCTGTCCGAAAGAGACTCCACCCATTTGGTATGGCTAACATCTAAAGGAGTTCCTTTAGATTCTATTTTGACAGAAAAATATCAACAGTAAATCACATGCATAAAATTCCAGCGGGTAACTTGTCACAAATTATGAAGATAAATAGGGTGTAGCATACCATATATTTCAGAGCCAAATCTAGGCCAAGCTCCGGAGATATAGGAGGGAGCACTGGTATTCCCTTCTCAAAAAATATCATTGGTGACTGCACTGGATCAAACTTTGATGGTGCCCACCACCTGAACACCAAATGAATTTGTGTCATTTACACAAGTGGCAGTCATAATTACCAAAAAAAGCATAAAAAGGTCAATATAAATTGTTACTTGGCTACCCTAAATCATAATTATAATCATAATCAAGTAACGCCTTTTCCCAACAATTTGGGGTTGGCGACATGGAACTTACGCCTCAGATTTGTCTGATTTGTGCCAACTCTTTTGTAAGAGATAGCATAGCCATATCCTTCTTTATTAATTCCATCCAAGTCCTTTTAGGCCTCCCTCTCCCTAAATTAGGGTCAGCGACTTGGCTGCCCTAAATCGATCCATTCAAATAAAGATAAAGAGGGGAGTAAGGCCCTATTGGATTCTTGATCTTTGAAGGAGGCTTTGCTACACTCTGTATAATAAGAGTTGAAATTTTGCTCAATAAAGTAAATAAAATATAATTTTAATCCTAGAAATCAAAAGAATCCCGCACTCCAGTGCTGCACTCTTTTCTATCTGAACATTTCTAAAGAATTAACTCTTACCAATTTGACAATCTAAACACAAGAAATCCATCTATAAGCATACAATAAATAATTCCAACTTCATAAATATTTCTCCTATGATACTTATAATGATTTTGATGACAATTAGCAGTCGGACACATGACCCCTGCTTTTTCTTCCACTGTTGTATAGTAGGCTACAATCCAAACATTTATACACGAATAACATAAGCATAGATACAAACACTTTTGCGACAAAATCAACCTAAACTGCATGCATACAGAGAACCTCATGACAAAACTCAAAGTTCTGGTGATATTTTCTTGAAATTCATTCATGAGGCAACCATAAAAAACTCATAGATAAAAGGGTGATTAGGTCATCTACACAGCGCCTCCAATTCAATTTGAGGGTTGCTGTGCAGAATTTTTGGTCTTATTCAGATGTTCATCAAGTGAGAATTAACCAGACCATTAAACAGTAAAAATTGTCTAGTTTAGACGTTAAATAAAGTGTCTTTTTTTTTTCAATGTGCCCCAGAAATTCTAATTATCATCTTCAAACTATACATGCAGATTTCTCATTTTAGGACCTATATTAGAAGTTATTTGATGCGACAACTCGACTTAGGTACTCAGAGACCAAGAATCATTAAGTTGTAGTTGGTATTATTTATAGTGGAGACACCAGAAATATCACATCCAGAACACGTCAATAAACAACTACTAGTAGTATTTTACTCTTATTTCTTCTTCAGTTCCTTTTTTATTGCTTTCCTAAGTTGTTTGGTGTGTCATCCTTCAGCAACCAACAACATATTCCATTTTAATTGTTTGCACTCATTGGATTGCAATCCATCATCAACATGAAATTTGTGCTGAAGTGCTGAAATCAGTTGAAAAGCTATTTGTCAACATAGGAACAGCAACACAAGATGCTGAATTTTATTTTCCAATGAGCTTCAACTTCATCACAAAGACAAAGTACGGTTTAGAATGAAAGTAACTCAAGGAATAAATGTGTGGGTGTGTAAATGTGTCTGTGTATTCCACTTGCGCGAGCACGCACATGCCTGTGTGTGTGTGTGTGAGAGAGAGAGAGAGAGAGAGAGAGAAGGTTACCAGTGTCCAGTATTTACAATAAGAATATTATGAAAACAAGGAGCATTTGACCATGTGTGGTCTGGGACATCAACATCCACCCGATAACCCTGTTTATATCCAAGAGACTCTAGAATTCCACCATCCCCACTTGCAGACCACCTGATAAGAAGGACACCTTGATTAAAGCCAAAACATGAAAAGTATTTGACAAAACTGCTATTAGAAGAGTGACTAAAAAATTCTATGGAGTGATCTAGAAGAAGAGTAGAGATCTCTAAGACGTTGGCCACCCTTCTCCGTCTCCTACTCTTCTACTGTTTCCCTTGTTTATCACTTCTGTATTGGGGTGCTAAGTGAGATTAATTGCCTCAGTATTTGTGCTGCAGAAAAGGGTGAGAGTTTCCGGGCATTAAGCATTGTCCCTGCTCCATTTTCTTGGCAGTTCCATTAACAATCCAGCTAGCACAAGCAAATCATTAATATTCCTGAGGTTAGGAGCAATTCAGGGGCAATTTCTGGGCTAACAATGCCTGCTATAACAGTGCCACAACACTCCTTCTAAGACAAGTATACTGAATACTGATGTGGTTAAAATCAATTCGAAGACAACCCTTCGACAATATTATTTACTCACTTTGTATAAACTAATGTTTAAATCAACTTTTTCTGATATGTTGACCCAAGTTCCCAATCTCTTTGAGATCACATTCTTTTTTAACATTTGGTCAACTGAGACCACTCTGATGAAAAAGCTTGGTATCACCTTTGTACATGAAGAAGATGATGGCTCCACTCCATCTGCATTACAAGCGAAGAGTGAGCATTCGAAGGTGCTAGTCAGTTGCAAGTGCTTGGAATTGACGTGAAGCGGAGCAAATATCCAAGACTTAGCTGGAACTTCCAACAACAGACGGACCTTTTCACTTGGTGCAGCCTTATCTTCAATTAAATGACCATCAAAGACAGAATCCTAAAATCTGATGGACAAGAGGGTATTGAGGATGCAATAATCAATCTTCCAGAAGATGGCAATGTTCACCAATTTGAGAAATGGTTCGAATTAGTGGGAGGTAGAGCACAGATTTTAGGTTGATGTATACTAGCAAGTGGAATGTTGGGATTCATGAAGGTAACCATATCAAAGCTAAAAAGGATGTTGATTGCTCCACGAAGCTGCCCATGACTCAAGTTAAATGTGGCAAAGCAGTACCTGCTAACATTCCATCGGCTGAGAAGGCAGATGCCTATCGTGAGGCGCTGAATATAACAAACATCATGCTGCTTATGGGGTGCTTGCAGCACATCTTCAGGAATTGGGCACAGAGACATAGATAGTGTGAACTTGTTCCCTTTGACAAAGGACAACGCTTCTTCAAAAGTCACCTGCTCAACAACTCAATAGCTCATCAGAGTCATCCTGCTTGTCCTTCCTCATGGAGAGTATTTGGCCATAGCACCTGAAGTCATGAATGCAACACCTCCAACCCAAGCCATTGCTTTAAAAGGCAGATAAGTTGGCCAGCAGAATGTAATCACTACAGCCAAAGAGTTTGATGGCAGCATATGCCACCTCATGAGCTAATCATTGGGATAAGTACCAGGTGGATTGGTCATGGAGCAGTAGTGAAAACAACAATATGACTCACAAGACAAAGAGAATCCCCCCCCCCTCCCCTGACAAGAGAGCAGAAGCAGACCAAGAGTCTGATACCATTTTTCAATGGATCTCAGAGCTTCCGAAGACATCTAAGGCCCCTAACCGGCATCCAGACCTTCCTCATGCCTATGTGAAAATACGTGATACTAAACAGAATTCTCCTGATTTATGCCTTCTACATCCCAATTTCAGAATCTCTAGTTCATAGCTAAATCCCCATTTCTTTCAGATTCACTTAATCTGTACCAATGGACAATCAAATAAGAAAAAAGATACTGGCGCCATAGTACAACTCACTAGCATCTCTTACCTACCATAACGAGCCAGGAGATTAGTTCTGTGGTATGCAATAGTCAGGTTGTGCTTGAGAAAAGTGAAGCCCCTGTCAGCTCCAGCAGGACGCCATTTTTTCACGTCACTTGAAACATGTTTAAGCATGCAGACAAGAGAGACAAACATATTTCTGTTCAAGGAGTCGCCCACAAAACCTGCAATGCTGAAGACATCATGATGCGACAAAAAAATAACTCGACCCAACAATCCTTAAAATGTTACACCTATGTAGAAATGGCAAGAGAATTAGTGATATTCAGACACAGCACTTCAAGCATATTATGCATTCAGAACAACCCAGTTCTTCCATACTCATCGAGAACAATACTAAAATAATCCCGAAACTAGTCATGTATCACTTTCATAATGATATGTTAATGCTACATCAAGTCTTTACAGATTCTTCACAAGTAATTTCGCGTGGTAGATGAAGTCAATATCATATAAAGAAGAAAGTTTAAAAGTTTACAGGACGACAAATTTAAAGAATCTAGTCGATCTGCATTTGTCTCTAAAAGTCTATGATCAATTTGTATCCCTAATACATCCCCCCATTCCAATTAAAACGAAAGAAATACAAAAAAATTATAATCACTGGTACTCGACGAATTGCTTCAGTAGATAAACCAGTGAAGAACATACCAATACTCGTGTGCCGAAATTGTTCAAGAAACCGGACTGGGTCGAGCTGTGGAAGGACGCAGTCCCTGGGTCGCCACCGCCAACTGATCAGGTCACGGCCGTTGGATTTCCCACCAGCAATGCAATTCCACCCCTTGAAGATCTCCTTGCAGCTGCTGTCGTATCGCATCGCCACCCGGGAGTCCTGGACCCAGCTCCCATCCGAGAAGTTGCAGAAGCGGTTCGAGGGGCCCCTGTGCTCCTCTATACGATCCCAAAATGTGGCGGGTTTTCTGTAGAAGGACTCCTCAGAGCGAAAGAGGGAAGAGAAGATGATAAGAAGGGAGGCAACGAGGAGGAGGAAGAGCACAAGAAGAAAGGGTGGGGAGGAATAAGGGGAGGAGGAAGTAGCAGGATGCTTCTTGTGGTCCTTCATCGCCATGGACACAGCTTCGGGCGGCCCAGAGGGGAGCCAAGAATCATGCCGGAGGCAAGCTAAAGGAATCATACATTTGTGGGGGAGCTGGCTGAGGATCCGGTGGCGGAAGACCTGCGTCAGATCATGGAGGTGGCTGCTGATCGGTTGCAGAGGGCGGCCGCGGCCGCTGATGGCAGGCGGAGGACAGAGTAGCTCCGCTTGCTGGCCGGACCCGGTTGGATGTTAACGGTCCTTGATCAAACAAGTCCCGCACAAGGACGGATACGGAGTTACGGACACGTATAAAAAGTGTCCACGGCCATCACCCGACCCGAATAAGGATTGCTTGCAGACTGCCCAATTGCGTCCGCTTTTCGGGAAGTGGTTTTAAGGAACTAGGGCCTGATTCAAAGCATTAAGACATAATTTTAGATCTGGTTTTCTATATTTATTAATAGGTCTATTATTTACTCATGATAATAGTAAAATATAAATGGTTATTGTGTTTTAAGGGGAGATTGAGTCGTATAATTTTTTATTTATTATGGCTTGAGTATTTTATGGTAGATATCAGTGGACAAACTTTTGTTTTTATATTTTTCGAAAGAGAGATATCGGTGGACAAACTTCTTTTTTTATATTTTTAGAGAGAGAAGATTACTATATGATCGGTCTTGAGGGTAATGAGAGGTCTTTAAGCTGACTTATTGGTCACGGTTGGCTTCATGAAAAAATTCATCGTAAGCCAACAATAATAGAATTATACTATACATACAATATAATTTTACTATAAACTTATTAGTAAATTAATTGGGTTGTTTATCCTTATTAAGAAGTGCCCTAAAAATTTAACAAGAATTTATAAATAGGTCTTTGAATTAGTTTATTTTTTATATAAGTTTTTGAATTCATCTTTTTTTGTGTGTTTAAAATGTCTTAAAAGGACAATAATATTATTATAAGTTTGCCACCTGATTTATTTTTTTTAATACTTAAAATACCCCTATGATTTTAACCCGTGGTCGGGCATTGAAAAAATTTCCGATGTGTGTTGCACATCAGGCCATGTATTTCACCACTTACAAAACAACTCATTATCATAGTTATAGGACACCAGGGCACTGTAATAATATGCTGATAAGTCATACCTTGAGTAGTGAAATACACCGTCGTGTGTGATACCCAACAATTTCTCGTGGGGAGGCAGGTTGGTCATATAATTCCGCAACCATTTGGATTTCCTACCCTAAGGATTGTGCACTGTGTCACTAGATCACCACAAAATAATGGGAAAGAAGGTAACCAGCGTCCACCTTCCTCCCGTCCACCTCACTTGTCTCTACTCTTCCACTTACTCCCTCTCACCTTCGTGATTGCGATGAGTCCTATTTACTTAGGACTTATCAAGGGTTGTGTAGCCTTTGTGATGTTAATACCTAACTATAAATATTAAGAGGAGGATGACGTGAGTTAGGTTGAGAGAACTCCATATGTGGAATATACCCAGATCTGAAAGTCAGCCACGAACTAGAGACAAAGAAGCCGACGTAGAGTAGAGAGAGAAGAAAAATAACAATTCTATGAGAGAAAAAATTTGGCATTTTTCATCTGTGTCTTGTGTGAAGAGTGCTGAGTGTAATCTTTGTATTTCTCTTGTAACGGTTTCTCCATCTAGTAAAATTATGTGATCCTATGGATGTAGGCAACAAGGCTAAACTACATAATTCTATGTGTTCTTGTTTTGTTTTGCATTGGTAATCCTACAATCCTCTATTCCATTGTGTGGGATTGGCCTAACGTGGGCTATTTTATTCCCTACAATTGGTATCAGAGCTTCAGGTTAGGAGGAGATGGCCGACGACAGCAAGTTCAAGATAGAGAAGTTTGATGGCCAAAATTACAGATTTTGGCATATGCATATTGAAGATTACTTGTACCAGAAGGACCTCTACGGGCCACTAATCACAACCAAGCCAACCGGTGCAAAGAAGGTGGATGAATTGTCAGATGGGAACTGCTAGACCGCAAGGCCCTAGGGGCAGTCCGACTGTCTATTTCTTTGTCAAAGGCATCTAACATCACAAAGGCTAAGACTATGAAGGAATGTTCTGATCTGTTGGAGCAGTTGTATGCAAGTCCCTCTTCCACAAATAAGGTACATCATATGACCAATTTCTTTGCTTTCAAAATGTGTGATGATGATACTGTGGCCAATCACTTGAATTCATTCCATGCTTTGGTTAATCAACTTGAGGTATTAGATGTTAATTTTACTAAAGATATATAGTCTATAGCTTTGCTTAAGTTTTTACCATCTGATTAGGAATCATTTAAAAGTGTTGTGCATAGTTTCCATAATATAGATAAATTTAAGTTGAATAATGTGTGTGGAATGATATTGGCTAAAGAAACACGCCGTAAAGGTGGTTCTTCTTCATTCGGTTCAGCCTTAACTATGGAGGAAAGGGAGCGGCGACCTCAAAGAGGCAAACTTGGATGGAGAGGAAAGTCTAGGAGGGGGTGGTCTAAGTCTAAGCATCGTAAGGGTGATGGGGCAGTGCAGGCAAAAAGGTCACTTGAAGAAAGATTGCCCAAACCCCCTTATGATGGAGCACAAAATCATGCTAAAAATAATGTTAATGTTGCTAAATCTGATTGCATGTTATTGTCTACGGAAAGTAAATGTGATGCTTGGATTATTGATAGTGGTGCCTCATTTCATGCTACTTCTAGAAAAGATTTGATGCAGAATTTTGTGGCTAGTGATTTGGGCAATGTTTATTTGGATAATAATCAAGCTTGCCAAATCATAGGCAAGGGTGGCATACATTTATTGTTTGATGATAATGTTGTTCTTGTATAAAAAGATGTTCGTCTTGTACCTCATTTGACAAATAATATTGTTTCTATTGGTCAATTGGTTGCTTGTGGTGTTACTACTCACCTTATGAGTGATAGTTGGAAAATGAGTAAGGGTGTCATGGTTATGGCAAAGGGGAAGAAAATTGAGACACTATATATGACATATGGTTGTTCTAAGCAATCTATTGGAGTGGCCTCTAATGCAACTGATGTCAGTTTATTACATTGCCGCCTTAGGCATATGTCAGAGTAAGGGATGAAGATGTTATAGGCTAAAGGAAAGTTACCTAGTTTGAGGTGTGCCAACTTGGACTTTTGTGAGCATTGCATCATGGGCAAGCAACACAAAGTTTCCTTCTCACGGGCTACCCCAGAATGTAGGTCAGAGCATCTTGAGCTTGTACACACATATGTTTCGGGACTAGCACAGGTTCCATCCCTTGGACATGCGTCTTACTTCATTACTTTTATTGATGATGTTTCTCACAAGTTATGGGTTTTCTTTGCTAAGAATAAATCTGATGTATTTTCTATATTTGTGCAATGGAAAATACTTGTTGAGAATAAGACAAGATTAAAATTGAAGTGTTTGAAGTAAGACAATGGAGGTGAGTATTGCAATAGGGAATTCTAGTCCTACTGTGATAAGCATGACATTTTAGGGGATTGCCACTAGAGAACCCTACCCCTTCCGTGACCGATCACCCTAACCCCCTAAAAGACCACCATTTTTAGGGTTTGGCCGTGACAGCACATGTAGATGTTGTTCAACAGTCGATCCCGCCCGTGAGTGGTTGGATCCCGCTCCCACTGACTTGAGTCACTTCAGGACCCACTGGCAACCTATCCTCCCCTTATGGTTCCCCTTTTTACCGCTCATGCTTGTGCCGCGCGTGTAATTTAGGTTAAAGGCACAGCCTTTGTGGCGTATGATGATTGAACGACACCATCACTAGGCAATATGCCCACTAAAGCCCTACTTTGTCTCTCTCATGCCTATAAGTACACAACCAAGCCCTTTGCCCTACTGTGAGGCTTCAATAATGCGAAATCATTGTCGTTGGATGTGGTCTACGGTCGATTTTAACATATGGTGGCCAACAAAGTATTTTTAGTAGTTGGCCGACCTCCAATTACTCACCTCCATTATGTGGTCGCTTTTGTCATTTCTAGTGGCACGACCTTGTGTCCGACCGCCCTAGTGCGCCCAATATTTTGCTTTGAATGAAATTAGCCCAACCTTGCTTAGATTAATTCCGGAGTATATGAAAATCCTTAGGACAACAACTCTCTCAATATGATGCTTTTAGCCGCCTATATTGCCATCGATGCTGCCACCGTCATATGCCCGCCATCAAACTTACATGGATTACGAGGTAGGGGACCTTTTCATGATAGAATGCTTTGATTGTGCAGTAGCATGTTAGGAGTTTGTAACTTAATGCTTTGCATGATAAATGTTGATTAAATAAGCATCATGTTTTGTATATGTGAACTATGTGTATGCCAGAGAAGACTAAGGGTATGATAGTAAGTGGCTGATTTATTTGTATGTGATTAGAGCATGTGATCAATCTGTGTGATCGATGGGCACGGGCATGTACATTTGATTATATGTTTGTCAAATGAATGTTTCATGGACTATAATGGGGAGATTGTTGGTGATAGAAGACATAAGATGTCAAGGATGAAGGTTGGACTTGATGAGATTGGAGGATCGGTTTGGATTGAGTTGAGTAGTACGCTGGAGTTTTGAGCAGAAGACCTAGGGGATGTAGGGATTTGGAAGATTCAAGGTTCATAATGTCTTTGGGAGATTGTAAGTTAGTGAGACTGGACAACATAATTGTATACGCATAATGTACATAATATGAATTGTAACAGAAGAACAATAAGTAAAGAATTAGTAAGGGTTTGATAATTGAATTTAGGTCTAAAGGGTTTCCTTAGGGAGTTCGAGTGGGACAATCTGGTTCTAAGGTGAATGGTGTGGGAAGTAAGGCCGTAAGTAGATGATAATAAAAGTATGCTGGTATGGAGTTCAAGTTTGACAAGTAAAGCCATGGAAAGATCCGTAAGACCGCAAGAGTAAGGGTGAATGATGAGCTAAGTGAAGTATGTACCTTAGCTGATTAGAACTTCAGAACATGCATGGTTCTAGTTTTATTGGCTGAAAAATGTAAGATAGAAGTAGTTTTTAGCATAATTATACATGCATAAGTTACTTAATATGAACTTGAATTGTTTGTAACCCTAATTCGATAACATTGTGAGTTTGAGACTGAGGGTTTCGACGGATTGAGTTCCGTGTTTGAGCCAGCTAATAAGTAATCGACTAAGCATCCTTGCATGTCTAACTATAGTGTTATCATGTATGATTTTGTCATTGTGTTGTATTTCAACCCAAATGTCTTATGCTCTATTGAGAGTAACATATGTTTTGTCAGTCTTTTCTTGGTGTTGGTTTTTGGCCCAAACATTTGATGCTCTGTTGAGAGCGTTGTAAGTTTTTGCCCTTCGTAGGCATTATATGTCTTTTTGCCTACAAATAGTATTGTATATTCTGCTCAAGAGTGGTACTATAAGATTCATGTCTAAGAGTGGCACCGTATGTTTCTACCTTTAGTTGGCACTGTATGGCCCCAGAGAGTGGGCATTTGTATGCTCATGTAAGTAGTATCATGGACCTACTCTTACCTGTTTGATTTTGTACCCTATGAGTATAGGTGTACCTTGCATTCGAAAAAGTCTATAGCATTTAGTTGTTCCCCGGAGGTTAAAGTGACGCCCCAGTGGCATTCCTTTCCTTTTCAACATTGGAGCTTATTAATTATAATAAACTTTAGTTGTATAGTATGTGTACGACAGTAAGAGTAAGCAGTATGTATCTGATTTTGAGTAAGTTGTATATGTAAGATTCATAGTAAGTGTAAATGTGAGCTTCTAAGGAACATAGTAAGAGTAAGCTTATGAGTAAAAGTAAGATTGTACGAGTAAAGTTATACAAGTAAGTTCGTATAAGTATATGTATATTGTAAGTGAAAGTGTAAGATTGTACAAGTAAGTTTGTAAAACTCTGATTCAGAGTGTAAGTGTAGGAGTTTGTCATAAGAGTAGGTGTAAGTTCAGCTAGTATGATGATTTGTGTGTGAGACCTTATTTATGTTTCATGTCTTTCTTGCTTTATGTGTGGTTGCATGAATACATCTATGTATAAACTTACAAAGTTCATTGATTTATTTCCCTTACTAGGTATTTTCCTACTAAGTATAAAAATACTCATTTACCTTTTTTAGCCCCTTGGTTTAGAGGCTTTTGCAGGTCGATCGATAGCTTTTTAGATTGGACTCTTTTCCTTGTGGTGGACCGTTCTTCCTCGACTTTGAGTACAACAGACTCATAGTGAGGCTATGCAGGTCACGATTTAATGTATTAAGGTAAGAGTTAAATGTGTTATTTTTTTAGACTTGTGCATATACATATGATTTAGAACTCAAACTGTTGAAGAACTTGTATTTAAAGAGACCTAAGATATATTTGTTTTTTAAAGACTTGGCGATGATAACTTTCACTTTTATGCTTTCATTTTAGGTCACACATGAGAATATTGGTTTGTTTCTAAGATGGATTAATTTATAAAAATTATTTTTACATGTTTTGAATTTTGTGTTTTCTTTTTATTTACATCCATATTTTGAAACAAAATTTTAAGGCAAATGTATGAAAAAACCTCGGACGTTATATCTTCCAAGTGAGATAGTTGGTGGAGTTGACCTTTTCAATTTCTCAACTCACTAGGAACCATACAGGATGTTATGACACAAAAAGAAAATATGTTTACAATTACATAGTTAAACAAGGTAATAAGTAGGTAAATAAACAATGCTTCTCACTAATTTAAATGGATATAAAAGGAGTAGGACCCTAATTAATCTCATCAGCAAGTAAGTTCACTCTCCAATATTTTGGTGTACGTAAAGAGAGTGAATTTATTATTTTATGCTTATAAAGGGTTATGTATAGCAATAATTTCTTAAATCAAACAAGTAAGCAATATATATTCTTACTATGTTAAACAAGTAATAAAAAGGAGTGAACATTATAAATAACACCGATCTATACTTCTGTCCAAAAAACCAAAAGTGTGAAGTGTGTAAAGTTATTAAACTGCCCTTGTGCTAGTTAAGCACAAACAATTACATACAACAATTGTGTAATTTATATGCATCAATCACTTCACAAACATGAGAGTAAACACACAAACACTTTTAAACAGTATATCAATAAGCCTCAACAATTGAATCCAACAAGGTGAATTTACTATAATGCCCTTGAAATCAAGTTTTATAAAATAAGTCTCTTTTAGGGCAAAATCTAATTATAAAATAATTCTTTAATTTCAATTCACCAATTAAAAGTTAATTCTAGCCAATTAGGATCCTAAAGAACCCAAAAGAAATGCTAAAAAAATTCAATTCGGATTTGGGTGAATTTGGTCCAAGGGACAGCGCTTGGCATGCTTCTCAAGATTAGATTGTGCCCAAAATTGGTAGAGGCCTACTTTAAACAGTAACAAAAAATGCTATTCAAACATAAATTTAATTACTATCATGATGAGGGAAATATCGCAAACCCTATCTGCAACATACCTAGGGGCGGCAAGGGATAAAAAGATAATTTCTAACACCAATCCATGAACCAGAGCTCTTATACTACTGTTGGGTGGCAGCAACGGAAGCTTGGTGGCGAGCCCAGCTTGTGGATGTAGAAAATTGTAACCTTTATGTCCCTCACAATCAATGTACATGCATTTACAACAAAACATGCATATAAGTTGTAGATCAATTCAAATAACTTCAAGATTAATAATAATCAAAGAATGAATTAAGAACTACTAACCTTTAGAAGATAAGCCCCAAAAACATGGCCAATCACCTAAAATCAAGTATGACATTTTCTTTATTTCAATTATAAATAGTAAAAATTAAAATTACTTCTTTAATGTATCACTCCTTTTAAAAACAAGAAGAAGCCCTTAGCCAATTTACTGGGAAAATTGACTTGAGATAGGGCTCCAAAGAAGATGAAAACTTAATAGATTATGAGAGAGAATTGAATACAAAGCCTTAAAAAATACCTATTTTTTTCTTTTATCACCATGCACCAAAAGCTAGAGAAACTAGTGCCTTTTCTCTAGTTCATCTTGGTGTAAAAAAAAAAGCACTTCTCTAGTTTTCGTGTGGGAGAGAAAGAGGATCGTATGTTGCAAGGGAGAGTCCAGTCTTCTTTCCCTTTATGTAACTACCCACATCAATTTCCATTGAGAATAGTCCACTCATTGTGATGGTCCCACCTCTTATCCTCCTCTCTTACGACTCTCTCGATACCTGTTTACGTGGGTACGTCACCCAACATGAACTAGCCTAAACAACTCAACATGGCAAAATGGGTCTACATAAAGGCACCTTCCACTGTAAGGAGTTTGGTCAAACATTTGGCAAGCAGGTCCACATAACTGACACTGAGCCTCACTCGTTGCTCTGGCGGGTGGGGAAGAGAAGGACGAAGGCGAAAGGAAAATACATGGCACCTTTGCCCTAGGGCCGGCTCCATGCCTAGGCAGCTTAGACAGCTGCCTAAGGCCCACCACAAAGAAAGGCCTAAGAGCCACCACAAAGAGAGGCCTCATTTTATACAAATGAATATAAAGTATGTTGCCTAAGGCCCTCCATTTATTCCTATATTATAGAAAATGAAGCCTCACTTTGTAAGTACAGAAAAAAAAAGCCTCACCTTACTATTCCTCATTTATGTAAAGGCCTCACTTTACTATTCTTCATTTATGTTTCCTTTAAATTAATCATCTCCAATTATAATTAAAATTTAAAATATTTAGGCCACTTATCCAAATAAAGAAATATATACCTAAAGTTAGATGTTGATCTTAAAATCTCTTTAACCTCTATATTGGGTGCACCAGACATTTATATCTCAATTCATTTTTTATTTCTTCTCTATCTTATTAATGAAATTTAAATAAATAATTTTAGACTTAAATTTATTTTAAATAAACTTGTTAGCTCTATATTAACAAGTAATTAATTATATATATTTTAATAAAAAATAAAAAATATTTCACTTAAACATTTCGCCTTAGGCCTCTAATAGTACCGAGCCGGCTCTGCTTTGCCCGTGGCTATGGCAGAAGGTAGGGGAGCGGGCCAATTTCGTAAATAAGTGGTGAGGCAGCATCAATCACAAGGAGAAGCCTAGGAGGCAGGCGGAGTCGCTGGTTGACCCCACTGTGCTCTTGGAGACCCTGCGGAATGAATTATGGCAAGAGACAATGATAAGCAACTCTCTCGCAGCCAAGATGTACATAGATGAGGAAGAAACTGGAGGTGGCGGCGGATGCAAGAGGGGCTAGGGAAGGAAAGGCAACGGCTTTGGCCGACACTTCAGAGGTTGTGGCAATCGGGTGGAGCAAAATCCAACAGCAGATGGTGGATAATGGCTCTGACGGTCCCAATGCACAAAGAAGAGGGAGAAATAGGGGAGACAACAGGGTACGTGTGCAGAGGGCGTTGTGGCGACTGTGGCAGCTCTGGCAGCCAAACAGCGGTGGAGCACGATGGAGGTGGGGCTGAGATGCAGAGAAGGGAGACACCAAAGAGATCTGGAGCTCCCCAGGGCTTCCAGAAAAATAACACGATCGTGGCTGGCTAAGTCACAATATGTTATAATTTAGATTATTTTCATTTAATGCCCCTCGTTTGTCTTTACGCGTCAAACCTCCATTTTACACATGGAACTACTCTCCCAAGTCTCTTCAACATATCAAATCCCACTCTTGGGGGGGTGTTTGAGAGGTAATTTAAAGTAGAAAGAAAATAGATTAGTTTTATAATTGATTTTTGAAAAGAAAAGCAAAAGTGGAAGATATTTAGTTTAAATTTTAGTAGATGATTTAAAAGAGAAATATGATTTTAGCTCCATTTTGATTTTTGCACATAAAATAACAAAAATACCTTTTAATATAATTATTATACAAAAGAAATGATGGGCAAAACGTCTTTTCACGTAATTTCAAATCAGAAAGCGATTTCTTTAAGAACTCTCCTCGTGAGGAGAATTCCACGAGGAGAGTTCTTAAAGAAATCAAATTTTGGAAGTTGACTTATGCCAGAAAAAATGATTTTACCTTAAATTGTCTTTTCAAACAGTTTTTCGCCGGAATAGTGATTTCCGCCCTCAACAAAGTGATTTTTGAGAGCGGAAATCGCCTCCCAAACGGGCCCTTTATATACTAAAGCCTTCTTTTGTGCCTCTAAGATGACTTTCATATGGCAAAGCCCTATTATTCGCAATGGATTTTCCTTCCACTTTTTAATTTTTTTCTATTGTTTTCAATTTTTTTGTTTTTTGTGCCAACTTCCTTTGTAGCACAACAAAGCCTACTATGTGCAATTACATCTTATGTCCAATTCTATAGACACAAATATCAAGGTAAAACAACAAAAAAAATATACTTCTTTATTAGAAAATAAGCAAAAAAATAGTAAAAATATTTCAAAAAGTTATTGTAGAAAAATCAGAGATGTTACATGACATATTTGAATTTACCTCTCAAGAGACAATCAAGCTGAATACATAGTTGGTGAGTGAGGTTGATACCCTTAAGGCTGAGCATAAAAATGAAATAGATAAATTTAGTACTCTCAATAGAGAACTTATGTTCTCTAAAAAAATATTGCATGGCTTCAAGAGTAGTAAAATAGGTAGAAAGAACTTATATTTTAAAACTTTAATGTTCATACTCATAGTCAAACCTACTACCTTTGTGAAGGCCCAAGAGAGTCATTAAACCCCTAAGGTAGTGACAATCCACCAAGGCCAAGAGGGAAGCACTAAAATATAAATCTAATTTAGTGGAAGTGTGTGACATTTATCATAGAGATACCCATACTAGGTTTGAATGCCCTAACAACCATCCTAACAAACCTAGCTCTAGGAGAAAGATGAAGAGATCCCCAACAAATTCAAAACCTAGACTACCCACCAAGTATATGAGCATAATATGAAGAGGGTGTGAGTGAAAAAACTCTATCTTCAAGCGTTGAAGAATCAAATAAGGTGCTTGAGACAATTATCCTTAGGTTGCCTTAAAATCTGATGGCTAGGCAAGGTTAAGGAGTCACAAATCTCTAAGTGTCACGCCTGAGGTTTTTCCTTATATTTAATTAAAAATTTTATAAATATTTTATTTCAAGATACGAATGTAAATCAAATAAAACCACAAAATTCAAAACATATGAAAATAATTTTCGTAAATTAATTCATCGTACGACAAAACTAACATTCTCATGCATGACCCGAAATGAAAACGTAAAAGTAAAACCTATCATGGCCATGGGCTTTCAAAATAAATACACTCAAAGCATCTCTAAGTATAAGTTCTTTCACACTCCAAAAAATGAATCGTATATACATACCCAAGTCCAATACATAATACATTTCTCTCACCTTAATCAATACATGAGATCATGACACTAAAATCCACATAGCCTCACTACGATTTCTCTGCACTCTAAGTCAAGGAAGAATAGTTCACCACGGGGAATAGTCTATTCCAAAAAGCTATCGATCAACCTCCAAAAGCCTCCAAACAAAGGGCTAAAAAAATAGGGTGAGTATTTTCATACTTAGTAGGAAAATACCCAATAGGGGAAAACAAATCAATGAACTTTGTAAGCTCATACATAGATGCATTCATGCAACCACACATGAAGCAAGAAGTACATGCAACATAAATAAATTGTCTTGTATGCATACGATTGTATTGGCTGAACTTACACTTACTCTTGTAGCATACTCTTACACTTACACTCTGAATCAAAGTCTTACTAACTTAGTCGTACAACTGTATGCTTTCTCATATAACTTACACAAATTCGTACAACCTTACTCATATGAATTTACTTGTACAATCTTACTCATATTCATAAACTTACTCTTACTATCTTCCTTAGAAGCTTACACTTACATTGGATCTTATATGTGCAACTTCCTCAGAATTTGAAATATGCAACTTACTCTTACTATCGTACACATACTACCAACAACTGAAGCTCATTACAATGAACAAGCTCCAATGTCGGAAAGGAAGGGAATGCCATGGGGGCGTCACCTTAACCTTCGGGGAACAACTAGACTTCATGGACTTTTCCAAAGGCAAGGCACACCTGTGCTCATGGGGCACAGGATCAAACGGTAAGAGCATGTCCATGATATTGCTTACCTGAGCGCACAAATGCCCACTCTCTGGGGCCATATAGTGCCAACTAAAGGCAAAAAATATACAATGCCTCTCTTAGGTAGGAATCTTACAATGTCACTCTTGGGCAGAACATACAATGTCATCTATAGACAGAAATACATACAATGCCCAAGAAGAGTATAAACTTACAGCGCTATCAACAGAGCATCAAACGTTTGGGCCGAAATACAACACCAAGACCAATCCCACAGGATAACACCATGGCTAGACCAGGAAGGATGCTCAGTTGATAACCTATCGACGTGCTAAAAAATGGAACTTAATCCATTGAAACCCTTAGTCTCAAACTCACAATGTTATCAAATTAAAGTGACTTACCATTCAAATTCATATTAGGTAACTTATGCATATACAATTATGTTCGAAACTACTTCCTTCTTATATTCTTCAGCTAATAAAGCTAGTTCTACGCTTGTTCTGAAGCTCTAAATGACAAAAGTAGCATTTTTTACTTAGCTCATCCCCCACCCTTACACTTACCGTCTTACGAATCTCAGCATAGTCTTACTTGTCGAACTCGAATTCCATACTCACACACTTACCATTAAATACTTACGGCCTTACATCTTATACCATCCGCCTTAAAATCAAATTGTAACAACCCAAGCCGAGCTGGGCCCACAAAATCACAAATAGAAAATTTTCTTTCCTTGGACCAGGAATCATCGTCTGTGTGCAAGAGGTAAAATATTCATCTACGCACTACGGAGCTTCAAGGCTTCCCTGTACGTAGACTCAGGTTGTAATAGACACATACACACAACGAAGCTTCATAGTTCATCGCATGTAAAATAAAATAAAACATATACTTATAATTGATTTGGATCGGGCCAACGTTGTCTTGTCGTTGGTTGCTTACGTACGTATTGGATATTATTCCAACACGATCGGATCCAAACATAGTTCTGCCGAATGGCTAATACATACAACAAACATCATAAAATTATATACGTTAAAATACATATATATTAATATTTAGTCGGAGTTATACAAAAATTTGTCATATATAGGAGTCAAGCGGAAATTAATAAGCCAATAAAAATGTACATCTCGCTCTACCATAAAGAGGGATCAAAACTACATACACACATCTCGCTCCATCACTGAGCCGAGACCGAACACACACACATACTATACATCTTGCTCTACCCTAGAGCAAGACGGAACATAAACATGTCACATCAGAGCATAACAAATTAGAGCACAAGGGATCATGGCATAGCATAGCACACATCGTAATTTAGCACACGCAGATCATAAATGGGATGTCAGAAATACTTACTCCCCTCATGTCTCGTAAGATAATGGTATTCGGAGTTGCTCGTTCCTTCTTGGTGTCCTCTCCTTAGGATCAAAGGTAGTAGGCGAAGCTTCCTCTAGCCTCCAAACGTTCCTTGTCTTGTACTGAAGGACTACGTATAAACATTCTCCTTGCCGGAGACTCTTCTCATTTCCGTGCCCGTGGGCGGTAGACAGAACCTCCCCTACTCTGGATTGCTTCTCTTGTTGTGGCCAGACAACTTCGGATAGAACCTCATCTTACTTCTGACTCCTTTTTCTTTCTCTGGTGCTTGAGGATAGCAGGTAGGGTTTTTCCTTGTCTTGGGGCATTTTCTCCTCATACGATCACCAAATCATAGAATGGACCCCTCCATTGCGAAGAACATGCTCGATTTAGTAAGAATGCCTCCTGGATGGACTAAATCGGAGCTAGGATGCTCAGAAACAGAAAAAAAGAAGATTGTCATTGCTCAAGGACAACGGGCAGGACCTCTCATTCTCTTGGGGCATTTCCTCTTCGTATGGTCTCCAACTCAAAGAACGGACCACTCCATTGCGTAGGGCACACTCAATTTACTTAAGAACACCTCTTGAACGGCCTTAATCTGATTCATAACGGTTAGGAACGGGGGAGAAGAAGAATTGCTGAAAAATGAATCCAAATGGGGTATAAATAGGGTGAGTCGAGCTAAAAAACCGTGGCGCCATGATTTTTAAACCACGGCGCCGCTAGAAATGGCGATGCCTATTGTTACTCGAACTCCTCAAATGAAACCCTTTAGACCTAAGTCCTGTCATTAAACCCTTACTAATTCCTTACTCATTATTCTTTCATTACAATTCATATTACGTACATTCTGTGGGTCTAATTATGTTGTTTACTCTCACTAATTCACAAATTCCTACAGATGTTAAGAACCTTAAATCTTCCAAATCCTTACATTGTGTAGGTCTTCTGCTCATTGCTCCAACATACCCCCCCAACTCAATCCAAACCAATTCTTCAATCTCATCAAATCCAAGATTCGCCTATCAATCTTACGTCTTTCCTTGCCCAACATACGATCACAGTTCCACGTCATAGCCCATGAAGTACCCCTTCGATAAACTTATAATCAAACACTCCTACTCATGCCCATCGATCACACACCACCAGCCCACAACAAAGATCTATCACACGCTCTGATCACATACATATAATTCATAACTTACATAAGTATCCTTAAGTCTTCACTAACATACGCACAATTTACATACATATAACATGTTTATTTAATTAGCATAATCATGCAAAGAATTAAGTTAAAAACTCCTAGCATGCTACTACGCAATCAAAGCATGCTATAATGAAATTACGAGTTCAAGGTCCCCTACCTCATAATCCACGCGAGTTTGATGGCGAGCACACGACTGCGGCAATGTTGAGGGCGAAATCAATAGCCAAAAGCATTGCACTGAGAAAGTTGCTATCCCGAGGACTTTCAGAAATGCTAGAATTAATCTCGATACGGTTAGACTAATTTCACTTGAAACAAAGGTTGGGCACACTAAGGCGGCCAGGCATAAGGTCGTGTCATTAGAAATGGCAAAAGCAACCACAGAATGGGGGGTGACTGATAGGAGGTCAGCCAATGGTTAAAAACACTTCATTGGCCACAAAACGTTAAAATAGACTGCATACCACATCCAACAGCTACAATTCTGCATTGTCAAAGCCTCACAACATAGTGTAGGGCTTGGTTGCGTACTCACGGACATATGAGAGACAAAGAAGGGCTTTAGCGGCCATATTACCTAGTGGTGGAGTCGTTCTATAAACACACGTTGAGGCACTAAGGCCCGACGTAGGTGGCCGACAAAGGCATTAAGCATGTCTTACGGTGGAGGATACTGGCACGACATCAGTTGTGCCTTCTATGGACTGAGCTTAATGGATGACAATTTTAGTTATCCTTGGAAGAATCAGAATTTGGGAACTCTTTCCCGTAGGTTTTGGATCATGGTAACAAAAGTGAGGGTGCAAAGGTAGAATCGGGCCAAAAGTGTTGACCCTCACCGTCACTGGGTCGGGGCAGATCCAATGTCGATCAAACATGTGGCCCATGTCTACGCAATATCAAGCTGGACATGTTGGCTTGGGTTGGAGCTGGGCCCATCAGTGGCAGTCAGAGACATACCCCAGAGTTTAGGGGCGTCTAGTGTGTGTAGAAGACGTGTAGAAGGCTGGGAGCGGCAGCCCCTTGCCGATATTGGTTCAAGCCGACATCTGCAACTATCTGCTAGCCAATGTCGGGCAGCAGAATAGCCGGTCAGAGAATTGAAGAGACCCGATTTAGTTGGAGTGATAGTGTGCCGAGTTGGGGCGACAGACACACATCGTCAAGCCATGAACAACCAAATAGGGTCGGAGGCCGGACTTGGAATATGTTGGTGACTCAGCAATCACACGCTATGGCAAGCTAGACGGACACCAATCGAAGTTCGTACGGAATCTAGTGATGGCGAATCGACACTACTAGACTGAAACAAGGCAAAGTCTTTGTGTTTCAGACTGAGTGGAGCGATGGAGCCTGGAGGAGAGGAGAATAAGCACGAGTGGTGGTTACCTGCCATTGTCGGCCCGACGGAGTTGGCGACGGTGAGCTGAAGCTCCTCCAGTTACTCACAGCTACAGAAAGACAGAAAAATAACCAAAAAGAGAGAGGAAAAAATCTATCCGGATAAGAACATAGTAGAAGGAGGGGTGACGGGCCGGGGGAGGTGGTGGTTCAGTCTAGGGTAGCGGCCTTGCCATCGCTGAGCTGGGAGAAGGCCAACAGCCAGTCGGCAGTGACCGGAGACCAGCGGTACAACTGTGGTTTGCAATGCACATGCATGGCAAAAAGAAGGGGGAATTTCTGATCCCATTTGGAATAGGGCAGAGGGGGCTAAGGGAGGTGGCAGCCAAGGTGGCGACCGGGGCGGCAGCCTTGCCATCGCCGAGCTGGGGGAAAGGCCAAAGGCCGAACAATAGTGCCCATCGATCGACAGCACAGCCGCAAGTCACAATAGACAGAAACTAAAACTATAAACAAAATGGGATGGAGCCAATCTTACCTCAGGCCGGTGGAGGGTGGGAAGGCCAGGATGACGGTGGCCGGAGGTTGCTCTGGCTGAGGCAAAACTATGGCGGTGAGTTGGAGGCCATGCAGTCAACGATAGTGGCGAATTGGGCAAAAACGATAGTTCACATACCAAAATGGGGAGTAAGGCAAAGAGCGGTGACAGGGAGCAGGGAGGCTGGGACGAAGGTGTTCAGAGGTAGTCATGGAGGGGGCGAAGCCTGGGCGGCGAGCTGGCGGCCATGCAGGCAGAGACGATGGCAGATTGGGCAGAAATTTCAAATGGGGGGCCACCGGGTCAAAACAGAAAAGGGAAGGAAGAGGGGCGGTGGTCGTCGGGGCCAAGCCGGGGAGGCAGTTGCGGCGTTGCCAGGACGAGGCCGATGGTCGGTAGCGGCGCTGTCTCTGGCCCCATAGAGTGAAGGGGGCATCCCCCTTCACTGTTCACTCTACGGGGTCGGGCGCGTTGAGGTGCGTCTGATCCATTTTTTATTTTCTTTTTATTTTCGTCTCTTTCTTTCTTGTCGTTTCTATTCTCCCACATCTTGTCCTATTTTTGCACCAAAAAATTTCTATGAGGTGTCGAGGCCCATGACCTACGACTAAACCCACTCCCAACTTTTACGGTCATGAATATTACAAATACAGATATGCTGAAGCATCAAGTTTCTTCATTGAAAATACAAGCAAAAAACTGGAGAACATTGCATAAAATTATAGAAAATAGCAGAAAAATTATAGAAAAATTGGGGATGTTACACTAAGTAGGAGATTTTTTTTGTCTATGGTTGAAATTTTCCTACATATTGGGCATTGTCACATTTTTAGGTTTTGGTTTCATTTTACTTTGTTTTTACATTGATTTTCTTCATAGGTTTACAAAGAAAAAAAACTTCACAAAAACAAAAAATTAGTTGTTGCCTTTTGCTTTCATTGTAATTTCTTATAGTTTTTTAAGACATTCTAACTCTTGAATTAATAGTAATTAATTATCCCTTAAAGTTGAAACACAATAATGTGTGGTTAACATGCCTTAATGAAGAGAATGGTGTACCAAAGAATGTGAAGATCAATTCAATTTTCTTTTGCTTAATGTTGCAATTCTCTATTTTTTAAAACTTGCACACATCATGTTAAACTTGAGTCAATTTCATGAGTAGAAATCAAAAGAGAATTGTTTGATATAAGTTGACTTAGGAGTTTAGATTCTAGTGGAGTCCTAGTGATCAAATTAGAAAAATTTAAGCTCGACTTCTATCTAAGATTCAATGACATAAAATTCCTTGTAACGAGGCTTCAAGTGTGTAATTTATTACTTTATATTTTGATTAAACGAAATTGTCCTCATAAAGATGATGAGGAAGGGTTACCTACTTAGGTCAGCCTAGACTAGTGTGAAAGCTCGCATCCACTTGACATAAAACAAAATATATGGCAAATAATGAAAAAAATGGATACAAGTTAAGAGGATTCAAAAAGAGCAAAACCCTAGAAAAATGAAATGAATAAAAATATAACTTAGAAAAAAGGCAATGGCAAATTATAATAATTTTCTTTTTTAGAAAATGATGTATATAGATTTTAGCTAAAGTGAGTCAAAAAATGAGAAGCATGTCTTTACTAGAGTATGAATGAATTCGTTTCTTTTGAATAAGAAAGACATTGAGAGATTAATGAAATGAAAGAGACACCAATTAAACATTGGTGGTTTCTTCAAAAAATTAATAAAAAGAGAGTTAAAATGTTATGATGAAGATTGAAAATCGCGAACCGATGGAGCAAACTAATCTATGGCAAGATATAACTGGCCATAATATGTGGAAGAACTTAGATTAAGAGTCAAATTAATGAAAATTAACAAGAGTTTAACATGTGCTTCTTATTATATTTTCTTTTTATTTTGAGTTCTATAGGTCAAATTGATGTGATTTCAATTGAAAATGATTTTTTTTATGATGAGATTTTTTTAGAATTTTACAAATTTTTTGAAAAAAATTAAAAAAAATCTAAAATAAAAAATTGACCACTAGTTCTTCCGGTTTACTTCCAAATGTTCATTTTGAAACACAAACTACACCTCATGCTCCTTATTTCACTCCTAAACACCATAAGATATAAGGGAGAGGCGGAGGAAGGCAATCTTGATTGATATTACGTGGATTTACACAATATTTTCACATCAAATTGGAGCTTTTCACCATGGCCAAGGCAAGACCTAACTCTTAAATTTTGATTTTAATGAGTATTTGAAGTTGTTTTCAATGAATTTAAACTGATTGGAATGGCTAGATCTACAATTCTTTTAATTTTCATACATATTTATCCATTAAATCTTGAGTTTTCAAATATTCAAACTTTGGTTCTTTAAACAATGCCTGGAATTGGGCATTTTCAAATTCATGGATTTCTGTTGCAAATTGGATATTGGTGTAGTTAAAAAATTTGTTCTATTCAATGAGAGCTATCATGTTCTAAAATTTGGGATCAATGGGGCTAATTTTTCTTAGGGGTATTTTGAGTATTTCAAAATTTGGGTGGATTTTCTTAATTTTTCAATTTTTAAAATTTGGTGAAAGCTTTAATTGTTTACTTTACTAAGTCTATGTTTTAGCCCTTGAATTATCTTATGAAATTTAGATGGGTAAGAAGAAAATTGTCTCAAAGAGGAAGAAGTCCACCCCTAAAATTGATGAGCTTAGTGGTTCATCTTCTATACTAGAGAGGGAGAGACCCATTAGGTTTGAGTGATCAGTTGTATACACACCCTTGCATCTTGCTCTATATTGGACATTTGACAGAGCGCATTGGGTTCATACTTTTAGGGCATATCCACATCCCAAACCCCCATATATCCTCATCTTGTAAGATAGTGGTATTCTTTTTTGCAGGAGGAGGGAGAGAAGTCCTTGATAGGCATGGTGAATCGTACTATGATCCGCATTACACCAGAGAGCATAACTAGAGCCATTAATGTTGAGCGTCAGGACATTCGATATCTTGCATATGGTGGCTACATATTTCCTAACAATAGTGTCGTCACTAGTAGTCTTATTGGCATAGAGAGATGACACATGCTCAACATGGCTATACAGGCTTATTCCATGACTCCCAACTTCAAACTTCGAAACATCATTGCTTTGTACTACATTTAGTGTGCTCGTAAGGAGAAAGTTGTCTAGATATGCCTACAATCATCTTTGGTAGGATAATGACATTTGTTCATGGCCACACACACACACGAGATGTTGGGTTCTCCCTACATCCTATCTAGGATTTTGCTATCTCAGAGATTGAGAGTGACTTGGACAGAGGTGACGATAACTGACATGGGTCCTCTTGACGAGGCATTGTATATTAGATGAGGTCATATACACAGGATAGGGTACAAGAGCCCCAAGATGATCAAGAGACGGCTTATGTTGATGGGGATCATAGACCAACATAGAGATGAAGATCAGATGTAGAGGGAGATATTCCTTGATATTTGACTTATTTTGATATATTATGAACTATGTGGTTTAACATGAAAATACTTTATGATGTGTGTAGTTTCCAACTTATTTATTTCATGCCTTGTTTACTTACTTGACTCATAAGCTTTAATTGCGTATTTTTCTTCAATTTTGGATACACCTTTTGCTTATTTTGGAAAAAAAAGGGGGGAGAAAGGATTATGAAAAATTAAGTGTTATACTTTATACTTAATTGAGCAATACTATGCAAAAACTTTTTTTTTATGAGTGTAGGTAAAGTACTTATTTCAAGGCTTTTCAAGATCAATTTGTACATGGTCAAATTATATATTTATACAAATGAAAGTCAATGCACAAAAAGTCAATGTTGTATTTTTTTAATTTTCATACTTGTAGTGTTTTGTCATGAAATAATAAAAAGAGGAGATTATTAGAACATATAATGACATATGTATTGTAGTTGGTTAATTGCGATGAACAAAACTATGTCAAAACTTCATATATGGTATTGTCTTAAAGTCTAATTACATTAGTGTTGTAGTCGAGTTAGATTTAGAATCAAAAGACTTGAAAAATAAGAGTAGATGTATTCTAAAAACTCATGGTTGAAGACTACATTAAGTGTCAAAGTTTAAAGGTATAATACACATACTCACGTATACAAAATCACTTAAATTAAGTATAAATAATCCTTGCATGTAATTTTGGGAGTTTTGATATAAGAGGTTCAAAATTGAAAAGTTGTTCATAAGGGATCAATCATTTTTTGACACATTGTCTCAAGGATAAATAACTTGGTGACTCAATTTTTTGAATTTCTACCTAAGGGATGGAACAATTGATCACTTTGGTATTTTATCCAAATTGAACAGGTGAATGATTGATCGCCTATGGAAACAATCGATCGTTTGGTGAAAAAATGACCTAGTTTAGATTCCAGAATAACGTCATTTCCAAGTTGAGTTCCTTTAACCCGAACCGACTTAAGACTCTATAAAAGCCCTAGGAGGAGATGAAATAGAGAGGAGGAAAACCATTATTTAAGAAGGGAAAAAAAGAAATCTTACCAAGAGTTTTCCTAAATTTACAATCACTTCACACACATCTTGAGGAGGTGTAACAAATTCTTCAAGATCAAAGAAGACGCCTTTGATTGAAGAAACTGAACGAGAATCAATTATCAAAGAAGGTGCCTTTAATTGAGGACACAAAGAGGGAAAGCTTTGAGGATTTTTGAAGGGAGAATCTTGAATTCCAACAACAAAGAGGAATAAACAAAAGAAAAGAGGTTTCGTTTGTGTTGAGTGAAAAGACATTAGTTGGTTTTTTTTTGGGTCTTATAACTTATTACTTACTATTGCATTGATTTGTCTAGAGAGGCTGCTCTGGTTTTTGTACCTTAGTTGGGGTTTTCTATGCAAAAAATCATTGTCTGCATGCTTGCATGATTGTGTAGATTACTTGATAGATTAATCATATGCTTTTCTTAGGATTTTATGTTAGTTTTCGCTATATAAATTCCTGTGACATATAGAGCTCATAACTCTTAATTATTACTTGATTAAAAGTACTAGTTTTGGGAGCAATGTGGTGATCCAATTCAGGGATTTTGTCAGATATTAAACTCTCATAAACTTCCCCAAATAAGAAAGTGTCATGTAACACTCAAAATTTTTCTCAATTCCCTATACTTCGCTACGTGGATATAAGTAAGTTTGACTCATAGGTCTTCTTAATATAATAACTTCCTTTATATATAGAATTTGGTTATGAAACTTTATTATTAAAAATTAGACAGAAAGGTCTTTGAAGAGTTACCAATAGTGTGCAAATCGGAGCTCAAATGAGAATATTATGATCGATGTAACATAAAAAAAGTTTCTAAGTATCTGTGGTTGACCTTAAGGCTTTCTTGGTGAAATAAATCATCCTATGATTTGAATTAAAGTATGAAATAGGATAGAATTTAGATAGCTATAGCTTTGAAACACCTCTAAGAATGCATGAATCAGAGTTTGGATGGAGTTATAATCGTTCAAAGTTGGACCTATGGTGCTATCAGTAACTTGTTGACACTTACCAATTTGACCCTTATATAATTCGTAATAGCATAACTTTTTCTAAAGATAGATTTTTTACCTCAAATTTGGATATGATAAAGTAGACAAAAATATCTTTATAACTCCACCAAGAACATGTAAATCAGAGTTCAAATGAGGATGTTATGACTACCCAAATTTGGAACTTGGATACTATGGCAACCATCCACGTGTCAACGGACACGCCAATGAAAAACACAATTACTCCCTGCAGATTGCCAACATATCGACCAATTGCAAATGGTTTTGAATGGTTTTGTAAGTTAAAAAATCACCCAATTTGATTGTTATATATGAGAATTGCATCCCCTTTCCTTTTAAGTGCCCTTTAAGGCCCTTAGACTCCATTTTTATTGGAAAAACTACTCAAAATGAAGATAAAGAAGATCAAGGGCTCTGCAAATCATGAAAAATCAAAGGAAAGATTAACTTTTTGGGGCTGAAGTTTAGTCATCATTGCATGTGAGAAAGGATTTTTATATTGTTAAATAGGTTGGATTGCTAACCTTGAACACTCTACAATTTTGAAAGTTAGAAAATGCATGAGTTTAGGAATTGTGGGTTTCTTTGATAATTGTGAATTCGTGATTTTATATTTGATTGTTAACCTTGACATTATGATTTGGTTTTGAAGTAATCGTATGACTTGAATCATGATTATTTCTTAATATGAAAGCATGTTAAAGAAAAATTTATGATATTTATGTTTTGAAGATATTTGAAATCATGTTTTCCCCACTTTTTCTGATCATGAGATATATTAATCATCATTAGTCACTGAGGGAAGGGTGTGTGCGAAGAGAATTGTGTTATGTCATGTTTTAGAGTAAAATTGAGATCTAGGAATAGTCTCTATTGTTTCTTCTGGATTATTTGCATGACCACTAACAAGTTAGTGATGACATCAATGAAAGAAGAGAGATGATAGTACTGGCATTGAAATGCATTATTATGTCGGTGTGCAACTAGTCAATCATCAGCAATGTGATTGACACATCGGTGGAGCACCAATGAGGTGGGCTGATCCATGCTACCCCATTATTGGCGAGGGTTTGCCATGTCAGTGGTTGTCGATGGGCATTGTTGACTGGGCCGACACATCGGTGAGTCTACCAACTGTGAGTTCGTATTGGATAATTTTTCAGAATAAGTTATGATATGAAATATGCTCGTATTAAGTATTGTAATGATCATGGTCCTTTGGCTCTCTACGGGTGAGAGTTATGTATAGCCGCTCCTCTGATATGAGAGTTATGTTCGAATGTACTAAAGCATTTGAAAATGATTGGTCCTATGCAACACAATACATGAGGATTTGACAATCATGGTAGCTAAGATCTCGAACACTTTGGTCTATAAGCTATTCGGTGCCTTAGCTTCATGATGTGGATGAAGCGGGCAGGCTTCAGATGAACTGAGGTTGAGTTTGTGAGTAGTTCATAGTCTAGTAAGGTGTGGTTAAACTCCAAAACGTGGCTAGCGTGTCATAGAGAACCTTTATGACCTGTACTTAGGGAGCAAGTGACTCATAAGTGTGGTTATGGTAACAAAATGATTATGCTTTTGAGCATGCTTATATATATTATGGTTTGTTTCTATGCTTATGCCTTACATGATGTACTTCAAATAATGATGATCATGGTGTACTTATATGATGCTCTTAAATTATGGATATGTTGTCATTACTTATCCCTTGTTTATCCATCCCACTGGGCAAATTTGTATACTTAGCATTTGTGTGATGCAAGTACATTGTAGGGTTAAATTTCCTTTAAAATTATGGTTGTGCATCAAGGACGATGTTTCTAGGCCACTTATCATGCTTAATGTACTTAAAGGTAGATAACTTTAGACACGTGAGTACTAATATATTTTTATTTTTGCATATAAAGATATACATACATGTACTTGAGCAAGACCTTGTTTAGTTTAATATGTGATTTGACTTGACTTATTAATGTACTTTGATTTAGTATTCGTATGTTTAAAAAATAAGTTAATTGCATCCTAAGATATCTTGTCACTAATTGTAACGAAATGTTTTGAAAATTTTGTTTTCAATGTTTGATTTATTAAAAATGGGTTTAAAAATCTTGGAACATGACACGCCAATCCCCTATCTCCCACCTCAAGCCATCTCTCTCTCTCTCTCTCTCTCAAGTCCCCTCTCCCCTTTCCTCGTAGCTTTCTCTTCCTCATCTCTTCTATTTTCCTTTGTTATAAAGACCACACCACATTATGATTTGTGAGTTATAGATTAAGGGGCAAAGTCATTGTCATTGTTGAATAATATGTCTAAATTCAATATGCACTATAGAGTTGTAATTTTTCATTTTTAGGTTGATGGGTTGTAACATTTTGTTATGAAATAGCGAAAGGGGAGATTGTAAGAATATATGTATTTATACGTCATGTATTGGCCTATTTCTATGATCAAAATAATGTCATGTATATGTATAATTTTGAGTCACAATAAGTTTGAAGATCATATTCTAAAGATGGAGCTGAAAGAAGGCTTAAATTGATGTTTCATAAGGTAAAAACACATAGACATACTTTATGGTAAACTAGACCTTAGGTGATAGTGTGATTGAGAAAATAAGATTTTTCGAATGAAATTCAATTTTTGTTAAGAGCGATCACTATCTGAATAGATCAATCAGCCTTAAATGTCTTTGTAAGGTTCTTCGAAATTCATAACCGAACAATCTCTCATTTGGAATGATTGATCAGCAGGTTGAAAGTTTATACATAATTTAACCGAGATGATTGTGATGGATTGTTGTAAAAAGTTCGATCGAATAGAACATGGAAACAATTGATTGCCCTATGGATTGATTGACCGTGTTCACACAGGTTTGCCTAATTAAGTTAAACTTTTCCAGGTTGATTTAGATTCCAAGTTGTGTTAAACTTCTTTTGGTGACTCTGAGGAATTTATAAAAGAGGTTAGGAATGTGAGAAGGGAAGAGAGGAAGCCTTAGAAAGCTTGGAGAATTTGTGTGGAATTTAGAGAGAATTAGTCTTTTAGTTATAAGGCTTGTCTACCTTGATCAAAAGAGTGGTTAGAGGTAATATAAAAGTATAAAATACATGTGGTATGGTGTTTTGTTGAAGATTGTTACTAAGAAAATCAAGGAGGAAAAGGATTCATTCTAAAGGAGGAGGACATGAAATATCTTGTTTGATTAGAAGCACAATGAAGAGAGAAATCAAGCTGATGCTAATAACAAGGAGTGGTTGATTCAGAGTTAAGTGTGGTGTGAAGGACCAGCCGTGTAGAGAAAAAAAAAAGAGCATTTTATCTTTGTAAATGGTAACTCTATAATCGTTGGTTATACATAGTGTATAGTTGATCTGGACAAAGTGTCCTATAGTTTTTCCCTCGTTGGGTTTCCACATAAAATTCTTACATTTGCTTGGTGATTAGTTTGCTAATTGTTGATAGAACACATAGGACTTAAGCATGTTAATTAAAGTAAAATAATAATTTATTTTGTTTTAAATAGGAAGATAAATCTTATGACTCAATTGCAGGTGAGAGACACATTATTTTTTCTTTTTTCCCGATTTATGTTGTCACACACTTATAATCACAAATCAACAAAGTGTTCTATTTAAACTGCCCTATGAGCTTTAACCAATTATGTGCTTCAATATTACCCTGAGTAAGCATTATAACTTGTTTCTAATATTCAATAACTTAATTGGACCAAGCCACCACAATTTTAGAATCTCCCTATCGAATGGCATGCTATCCATGGTCGAACTAGGTGGTTTCCCCCCTTAGAACCGTACTTAAGAATTTTATACCTTATATGACAACACAATCTTTTGGTGTAACATCTTAATCTACTATATCCTTAACATAGTGGGATTTACAATAAATCGATTCAATTTTGGATTGGTTAACAAGAAGAGATTAATTACATAAGTTTCAAACTATCATTTTAATCAAAAGTCATAATTTTATTTTGAAAATAGCATCCCCGCACAAGTAAATGGTTATATGAAGCTCACACTACAAACTAGTATTATAATCAATTCTAGCTTATATTATATAGACCCCCTTTGACTTTCTACATTAAATTTTGACTTTAAATAATTTTTTTAAAAATTAAGAAATAAAATCATTATTTATAGCCTAGGCCAAATAAGATACTAGGTTGTTCCTTCTACTTATTTTTATAGCCAAACATGAAACACAAATGACTATGAATCGATACATAGATGTTGCAGTGATACCATCGAATGATTGAGATACGTCGATATTTCATGCGAACCATCTCTAACCCACCGTATTTTACCCATAGTCATTGATACCAGTATTTTGTGTGTTGATCAGTGATTGCATTGTAGTCGACAGGGATGCCCGATTCTTAGTGTTTAGTCATCGATTGGTCCTCAATTGCCTATTCATTATTATGCTGGTGCAATCTAAATTTTGCTTAATGAAGCTCAATTCAACTTTGGATTGAAAGGCAAGTTCTTGAACATACCTTAAACCTATAAATAGGCATAAGAGACATCGAATTAAGCACATGAGAGAAACTCTTTTTAGTGAGAATTGAATATTAAAGGTTAGGGTTTCATGCTTTGTTCATTAGGAATTTTCCAACTCAATTCGATTGATTGAAAATTAATTTTTGATCAAACATTGTGATTGTTTTAGACTATTTTGTTATAGATTATTAGAAGAATATTTCACACTAAGACCCTACATATACACATTTTACCAAGATTGAAGGTTGGTGTGTAATTCAACGAGGAGTTGGAAAAGCTGGTGTTGATCACTGGATGCCTACAGAGAAGGACTATGGGAGGAGATTGATGAATGACAAAAGAATTGTAGCAATGAGGAGCTAATATGAGAGACACGTACGAAGGAGTTTTGAAACTATAAGGTCACTTGTGCTACTCTCACGTTCTAGTGCATCAATTTTAGCCATAGGTTCGGTCATGTGGTTTTCACCCGTTTTGAGTTTTGTATGTTAAAAATCTTTGTGATTATTTTCGTTGCATTGAGTATAATTTTTAGTTTTTAGCTCTAAAATTTAGTACTTCCATAAAGTTTAGATTTTTATTCAAGTCAAATAAATAGTGGCATATCCATAGAATTCATTGAATATGGGTATTCTATGGTTCATTCTATCCTTACAAATTCTTGTTGGTGGACAAGGTTCCATTCCAATTTTTTCATCTTCATTGCATTTGGCTGCCCCTCTGCCTCCCTTTTGGTGGTTGTGGCCAGGCCACCAAATCTGCTTATGAGTATTGTCTTGGTAATTGTGATTAATTTTTTTTAAAATAGATTAAACCAGATATAAGGCATGCCTTAAGATTTTTTCTATTAAAAACAACAAAATTGTGTCTCTAATGGGAGTATTTTAAAAACACATTAAACTAATTAACATATGAATGCAAGTCAAAAGCCCATCACCAATTTTCTCAAACTATACCTATATTTAATTACGTAATTTAGATACAATTAATCCTTTAAAACAGCACAAAAACATGATTTAGCATAATTTTATGGAATCAAATTTGATTGTCAATAAATATAACATATTTTACTCCAATTAAAACACACTTAGGACATAATCTAGGCAGTGGCCCATCTCGATCAAGCTGATGCGGACCTCCTTCCGTTCCGTTGGGTTTCATTGTCGCTGCCAACCAAAGCATCAAGCGTCTCCTTCCTCCCGCCGACGAAACTTCGCCAGATTTATTCCCGAGGCCCCCGCCGACAGCCAGCTGTGCGGGATCAAACCCGGCCCCGTGTGCAACAACTCCTTGACTTCGCCAACCATTCCGCTAGGCGCGCGGCTTGCGAGGCTCGGGCTCGTCAGCTTGTTCCAGTGTCGGGACCACGAAATATGCATGTGGGATTACGCGAAACGCGCGTTTAACGCACTGGAAGGGGCTCTTCGGCCAACGTGGCTCTCGCAGTCTTTTTCTATGTGCAATAAAAGAAAGTGCGGTGTCCAGCTGGACTAATCGCCGAGTGTCGGTAGCAATTCCTCGCCCCGATTTTTACTCCTCCCGCGGGCGCCAGCCAACACAAAGCTCATTTCACCCGCTGGGAAGACACACTGTGGAAGTCTAATCTGCGGGCCCCACGACCCACCCCGTCTGGCAATTTCCTCCCTCCCCTCTCCTCTGCAGATCTGTTCACTGACTTGTTTTGATTGAGTTTCAGCGAGCAGAATCAAGAACTATGATGAAAATTTGCGCAGTTTTTCGCTTTTTCTGGCTTTTGTTACTGCTGTGTTTGGCGTGAAATGACCCAGTAAAAACGGTGCTGGATTTTTTTTTTCTTGTAATTTTCAGTTTTGGATTTTGACTTGTGAATTGCAGCTGGAAATTTGACTTTTTAAACTGGCTTTTTTTGTTTTTAATTTTACTGGAGATGGGAGAAGGTGGAGTCTGTGGAACGGTGCGACAATGATTGATTGAGATAATCGCTTTGGTTTGATTTGTTTAATTTTCTTTGCTTTTGTAATCTAGTGGAGTGGGGCGAGTTAATGCCGATTGGGTGGAGGGTCGTTGTCTTCCATGCGCGTTTTTAGTGCCCATTTGGGTAAGGGAAGAGTGACGGAGACGAAGAAGAAAAGGGCAGAGCGGGTGGAGGGGCAAGTTCAGTGGCCTGCCGCAGTGAAAGATCTGCGTCTGCGGTGGGAGGGGGGGCGTGATTTCGATTATCTGGGCATTTGGTTTTGGGTCTCTGGGAGGGATCTGGGCTTAATTTGGGGAGAAAGGTGGCTGCTTTGATGCCTTCTGGATCGAACTAGAGGCAGATCTGACTGGTATTTCGGTTTTGGGCGATTTGGTTTCTGGGTTTTGTCATCTGAAGTCAGTGGAGTCCTGGGCGGCTGAGTTCCGGGAGAAACTCAGACTGCAGGCCGTCTTTTCAGGTGGTGGATCTTGTTTTCCAGCTCAGTGTTGAACTGAAGAGCGTTGCTTTAGAGTGACGGAACAAAAGCAGATTCTGAAACCTTTTTGTGCATGTGGTGAGACAGGCAGGTGGTGAAGCCTTTTAAGTTCATGAGTTAGTGCTAGATCTCCACCAGATTTAAGTAAATCCTTTCGGTCGAGTCAGAGAAGGACTTCCAATGGCGGATGAAGGGGAATCAGGGGTCAGCATCTGAAAATCTCTGTTTTTACCAACTGATTTTGCATTTCATCATTTTGTAGCGTCAACTGTATCTGATTATGGCGTCAAAATGCCCCCAAAGATTGTCACTTTTTTCATATTTTTGTTACCAGAGTTCTTCATCATGCATTGTGTTTCATTTTGGTTTGGAAAGGTAATAGAAGTTGTTTATGCAGTCGAAGCCGATCAAGCACATCGGAGGTCAGGTTTGCCAGATCTGCGGGGATGACGTCGGAACTACTGTAGATGGCGACCTCTTTGTGGCTTGCGATGTGTGTGCATTCCCAGTGTGCAGGCCGTGCTACGAGTATGAGCGCAAGGATGGGAATCAGTCTTGCCCCCAGTGCAAAACCAGATACAAGCGTCACAAAGGTCTGGAAAGCTTGCCATGTCTCAAGTCTTAAACAGACATGGGTTCTTCACTAATCAGTTCATAATAATTCTCAAGTTTTTGGATCTGAGAGTTGCCAAATTGGGTTGTTTCAGGGAGCCCGCCAATCCGTGGGGATGAAGCTGATGATGGTGATACCGATGATGTTGCCGGCGATTTCAACTATTCCTCTGGGAATCAACACCCGAAGCAGAAGGTCGCTGAGCGTATGCTAAGCTGGCAGATGGCCTATGGGCGTGGTGAAGATGTTGGAGCTCCGAAGTATGACGCTGATGATGTCCCACAGACCAATATTCCTCTTCTCACCAATGGATCCTCGGTAGACACCATTGACATCCTGTGTAACATTGCTCATATCTTTATTTGATAAGCGTTTTGAGTTTTGCTGTTTGTCTCTTGCTGTTCTGGCCAGGTTTCTGGGGAATTACCGGCAGCATCTCCTGATCGTCTTGCAATGCCATCACCTGGTGGTGTTGGTGGTGGGAAACGGGTGCATCCTCTTCCTTATGGCGTTGCTGGCCAATCACGTACGTTTCCTGATTTATGTTTTGATTCTTCTCTAATATTCTTGTGTTTTCTTTTTGGGTTACATTGTTGACAGCTGACTTCAATTTTTTTGTGTGTATGGTCGTTGCAGCTAATGTCAGGGTCGTGGATCCAACGAAAGAGTTTGGATCCCAAGGGTTTGGAAATGTTGCGTGGAAAGAGAGGGTTGATGGATGGAAGATGAAGCAGGAAAAGAATGTTGTTCAGATGAGTAATGGTGCTCATACAGCCCCCACCGTGCCTACTGCTTCAGAAGGCAGGGGAGCTGGTGATATTGATGCGAGCACAGATGTGGCCATGGATGACGCTCTATTGTGAGTTCCAAGATGTTTGATATCTTTGTACCTTTAAGCGACACCAACAAATCTGTTTCCCTTGTTATCATTCATGAAGTATAATGGTTTTGTTCTGTTTTGTTCTCAACATTAAATTACTTTCTCTAACCGTGGCTGTCGCCTATCAGTTTCCTACTGCTGAAGTAAATTACAAGAATGAAATTTGTCAATACTTTGTTTAATGTGGCCTTCCCTTTTATCAATATACAAGAATGAAATAATAACACTCGTATAAACTTTTTCCCTTTCTCTTGAAAAAAAAGTGCAAGGAAGCTATTTATTTTACAGACATGCAAATGGGCTTCAAATATGGGTCATTAGCTACTAGTAATGACTTTGTGATGGTTACTTTCATTTGTAGACAGCAATAATTTCATTTTGAAGAATTTCACTGTATATATCTCTACTCTTATGCAAATAGTTAACTTTCTCTATCTTGTATGTTTATGCAGGAATGATGAGACCCGGCAACCGCTTTCTCGAAAAGTTTCTATTCCTTCTTCCAGGATAAACCCATATAGGATGGTCATTGTCCTTCGGCTTATTATTCTCTGTTTCTTTTTGCACTACCGTATCACAAACCCTGTCCACAACGCATATGCTTTGTGGCTGATATCTGTTATATGTGAGATATGGTTTGCTATATCATGGATTCTAGATCAGTTTCCTAAATGGTTTCCTGTAAACCGTGAGACATACCTAGATCGACTTGCTTTAAGGTGATAACCACTTTGCTCAGTAATTCTTTCCAATTACTTGCTTTTGAAGATAATACTCATCTCCAGAGTTCTTTATTTGTGCTGTAAGAATCTCTCTGGAATTATGAATTTCTTATCTAAAACAGGTATGATCGTGAAGACGAACCTTCACAATTGGCTGCTGTTGACATATTTGTCAGTACTGTGGACCCTCTTAAAGAGCCTCCACTTGTGACTGCCAACACGGTTCTATCAATTCTGGCTGTAGATTATCCTGTGGATAAGGTCTCCTGCTATGTGTCTGATGATGGAGCTGCTATGTTAACATTTGAAGCTCTCGCTGAAACATCAGAATTTGCAAGGAAATGGGTTCCTTTTTGCAAAAAATATAGCATTGAACCACGGGCACCAGAATGGTACTTTGCAAAGAGGATTGACTACTTAAAAGATAAAGTTCATCCCTCATTTGTAAAGGACCGTAGAGCTATGAAGGTTATATATTTTCTTGTTGTTCTTGACTGTAGTGTAATTTCTATCTAAATGAGTGCTACATTCTTAATTTCTTATATTTATTTTGCAGAGAGAATACGAAGAGTTTAAAGTGCGTGTCAATGGTCTTGTAGCAAAAGCACAGAAGGTTCCTGATGAGGGTTGGATCATGCAAGATGGGACCCCATGGCCTGGAAACAACACCAGAGATCATCCAGGAATGATTCAGGTTGACCAATTTCTATAATAACTAATGTTAATCTTCTATTTGTTAATTTCATTAGGAAAATTGCTTTTTTACTATTTTTTTCATACATGTGCTGCATTTTCTGAGATTTTATAATTAGTACAAGTATGGGAGGCTTCCTGAATTTGTTTTTGTACTTCAGGTCTTCTTAGGTCATAGTGGAGGGCTTGACACTGAGGGTAATGAATTACCTCGTTTAGTCTATGTGTCTCGTGAGAAACGACCAGGATTCCAACATCACAAGAAAGCTGGTGCCATGAATGCTCTTGTAAGTTGTGATCATTTTGTCAGTGGAAGAATAATTATGCATTAGAGATTTGTCTTTTATCTGATGTTTAATCCTCTTGCTTTTGATAGGTTCGCGTATCTGCTGTCCTAACCAATGGATCCTATTTGTTGAATCTTGATTGTGATCACTATATAAATAACAGCAAGGCACTACGTGAAGCCATGTGCTTCCTTATGGACCCAAATCTTGGGAGGCAGGTTTGCTATGTACAATTCCCCCAGAGATTTGATGGTATTGACAGAAATGATCGTTATGCTAACCGGAACACTGTCTTTTTTGATGTGAGTAGCATAATCTATGTTAATGTTTTCATCAATTAAGTCTTGAATGGTATCTTACTTATGTTTTCAATGTATCTTGTGCGTAGATCAATTTGAGAGGTCTTGATGGCATTCAAGGACCTGTTTATGTGGGTACTGGGTGTGTCTTCAATAGAACTGCTTTGTATGGTTATGAGCCTCCTCAGAAGCAAAAACCTAGGAAGGTGGCAGGGTTGTCTTTCTGCTGTGGTGGTTCCCGCAAGAACAAATCAAAGTCGAGTAAAAGAAGCTCAGACAAGAAAAGATCCAAGCATGTTGATTCCACTGTGCCAATATTCAATCTGGAAGATATTGAAGAGGGAGTTGAAGGTATGATATTGGAAACGGAATTCAATCTCTGTGAAAATATTACATTTTATGTTAGAAATGCATGTTGCCCTTAATTTTGTGGTGCATTTATATGCAAATTTGGTTTTGTGGGTCAATTATCTCAGTGCTCTCGCTCACATACTGTCTGTCCTAAGGGTTCTTTTTACATTCTTTTGAAAAATAGGTGCTGGCTTTGATGATGAAAAATCATTGTTGATGTCACAAATGAGCTTGGAGAAAAGGTTTGGGCAGTCTGCTGTATTTGTTGCCTCTACACTAATGGAAAATGGCGGTGTTCCTCAGTCAGCAACTCCTGAGTCTCTCCTGAAAGAAGCTATTCATGTTATCAGTTGTGGCTATGAGGACAAGACAGAATGGGGAACTGAGGTAAGCTTGTGGGTATATTATTTTTCCGGAAGGGGGCTACATAAGTTAAATGATTTCATAATTACAGCTTGTGTATTCAGACTTATTTATTTATGTGATAGCGGGGCTGTTAAGTGTGGATGGTATGAAATTTTTTTCACTCCCTCCAGCAGAGCTTGGCCAAAAGAAGTGCTATCTCTGTAGTCTGTTCATAGGCAAAAGCACCATTCTTTCTGCTATCACATAGTAGCAAGAAACTGAGGATCATTACCTTGCTAAGTTTTTCTTTGTAATCTTGATATAAACAAATCGTCTTGGATTCTTAACTGTATGAATGAGTAAGAACCTGTTAAGTAGCACAGAAAATTTAATGGTCTCGAATATAAAAATAGAACTTTCTTGGATTGTCAAAAAACGTATCTACAAAGAATCCTAGTCCTTGAGCAAGAAAAAGCAAGTGCACAATTTTCATTTGATTGAAGTACTTGATATATGTATGTTGCTCCTATGGGGTGTTAGAGCACTCCAATTAGAAAAGGTGGGATGTTTTGACTTTATTAACTCTAATTTTCAATTGTTCAGTTGAAAAGATGAATCGCTAGACTGTCTCATTTTGATGAAGGAAAAAAATAGCGTCTTATTTATTGTATCTCTTGGTTTTTAGATATACATTGTTTTTCTTTGAACTCTGGTCTTTTCAGCTTTCAACCATACACAGCTTGGATGAGTGCAATTTTCTGCTTCTTTGCATTGGCTGAAAGCATTTGATTTATAATTTATTTTTTCTTGAATCAAATTGATTCTTTGCAGATTGGATGGATTTATGGATCTGTGACAGAAGATATTTTGACTGGGTTCAAGATGCATGCTCGTGGTTGGCGCTCCATCTACTGCATGCCACACCTCCCAGCCTTCAAAGGATCTGCCCCTATCAATCTTTCAGATCGGCTCAACCAAGTACTTCGTTGGGCTTTAGGTTCTGTGGAAATTCTTCTTAGTCGGCATTGTCCAATCTGGTATGGCTATGGGGGAAGACTCAAGTTTCTTGAGCGGTTTGCATACATCAATACCACCATTTATCCAATCACATCGATTCCCCTTCTGATGTATTGTACTTTGCCAGCTGTTTGTCTCCTAACTGGAAAGTTCATTATTCCTCAGGTATGTTTTCAATCAAATGGACAGTACTTTGTTGAATAAATGTTCAAGATGAACTTTTTGTTGTTGTCGACAACATCAGTTTTTAATTAAGTAAATGCCACATAAGTTAAGCTGTATAACTTAACTTAAAACTGTTGTTTCTAAGAGACAGCCGAAGGATGTAATTATAAAATGAAAATATATCTCCATGTTTCTGAAGAATTTTTGTTATTTTTTATTCTTTTGCCTGCAGATTAGTAACATCGCCAGTATTTGGTTTCTCTCTCTCTTTTTATCCATCTTTGCCACTGGTATACTGGAGATGAGGTGGAGTGGTGTTGGAATTGATGAGTGGTGGAGGAATGAACAATTTTGGGTCATTGGAGGTGTCTCAGCACATCTTTTTGCAGTAGTCCAGGGTCTTCTCAAAGTCCTTGCTGGTATAGATACCAACTTTACTGTCACCTCCAAGGCCTCTGATGAAGATGGTGACTTTGCAGAACTGTACATGTTCAAATGGACAACTCTTCTTATTCCTCCCACTACACTGCTAATTGTGAACCTGGTTGGAGTGGTGGCTGGTATTTCATATGCCATAAACAGTGGTTATCAGTCCTGGGGGCCACTCTTTGGGAAGCTTTTCTTTGCATTTTGGGTGATTGTTCACCTTTATCCGTTCCTCAAGGGTTTGATGGGACGCCAGAATCGGACCCCAACTATTGTGGTTGTCTGGTCTATTCTTCTTGCATCCATATTCTCTCTGCTTTGGGTCCGGATTGATCCGTTTACCACCAGAGTGACTGGGCCTGACATTCAACAATGTGGAATCAACTGCTAGAGAAAATAAACAGTCAACGAAGGACAAGCCAAAATGGATGAGATCAGAGTCATCCACCAACCGAAGGATTGGCATGGGCTTCCATCATGTTTAGTCCTTTCATATTGTTATTACATTTTGTGAAGTATATTATGTAGATATAGGACATTTTGGCTAAGTTATCGTTATTTATTCTTTTGTGAAGCCAAATGAATTGTAGCGGTCGTTTTGGTTTCCCACAAATGGGTTATGGTTGATGAAGATGTGATGTACTCTTGCTGAAAACTACGGAATGAACCAGTTTGTTGTAAAATCATATATGATAATTTGACACATGATTACACTCCCATGATGACCCGTGCATCACCTGACTTGTGACCTGCTAATGTGATTATTAGTGAAACTTTAGTGATCCCAAAACTTATGTTTTGCAAGATCTGAGCTCTGACGAAGGCAATTTTTTATGGCATTTGGCTGGCATCCTTCCTTCGACGTCCGGATTGCCATCGTGCTTGTGAAATTATCGTTCGGCACATTATCACATAAATTCCGTGAGCATGTTTGTGTCCGTTATATTGTTCCCCTTCCTTACATTAATAGTTTCATTTGGCAAAAGATATTTTATATTAATATTTTAATAAAAACTACTATCCCCCTTAGTGATAAAATAATCGCCATTTATTATACCCTTCGATTGTGTTGGCCTCACCAGCATTTATTTCCAAGTAACGGGAAAAGAGAGAGTGAGTGTCCTTTCACGGAATCCAATAGTTGCAAAGAAATATCTGTCTTAAAAAAAAGAAGAATAAATCTCATACGAAGTCCATATCCGAGAGGCACTCAACGAAGGTAGTTCTTGAAATGGTGGTCATACGGATGTCTAACGACCCCACCACCACTACTTTAGCATGATTCACTTTTTAAAGTGTATTTATCTCCACGTTTCTTCCTCCAAAACTTGTGTTGACAAAATTTTGAAACCAACAAGGTTCATACTATTAAGCTCACCAAGTTTAAAAGGATCCTAAGGTATATGACTCTAATTCAGGGAAGAGTTTTTCATACTTCACTTCAACAATGAGCCAGTATAAGGAATACATAGGAACTCTTAATATTTAAGATCAATGATGGGCAGCCTAGTGCATATTAATGCTAGTGGTATTGGTGTTAATGTGCAGTAGCATGTATATTATCGATCTCATGGATGAAGGGTTTCCATGTATTCTTTATATTGGGCTCATTATCATAGTAGACTATTAAAAACGCTTCCCTAATCCAACCACTTGAGACTTGAATAAAACCTATATAACCCATCGGTCTAGACATGTTTGGATTGAAAAAAAAACTTCTACCCTGCATTAATTATCTCCTTTCACATCAAATGAGTAAACATACTATGTATTTACTAAATACTCGGGTCATATAGGAGGTTTTATGCTATGTGTGTCACATGCCTTAAATATGTTCCTTTCCAAATCTAGACATATAAAGTATATAAAAAAAGTTGAAACTTGGATGTAAATTAATGATCTTCCAAGTGGTTGAACCATATGGAAGACATAGAAATTTGGCAACTTCACAAACAAAAGGAAAATACAAATATAAATTAAAAAATATAAAAACAAACAAAGCAAGCAATACAAAGATTTGCGTAGTTTAGCAAGGTAGTTATGTCCATGGTTGGGAGAGAAAATTCTTCCACTAATAGGTAAAAAATTGAGTTACAAGCCTCTTAATCTTGAGAGAATTCCCCTTGCACAAAAGTTCTCTATCTATTTCTCTTTCTCTCTTAAGAGTTTAATATCTATTAAATTAACTTAGTAGATCACTGAATTACTCTTAAAGCTAGTACTTTCAATAAGTAAGAATTAAGAGTTATAACATCTTTGTACATAACAGTTTTTATTAAGTGGAAATAATTAAAACCTTATTATTTACTCAATCTCACTCTCAACTTATCAATTAATCAACCATCAATCAATCTACACATAAACACATAAATTCACATAGAAACCTCAACTAGGGTAAAAAGCTATGGTAGTTTCAAAAGAACCAAATCAATGTACTAGAAATAAAGACTTTTACATGGACACAAGCAAACCGCCAACTTGGTTTTAGACTCTAACATAAGCACATCTTATTTAGATCATTGTTGATGACCTTCAAGTCTTCTATAAGCACTTAAAACTTTCTCCTCCTTGCCTTGCCTTATCTCTGTCTATTTCTAATCTTTAATAATCACCTATTGTTGTCTATACTTTGGTCTTAAGGAAATCTTGAATCTTCCATTGAAGACATGCTACAATTCCTCTTAAATATTATGTGTATTAGCTTCTTTAGTTGTAGATTGTCTTCTTCGATTCACCATGAATCTTAAAAGAAAAAAGCTCAAGTAAATTCTCTTTTGGAAAATAATAAACAAAGGTATAAAATCTCTTTTTCTTTCTCCTCTAGGTTTTTCTCTCTTCAATTTTGTAATTTTATTACTCTTATATAGTTCAAGGATTTGGTTTAGGCTTGTACTTGAATAATGAATGAAATAGAAATTGGAAAATTTTAAATTAAGTAAACTATCCTTGAAACGAACGATCGTTTTAAACAGCGATCATTTAGTCACTATTTTAATGTGCATGATTTTTAATCAATCGATTGATTGTGAGAGTGATCGATCGATAACTCTTAGCTTCATTTTGCACAAGGTTGAATAATCATGCCATCAATTATTTTATCCTTCATATTTTGTAGCGATCGATTGTTCTGTGAAAAATTAACATTTTTACCCTTTTTACCTTAAAATCTTTTAAAACCTCTATAAAACCTTTTTTAAGTGATTTATGCATGCCAATGTGATCTGGATAAACTTCAAAATCCTTCACATTTTTCAGTCTTCTACTTTGATCAATAAGAACACATCTGCTCCTATTTTTTCAAGTTTGTTAATTCCAAACTAACTTGACCACAACAACCTCAAATCAAATTCTAAGGCTTATAACATGCATATAGTTTCTTAACATAATTTTAACAAAGAAACAAACAATCAAGTAGACATGACTCATATTTTTATGATCTCCCTCCTTTGGCTATTTCTTGTCAAAATACTACGCATTTAAAAATTAAATTAAAATTATAACCCATGACATGGTGCATTGACTTTCAAATTGTATATACTAACTTGACACTACAAAGACTCAACATAGACTCAATTATCTTAAACTCATTGATTTGAAATTGAGCTTGAAAAACCTTGTATTAACCTATACTTATTTTGCACACTTAAAATTAAATTTATTTGTGAAGAAAATAAGTGAGGTACAAGTCTCTAAACAATGTTTAGTCTATTTTTCTATTGGTTCTACATATAAAGATAAGATATGATATTATATTGCCATAGACGCCAGTCATTTGTTACTCGGGCATCATTCACAATATGATTGTTGTATGATGCATGATAGGCTTAAGAACACTTATAGTTTTATGTGGAATAACACAATAATTGTTCTTGTGTCCTATAAGGATGAAGTGATTAAACCTTAATACAAAAAAGATGTGACTATTTTGTTTAGAGAAATTTATTTTGAGGAATTGAAGGTAGATGATATTGTTTATGTTTTAGTTTCTAAGGGGGATAATGAATGTGAGGATATTCTTAAGGAGGTTAAGCCTTTGGTGGAGGACTATCATGATGTTTTCCCAGAGTTTCTACCCGATGAATCGTTGCCCCTCAGAGACATCCAACATCAGATTGATCTTGTGCTTGGATCTATACTCCATAATTTCCCCACTATAGGATGAGTCCAAAGGAGCATGAGGTGCTTCATTGACAAGTCCTTGAGTTATTGAGTAAATGCCATATTAGATAAAATTTTAGTCTATGCGTTGTGCCAACTTTGCTTACACCAAATAAGGATGGTAGTTGGTATATATGTATCGATATTAAAGCCATTAATAAAATTACTGTAAAGTACTATTTTCTTATTCCCTACCTTGATGAATTACTTGATCGGTTAAGTGGTGTTTCTATTTTTAGCAAGCTAGATTTGAAAAGTAGTTATCATCAAATCAAAATTAGACAAGGTGATGAATGAAAGACAACTTTCAAGACAAGAGAAGAGTCATATAAATGGTTGGTCATGCCTTTTGGGTTGCCTAATGCCCCTAGCACATTTATGAGGGTGATAAACCAAGCTCTTCGACTGTTTATTGGCATATTTGTGGTAGTTTATTTTGATTATATGCTTATTTATGACTTTGATATTGATTTTTACTTACAACATCTACGAGATGTTTTAGTTATCCTTTGCAGGGATATATTTTTTCTAGCTATCAAGAAGTATTCTTTCATGCAAGATTTTGTATTCTTTCTTAGGTATGTATTCTCAAAGGATATAATAGTTAGGATGAAAGTAAGGTTGATGTGGTAAAACATTGGCCAAAACCTACTAATATACATGAGGTATTGAGTTTCTATGGGTTTGCTTCTTTTTGTTAGAGGTTTATTCCCCATTTTAGTACCATTATTGATTGTATGAAGTTAAGATCTTTTGTTTAGAGTGATGAAGCTAAGAGTGCATTTTCTCTTATTAAAGACTAACTTATTTGAGCGCCTGTGCTAGCCTTACCTAACTTTACTAAGCCTTTTGAGTTACATTATGATACTTCTAAGGTTGATATTGGGGCTATCCTAAGTGAAGAGGTTTGTCCAATTGCTTATTTCAGTGAGACGTTACCATGAGCAAGAGGAAGATATAGTGCCTATGATGTTGAGTTTTATTATGTTGTCCAAGCTCTTTAGCATTGAAAGCATTATTTGGTTTATGTCGAGTTTATTCTATATTTTGATCATTCTACTCTTAAGCATATTAATAGCCAAGAGAAATTGTTTACTAGACATGTACAATGAGCATCTTATCTGCAGAACTTTACTTTTGTGCTTAATCATAAGTTTGAAGTTCAGAACATAGTTGCAAACACATTGAGTTGGTGATCATGCTTACTCACTAGTAAGCATACTCAGGTATTAGGGTTTGATCCATTTGAGGAATTTATTGTTTGTTGATCCTTTCTTTGCTAAGGTTTTATATAAACTTGAGATAGAACAAGAATTAGATTATTTATTGCATGATGGGTTTCTTTTCAAAGGCAATTGGTTATGTGTTCCTACTTGTAATCTACGTTTGAAGATCATTAAGGAGTTACACGAAGAGGAACATATGGGAAGAGATAAGACTTTTCAACTTGTTTTTTCTTATTTTGGGCCATCTATGCACAAGGAGATGTATGAATTTGTTGGGAGGTGTTGCATATGCTACATGGCTAAAGGGACATCCACTAATGTCGCATTATACATGCCTTTATCTACCCCATCTCATCCATAATTCAACATTAGCATGGACTTTGTTCTTGGGCTACCTCTCACTTAGAGAGGGATGGATGCCATCTACATGGTTGTTGACAAATTTTGCTAGATGATACAATTTATTACTTACAAAAAGACTAATATACATCTCATATTGCATTACTATTCTTTCGGGAGGAATATCGTTTACATGGTTTATCATTGCCTATTATTTTTATAGAGATACTCAATTTCTAAGTCATTTTTAGAGTTTTCTATGAAAATTGACAAATATTTCTTTGGATTTTAGTAGTGCTTACCATCCTCAAACATATGGATAGACGGAGGTAATTAATTGATCCCTAGAAAATTTATTGAGAAGTTTGGTTAGTGTTAATCTCAAATCCTGTGACCAACACTTATATAAGGATAAATTTGCTTATAACAGGAGTGTGAATCAAAGTAGAGGACTATTGTTTGTGGTTTTAATCTTCGTTGTCCATTGGATCTAGTTCTTATTTCAGAAGTGAAGAGGTTGAATGGCTGAGCTGAAGACTTTATAGCACACTTGTAAGATATTCATTCTGTTACTTGGGATTGCAGGTATCTAATGATAAGTATAAAGAAGCTAGAGATTAAAAAAAAAAGATATGTGGACTCTAACATTGATAGTTTTGTATGGGCTATTTTGACCAAAGATAGGTTTTTAGTTGGCGTGTATAATAAATTATTAGCAAGGAAGATTGGACCTTTAGAGATTGTGCAAAAGATCAATTCTAATGCTTATAGACTCAAGCTTCTAAGTCACATTCGCACTTCAGATGTTTTTAGTGTTAAACATCTCATTCCTTATCTTGGCAATGCTTTATATGATGATGATGTAAATTTGAGGACAAATTCATTTGAGTCAGGGGAGGATGATGCATTTTACAAAAAACTATTTCAAGTGGTGATCAGAGATTGAATTAATGTTTTGAACAATATTTTGATAGTATTGCCCTTTTTGCCCTGATTCGGTCTAAAACTCTGAAATTCACTTTTTAAGTTATTCTAAGTGATTTGTGTATGTGAGCGTATAAAATTAATCTCTTTTACCTTCAACATTCTTAGTCTTTAACATTGATTGGTAAGAACACTTTTGCTCCTATTTTTTAAGTCTGTCAATTCCAAATTTGACTCAACCACAACTAATCTTATCAGATTCTTAAAACTAAAAACATACAAAACATTTTGACATAGTTTTATCAATGAAATTTCAATTATAATACATATTCCTCATTTGTTATTTCAACAACTTGGATAAAAGATTCAACATGCCAGTTGCTCACTTGTCTATCACAAATGCTTTAGTTAGTAGTGAGAATATTTGGTTAAGACTAGCACGGTAAGTAAGTTGTTTGTGTTTGTTTATTTTGTTGTATGTTTGTAGATCTAGGATGGTTAGGATGTTGAGTTAAGTGTGTTAGGCTAATAAGATCTTTGCTAATGATGTGGCAAGGATAATGAGACAGAGAGAAGATGATTCGGAAGACCTAGAGGAGGTGGATCATGAGGGGGAAGACTCTTAGGAAGACCTAGTGGAGGAAGAGTAAGCAATTCCTCCAGCTGAAGAGAATGTTCTGCCCTTGGATTGGGAGATTCTAAGGAATGAGGAGGAAGAGGACAACAACTCCGATAGTTAATTAACAATTAAGTTCGGTGACTGTGTGCCTTTATTTAATTTTTCAGATAGTGAAGAGCTAGAGTATGGGTTGGATTTTGAGTTAGATACACTTGTAAATCTTAGGGCCTCCAGGGGTGATGATGATGAGATTTTATATCTGAGATAAGATTAGGTGAGTTAATCTCTCTCTTTTATTTATCGTATTTTTTTGCTTAATGTCTATGTAAGGAGTGCTCGTTAGGTAGTTGAAAAGAAAATATTTTACTAATTCTAAAGTTTTGAGTACATGGCTTAAATACAATATTTTGAGTACATGTACCAAGACCTAACAAAATCTAAACCCTACTAGTGTGAAGAGACCAAGGGAAGAGTTGCCCAATTAGTGCACATAACATGTAGATCTTCGGGAGCTCTAGGTACTCATGTTGGTGTTTTTGAGTAGTCTTGGTGAAGTGAAACTCCTCCACAATCGAGCCCATAAACATGGACAACACCACCTACATCTCCTCCATTGCCTCTAATACCTGAGGGTCAACGACAACCAGCGGTAGTGGTGGTGGGATCGGTGCAATGCAGCCTGCTCCTCTACCCTCTACTGTTGCTACTCTAGTTAGGGCTTAGCCCTTGGGCACACCCTGGTGCATCAGGGTTAGGTCAAGGTTCATACTCTTGACACTCGAGGGAGTGAAAGGGTCATGACCTACCCGGGCAAGGGCATCGGGGAATTTGAAGCGCAAATCGATGGTGAACATGACTATGAAATGACCGAAGGGGTCATCAACTAGGGTGGGTGGCCAAACCCAGTAATTTGCCTCATAATGTTGGAGGAGAGGTAAATCAGGAGGCCAACACGCAAGTGGTGGAAGACCAGTGCTATGCTCGATGTCAGCTATGTGGTTTCCCTTTCCACGGGTAAGAGGTCATGGACAAAGATCTGATGGTAGACCCGAAAGAAGGGAAACATCAATGGAGAGGTGAGGGCATTGCCCACAAACCACATGCCTCCACACAACTCACATAAAGGGGCTCCTTATCCTTGAGGCAGATGGGGTGGGTGTTCTACGTGTATGGAGTGCATACCACTGGCATCTCGATTATCAGAGCAATCTTGCCCATTGTGAACTTTATCTTCTCGCCTCTGACGAAGAGGCAATACTCTAAGCCTGCAGAGATCAAGTCACACATTGCAGTGTACATGCTCTATGCTACAACAATGTGACATTGTCTCCCCACTGCACGAGATCCTCAACATATTGAGCTACCAACCTCTCTGGATGAGGGAGTGGTAGGTGTTGGTTTGTGATCAATATGTTGGAAAACACAAAGGAAAATAAAGTTTCTCTAGCTCATAATTGAGTTAAAAGATTTATCTTCCCCTTTAAAATAAAATAAATTAAAATTTTGTTCTAAATAACATGCACAATCCCTATGTTTTCTAATGAAAAATTTAGCAAACAAATTATCAATCAAACACATAAGAATTATTACGTGGAAACCAAATTCGATAAAAACCATAGGACACTTTGTGTAGATCAACTATGCACTATTTAATACAGAATTATCATTTAAAAAGAACAAAGACTCTTTTTTCTCCATATGGATGTTTCTTCACACCACTCTAATTTTGAATCAACCACTCCTTCGTTGTTTACCGACATCAGCGTGATCTTCACTTCTCCATTTACTCTTTGATTAATCTTGATCTTTTATCACCTCTTGTGGAATGAATCCTTTTTTTCTTGATCTTATGAGAAAAAATCTTCAATAAAACATCATGCCGCACTTGTGTTGTTGTGCACGAATCTATCCTCTAATCACAGTTTTAATTAAGGTTGACATAACCATAACTAGAAGACTACATCTCTCTAAAAGTATTACAGTAAATCCACATAAGTCCTTTGAGATTTCTAAGTTTTCCTATGCTTTAGTCATGTTCCTATCCCTTTTTATAGACTACTCAAGTCTCAAAAGAAATGTGTCTCCAACGAGGAATCTTAATCAACCCAAAAAAGATCTAATTTAGGCAATTCTGCATCACAACGATCAATTAGTTCACAAGGCGGGTTCCCTGTATTTTTCTCTCGATTCCTCATAGAAATCAATTGGTCTCACCTAGAAATCAATCATTCCCATCTTGGTGAAACTCTCAGTGTAAGTTTCCATCATACCAATCAATTAATCAAACAGAAAGATGGTTTGATCAATAGTTTTTCGGAGAACCTTGGGATATTCAAGGCAAATCGATTAGAGCGATCAAGTGATTGGTTGCTTTGAAATTTTTTTTTTTTTTTAAATATCTCCATCTATCATCCACTTTTCACCTAGGGTCTCTTTTACCCTAAAGTGTGTGAATGTAATATGTATATTTTTACCTAACGAAACATCGATTTGAGTCTTTCTACAGCTCAATCTTCAAAGTATGATCTTTAGACTCAAACTGACTGAAAAGTACACACACTCATTACATTGTTTGAATCATGCAAATCAGTCAATGCATGACATAAGGACACTTATATTCTTATAGTAGGCATCCTCTTCTACTCAAATCGTATGCTCCACAATGACATTCCCCATGCTTGCAAATCATAGAATGCTTGGTTCACCAAGTTGAGCTGGCATGGAGGGATGGCTGAGGGAGATATTGTAATATCCTTAATTTTCCTACGATTTTTTGTGATTTTCTTACTATTTTTTTGATAATTTTTGGTGGGCAAAATGTGACGCTATGGTGTATTAGATTCTTTGTATTTTACCTGGTATTTGTACTGATAGAGTCGGGTGTGGGGCTTCATCGTGGCCGTTAGACTTTGACGCTTCATAGATGTTTTTGGTGCGAGAAGGAGAAAAACAAAAGAAAAAGTGGGCTTCGCTGTGTTTGAGGGGACATGGGCAAGTAAAAAGGCAAATGTGGCACAAATGTTGGAGGTACAACACGCAAATAAGTGAAACAATGCATAAGATATGTATGTGAAAAGAAAAAGAGAAAGATATAGTAATGGAATGTGTTGTGGCTGAAAGCCACGACTGTTTGAATGTCCAGAAGTCTAGAATGTCCAAAAGGTTTGAGAGAAAACCTGCGAGCAATTCCGAATCCTCCACCGTGCCTCCTCCATCATCAGATTTCACCACTTTCTTGCCGGAATTCACTTCCCCTTGTTGCCAAGAGTCCAATAGTACCGACTAGAGATGCCACCATGCCCTCCTTGCTCCTCCACAAGCTACCAGTGTTTTCCCTCTATTTCAATGTGTTTCATCGGCGTTGGGCAGTCAGAGAACTTTTCACTGGTGGTTGCTGATGCTCTCCACTGGACTTAGCTTCGTCTTGCCGCTAGGACTCCAAAGGTGCCTGCCAGAGCCATCACCACCCTCTCCTCGCTCCTCCACGAGCTACTAATATTTTCCTTGATTTTTCTTTCTCACTATCCAGCCCTCTCACCCAAATATATATGATTCAAATGAATTTAAATATAAATAATTCAAATGAAATCGTAAAAATATGAGGCATGGGGATCTTATTGGAATTGGGACCCCAAGGAAACTTGGGCATTTATTACTTGGGCCATAGATTCTCCAATTTGAAATAGACCCATTTTCTTTTTTTGGGGTAAATGGAGCACCTTTGTTCGCGTATGCAAGCGGCCACGAGTACATTTTAGGATATAGGCACCGTTTTTGCGCCGCCTGACCATCAGATGGCTCTGCCACTAATTGATTTGATCACTAGAGCCCTACACCTCTTCTATATCCTCGAACATCGCCCCATGCCATCCACCCCTTATGTGGTCCATAGTTGATGCGAAATCCCCTCCGTTGGGTGCTGTCCATAGCCAATTTTGGCATCTTATGGATGGTTAGTGCTTTTGAGTTACTAAGTGACTTCTATTTAGTTCACCGTTGTTTCCGGTTGTACTTGCTATTTCTTTGGCAAAACCTTCTCTTGGTTGCCCCTTGTACGCTGCTGTGGATCGTGGGATTTTTCCGCATAGACTTGTGTTACCCAGTCTTGCCGTGAGTACTTTAGGCACTCCATAAACCTTGGGACAATAGCTCTCTCAACTAGGCGATGCTTTTGCCCGCTAACTCTACCACCGATTCCACCATCGTCGTGTGCTCACCATTAAACATCATAAATTACGAGGTGGGGGGACTTTGAATTTGTAATTTCATAATAGCGTGCTTTAAATGTTTAGTTGCATGATAGGATTGTATAAATCAATGCTTTGGATGCTAAATAATGATCCGATTGTATGATGTACATGTAAGCATTATTATATGGTATGTTTGAAATGTGTGGTGGATGGTAGAGTATGTAAGAATTTGGTGTATGATGAGTTATGTTGTGAAATGGATGGATTAAGTGAAGTCTGCTGCCCTGACAAACTAGGGTTTTGGAACGGGCTCATCTTTGAATTGATGAGTGGAAGACTGTAAGTTTGAAAATTGTTATGGAATAATTGCACCTCCATAAATAACTTAATTCAAATTTGAATTATAAGAAATGCTAATAATAACATTGTGAATTTGAGACATAAGGGTTTCGATGGATTATGTTTCGTGTTTGAGCAAGCTGATAATGAGTCGACTGAGCATTTCATATGTATTACTATGGTGTTTATCCTAAGAGATGTTGTCTGTACGCTGTATTTAAGCCCAAATGTCAGATGCTTAATTGAGAGTGATGTATGTTTTCGATTTTGTCTGTGTTGTATTAAGCCTGGAAGTTTGATGCTCTACTAAGATAGCTTTATGTTTCTACCCAAGAGTGTCACTGTACAATTCTGCCCTAGATTAACATTGCATGATTCTGGCCCAAGAGTAGCATTAAATGATTCCATCCTTAGTTGACATAGTATGGCCCTTGTTGGCACTGTATGACATTTGCGCACTCAGGTAAGTTGTATCAAGGAGCTACTTTAACCTATTTGATCTTGTGCCCCATGAGTAAGGTGTGCCTTACCTTCAGAAAAGTCCATGACATCTAGTCACTCCCCGAAAGTTAAGGTGATACCTCAGTGACATTCCTTTCCATTTTGACAATGGAGCATATTAATTGTAATGAGCTTCAGTGGTCGGTAGTACGTGTACAATTGTATGAGTAAGTATGTTTTTGAGTAAGTTTGTAAGATTTTGATCAAGACTATAAGTGCAAGATTCCGAGTAAGACTATAAGATTATAAGAGTATGTTCTAAGTAAGACTGTATGAATATGTTTTGACTAAGACTGTAAGTGTATGCTCTGAGTAAGACTGTAAGCGTATGTTCGGAGTAAAACTATAAGAGTAAGAATTTGAGTAAAATGATATGAGTAAGACTGTAAGAATGTTTTGAGTATGACTATAAGGATTTTATGAGTATGACTGTAAGTGTAAGAGTGGTAAGATGATATATGTTATGCATGATTGTTATATTATGCAACTCTATTGTGTTGTATGTTTTTATGCATCATGGTTGAGTGCATGAATACATCTATGTATGGGTTTACATAGTTCAATGTTTAGAAATCCCCTACTCAATATTTTCTTATTATAAAAATACTCATTTTCCCTATTTTTTTAGCCCTGATGTCGGGAGGTTTTTGTAAGTTTCTAACAGAGAGCTCTTGGAGATGGTGCTTGTTTCAGTGGTGTATTAATTTTTATTAGCTCATGTATACCCTTGACTTAGTGCGAGTCTTTATTAGTTGTGCAATGATTTGATGTATTGGGTAAGATAATAATTAAAATGTTTACATTTTCTAGACTTGTAATTTGGATTAATCGTGGAATGTTTATGAGACTTGTACTTAGGGATGCCTGGGAGAGATTTGTAATTAAAATCTATGATCATAGTAATTTCTTTCGTACGTTTGTTTTTTAGTAGTGCCGAAGATTGTTTAGTTTGGTCGTATGATGTTTAATTGAAAAGAAAAAATATGTACGGGAAAAATTGATGTATGATGTTTCAAATTATAAATTGCTTTCATAAGTTTTGTATTTCATCATTTTCTTAATTTACAACCATTATGTTACAAAGAAAATTCGTAATTTTTTTTAAAAAAGTGTTTAAAAATCTCAGGCATTAGACACGCGTGGCATGGGTAAATAGTGAGGACCCAACATCCATCAAGTTAGGGATAACACTTGAGGTTTGTGTCGTCGAGTTCAAGGGAAGGAGTGACGTAAGAAGTTCCCCTCCTAACATTGTGATATATAAACATAGAAAGCTATAGACTTTAGTACTAACTTGCATGAAATTCATTTTGTTATTGTCTAGAAGTTGCAGGTGTCTAATGCTAAATATAAAGTTGCAGATGATCTAGATAGACAACATTTGATGTTTGATGTTGAATACTTTGTTTGGGTTTTTTTTAGTAGAGATAGATTTCGAGCTAGGGAATAGAACAAAGTATCTATAAGGATGATTGGTCCTTTGGAGATCATTCAAAAGATTAATCATAATACTTATCACCTCAAGCTTCTTAGCCACATATGTTATTTAGATGTGTTTAATGTTAAACACCTCATTTCTTATCTTGGTGAATCTTTTGGATGATGACTTTGAATTTGAGAACGAATTCTATCAAATAAGAGGATGTTGCAAGTCAATTAGCTTTGAAGTAGATGGAAAATTGGGATTGGAAACATGGATTTCATAAAGTACAACCAACAATCGATCAATGCATGTGGTTAGTCTTGATGGTTAAACTTATGGTAATGTATTTATCTTGGTTTGATAAACTGTGTCTGCACTTGATGATTAAAAGTATGACATTTGGGCATGTTATACTTGGAGTTATGCATGTGAGAATATGTTTTCGTGATGTGATATAGCATGTGCAAGCATGGCATTGCATTTTACAAAATTATTAAAATTAAGGATGTAAATGGAATTGCATTCATATTGGTATGAAGCATATAGTTGATATCATGATCTACTGTAGATGTAGGGCAAGCCTACTGAGCCTTGGCTCATAGTTGATTTTCTACTATGCATATTTTTGTATGCACAAGTACACGATGTTTAGATAGAAGATAGTTACACGAACTCTTCCATGGAGATTTTGTGCCTACAACTTACACTTCAGTTCCTGAGAAGACTATTTATTTGTAATAATTTTTAGAATATTATTTCATTGTATTATTGAAAATTATCTTGGGAGCTCGGTCTTGACACTTATAAATGATAACTATTGTAGCAACATGCTAGGGGTATACTTCATCTGGTGTAGTTTAATTCTATTGATGAACTTGCTCATGGCCCGTTAAAGATTGTATCCTGCTTACTTCCCTCCAAGTAGATATGGATTTTCCGTTTGGTCATAATTGAGCGACTTGTTGATGTGTTATTTGAGTCTAACGGGTGATATAGAGGTTTTCAGGTAAACTTTGAGCCTCTTAGGTGGGAGGTGGTGAAGAATAAAAAATATGTGCTGCTCCACTAATTACCAATGACTATTGGACATATTTTATTCCCTATTTGAAGAATGGGATTGCAACTCCAAATAAGAAATATGTGCGAAAAGGCAACATAAGATTTAAAGTTGTCTCTTGCATCTAGTTTGTATTATGCATTCAAGATAAATATTTCATGAAAAAAAGATCATCTTTATTTTGTGTCTGGTGCATGTATCTTGCTTTTGGTTTTAAATGAGATACTCATACAAACTTGCACAAAAATTATCTATCAACTTTAAGTATTATACAATGATATCTTGGAATAAAAGTAGAAGATTTTTTTCTAGTACTAGAATGGGCTAACATGTGTTTATAGAGGGTGCCGCCAAGGTCCTTTTACTTTGTTGAGTCACTTTGGCAATGGGTTAATTTCTCAGCCAGACAGCATGACCCACAATAAGATTGCAGAATGTGTAGCTCAAAGTTCTTGGACTCTTCCTTTCAACACTAATCTTAAGGGTGAGAAACTTCTTCAAATTGTTCAATTGCTCTATCCTTCACTCAATTTAGAAGAAAATGATAAAATCATTTGGAGACTATTGTAGGTAGGTAAATTCACCTCCAAATCACTTATAAAGTGCATAGCATTGTCTAATCAATTATAAAGATAAGCACTTTGATATTCATTAATCACTTCTCCCCTTTTTTGACATAAATAGACAAAAATTAGAGACATAATTAATAAAAACACACAAGAATAGTTCCATCAAGTTATAATTATCACATAAAAACTTGAAAGTAAATAAAACCATTAATCCAACTCATGTCTAACTTATATATCATAATCAAAACAGTTTTAAGAGTACATCTCATCATCATAATGAAACATAAATGAACTAAAAAAGTTTTTCACCAATGGAATGCATGAAAAGTGATGAGAAAACAACAAAAACCAATATGTAGCTGCATCATCATCTCTACTGTGCTCCCCCTTACTGTCTGCTCGTGGAAAGTAAGATCAGAATAGGTGATCAAGGGCAAAAAGTCTCTAGAACACAACATCTTGAAACACTCTAAACTCTACCATGGTGACTAATCGATCATGATTTATAGGTGGAGGTGGATCTAGTGCTACATCTGGTGCATCATGTGCTCCTTGAGGCTCATGATTATCATCCTCATGGTGAGATAACATCTGTTGAACCACTCCAAGGTTAATAAGGAGCATCCTAGTCATTGTCAGCTTTGTCCTGGGTCCATGGCCTTGCGCAATAGGTCATCAACTTTTGCATCATTACTCAAATCTACTATAGTCTTGTACGTTGTGTCCCCATCTGCCCCCACACTTGTCAACAACTGATTGCTTTTTTCCCTTCACTTCCTCCTACATCCTTCACCTCTACCTTCGGATTAACCTTTTTCCCATGACTACTAGGGACTTCCATTGTAACATTCGACATATTCAACTTGTTAAGCTCCCGTTTGACATCCAATTTGGTTTGATGTTCCTTAGAGCCATTAGCTAATCTCAATTTTGTTATGATCAATGATAGACCATTATCCCTTGTTTTAGTATAATATAGAAAACAATGGAGAGTCCTTGTATCTTGTATTTTCGTTGGAGGTAGGTCCATGGGGATTGCCAAAGGATATGTAAAACTCATTTTCAAAGAGTATTCCTCACTACAACATCATATTACATTATATAATGTGGTCATCATTGATTCATATGACAATGACCTTTTAACAAATATAAGAGAATACTTTGCATTGCCGCTATCATACTTGTGTCCATTGGCAACCCACTGTCCACCCCACACAAAAAACACAAGCTACTCATCTGTATCCATCTAATCTAAACATGCTTCACACTCCCATTTGTGCATCCACAAGGAAAAAATTAATTGTACCTGAGAGTTACCTATTTTTAGAATTACTAGTTATTAAATTTTCCTATTCAGTTAATGCTTTTTCCCTCCCTTTTTCCACGTGGTATGTTGCCCTTCACGAATTTGATTGTATACCCAATCATTTACTTCCTTTATTTCATCTAAACATGCTTCACACCCCCATTAGTGCATCCACTCAGAAAACTTAAATGTACCCAAGAGTTACCTCTTTCCAGCACTACCAGTTATCAAAATTTCCTTTTTAGTTAATCCTTTCAACCTCCCTTTTTTCACCAGATATGTTGCCCTTCATGACTTTGATTGTACAACCAATCATTTACTTCCTTTCTTTCATTTAAACATGCTTCACACCCCTGTTAGTACATCCACAATGAAAAATTGAATGTATTCGAAAGTTACCTCCTTTTAGCCCTAATAGTTGTCATATTTTCCCTTTTAGTTCATGCTTTTGACATCCCTTTTTTCACCAGGTATGTTGCCCTTCATGAGATTGTACACACAATCATTTGCTTTATTTGTTTCATCTGAACATGCTTCACACCCCTATTAGTGCATCCACAAGTAAACATTAAATGTACTTTGAGAGTTACCACTTTTTAGCACTAATAGTTATCAGATGTTCCTTTTTAGTTAATGCTCTAAACCTCCTTTTTTCACCATGTATATTGACATTCTAGACTTTGATAGTACACCCAACCATTTGCTTCATTTCTTTCATTTCAACACGCTTCACACCCACTATATAAGTGTACCCACAAGGAAAAAAATATGTCTCGGACAGTTACCTCTTTTAAATCCTAGCAATTATCAAATATAAACTCATTTAATGCTATTGTCGACCCTTTTTCCACCACAGATGTTGCCCCTACTAACTTTGATAGCACACACAAAATATTTCTTACTTCCTTTTATCTCAATATGCTTCACACCCCCACCATTTTTGTGCATCCACAAGGAAAAAACGTAATTGAACCTCCTTATCCTACCTCACAATTGTTCAGACTACCCTTCATTACACGATGACCCATGCCTTGCCTTCAAGAGATAGGGCACCATTCTGGAGGCTCCTAGACATCCACCCTTTGCCAAACTGCCGACCCATCACTACAACAAATAATAGTGACACTTTTAAGGGTCACTAACCATTATTAGTGATGCTTCAAAAGTATCGATAAAACTGCAATTGCTATTGCCCATTAGCGAAGCTTAACACAAAGTGTCGCTAATAGTGTGACATTAGTGACGTTTCTTGATGCGTCACTAATTATTTTACTTTTTCCATGCATAATAAAGTGCGCTAATAGTAAATTATTAGCAACGTAAAATTATAAGCGTTGCTAATAAGTGGTTATTAGCGATGCTTTATTAAGCATCACTAATATAAAAAACATTTAAAAAAATAAAAAATAGCTTTTAGCCACCATTATATAATCGTTGCTAATAAACTTTTTTTGGAAAAATAGTTTTTAATGATGCTTATGGAAAGCGCTGCTAATGAAAAAAAGAATTTTGTGTATTACCAACGCTTTACAAAGCGTCGCTAATACGTCAACAAAATAAAAAAAATGAAAAAGGCTTCAACAACACTTTTAGAAGAGTAGCTAAAAACATTAAAAAATTTTAAAAGAAAATTCCCGCCGATGGCAGAAGGGACTAGGGTGGAGGATGGGGGCCTGCGAGAGGGCCCCCCCGCTGAAATCCAGCAACCCTTCCACTCCCCCTCTCCATGGGTCCCCCCTCCTACCCCTCCTCTGTTCGTGGGGGGGGGGGTGATCGGGGAGAGGAGGCCGGATTCCGACATCCTTCCCACTTCCCCCTCTCTCCCCGGGCCCCCCTCCTTCCCTCCTTTGTTGGGGGGTGACTGGGAAGAGGGGGGCCACCGGAATCCGGCACCCCTCGCCCCAATCTTCCCCTCTCTTCCCGGGTCTCCCCCTCCTTCCCCTCCTTTGTTGGGGGGGGGGGTTGAGTGGGGAGAGGGCGCTGGAATCCGACATCCCTCCCACTCCCCTCCTCTCTCCCCGGGTCCCCCCTCCTTCCCCTCCTCTGTTGGGGGGTGACTAGGGAGAGGGGGGAGGGGGACTGGGATAGGGGGCAAGATTCTGGTAGGGAGCCGGAATCCGGCATCCTTCCCACTCCCCCTCTCTCCCTGGGTCCCCCTCCTTCCCCTCCTCTATTGGGGGGGAGATAGAGGAGGGGTGACTGAGGGGAGAGGGGCCGGATTCCGGTGGGGAGCCGGAATCGGGCAGTTGTGGAGGTCCCGGGGAGAGAGGGGGAGAGGGAGGGAGGAAGGGAAAGAGTGGGGGGGGGGGAGGAGTGGTAGGGAGGAGGGGTTGGTCGCCGGGGGTGGTTGTCGAGGGTGGTCTCAGTCAACGAGGGAGGAGAGTTGGGGGGGGGCTGATAAAGGAGGGTGAAATTCGCCCGTGCCGAGAACTTTTGCCTGTGCGTGAAATTTCTCTGCGTGGGCTTTTTGTGATGCTTCAATTGGAAGCATGGCAAAAAGGGGGGAAGAGAGAGAGAGGAGAGAGAGAAGGGAAGAGAGAGAAGTGAAGAGAGAGAGGAGAAGACAGGGAGAGGGAGGGAGGAGAGAGAGAAGAGAAGACGGAGAGAGAAGAGAGAGGGATGAGAGAGAGAGAGGGAGAGCGGGTAGAGATAGAGAGAGGGAGGAAGAAGAGAGGGCATAGGGAGAGAGGTAGGAAAGAGGAGAGAGGGTAGAGAAAGAGGGAGGAGATAGAGAGAGGAGAGAGGGTAGAGAGAAAGAGTAGAGGGTAGAGAGAGGGAGGAGAGAGAGTATAAAGGGAGGTTTTTTTTTGAAAAAATAAGGCTATTAGCGACTCTTCACTCTCTCCCTCTCTGTGTTCACTCTCTCCTCTGTTCAATTTTAAAAAAAAACTAATAACATTCTCTCCTCTCCTCCCTCTCTCTCTTCACTCTCTCTCTCCACTATCTCTATCCTCTCTCTTCTCTCCTCTCCTCTCCTCTATCTCACTCTTCCCTCTCTTCCCCACTCTCTCTTTTCTCTATGTTCACTCTTTCTCTACCCTCTCCCTCCTCTCTCTCCTCTTTCTCTCTCTTCCCTCTCTTTCCTCACTCTCTCTCTTCTCACACACTCTCTCTTCTCTCTCTCCTCTCTCTCACCTCTATCTCTTCTCTCTTCACTCTCTACCCCTCTCTCATCTCTTCTTCTCCTCTATCTCTCTCTTCCCTCTCCTTCCTCACTCACTCTCTCTCCTCTCTCTCTCTCTCTTCTCTCTCCTCTCTCTGCTCTATCTCTCTCTACCCCTCCTCTCTTTCACACACACACACACTCTCTCTTCTCTTTCTCTCTACACTCTCTTTTCTCTTTCTCTCTACACTCTCTCTCTCTTCTCTCTTCTCTCCTCACTCTCCCTCTCTCTCCCCTCTCTCCTCTTCTCTCTCTACACTCTCTTTTTCTCTCTCTCCTCTCTCTACACTCTCTTTTCTCTCTCTCCTCTCTCTACACTCTTTTTTCTCTCTCTCTCTTCTCTCTACACTCACTTTTTTCTCTCTCTCTCTCCCATCTCTCTCTCTCCTCACTCACACACACTCTCTCTTCTCTCTCCCATCTCTCTCTCTCCTCACTCACACACACTCTCCCATCTCTCTCTTCTCTCTCTCTCTACACCCTCTCTCTCCTTTCTCTCTCCCCCTCTATCTCTCTCTCCCCCTTATATCTTTTATTTTAATGTTTTTAATATAAAAAAAACTAGTAGCGACACATATACCTATGCGTCGCTATTAGCCTATTAACACATACCGATATGCGTCGCTGCTACAATTTTTTTATTTTTTATTTTTTAAAATAATATATAATTAAAAATTTCATTCTCTCCTCTCCTCTCTCTCCTCTCTCTCTACACTCTCTCTTCTCACTCCCTCTCTCACTTTCTCTTTCTCTTCTCTCTCTCCTCACACACACACTCTCTCTCTCTCTTCACTCTCTCCTCTCCTCTCTCTCTCCTCACTCTCTTTCTCTCTACACTCTTATATCTTTCTCTCTTCTCTCTCTCACACACTTTCTCCCCCTCTCTTTTTCTCTCCCCTCTCCCTCTCTCTTCCCCTTCTATCTTTCTCTCTCTCTCACCTATCTCTTTTATTATATATATATTTTTAAAAACTAGTAGCGACGCTTAACAGTATGCGTCGCTACGACACAGTAGCAATGCATAAGTATATGCATCGCTACTACGTAATGGTAGTAGCGGCACATAACCGTAGCGTTGATAGTTATACTTTGCTACTAGCCTAAGGTAGTAGGGATGGAGACTGATATGCATTACTACTATAAATTTTTAAAAATTTAACAATAATTTATAATTAAAATTTTCTTTCTTTCTTTCTCTCCTCTCCTCCCCTCCCCTTTCTCTTCTCTCTCCTCCCCTCTCCCTTCTCTCTCATTCTCTTTTCTCTCTCTACACTCTCTCTTCTTTCTCTCCTCACTTTCTCTCCTCTCTCTCTTCTCTCTCTCCTCACTCTCTATCCTCTCTCTCACTCTTCTCTCTCCCCTCTCCCTCTCTCCTCTCCTCTCCTCTTTCTTCTCTCTCTTCACTCTCTCTTTCTATATCTCACACACTTATGCGCATAGACGTGAGCGCCAACTGTGAGGAGTGGGGATAAAGGGAATTTTATTTATAAATTTATGATTTATTTATTATATATAAAAATATTAAATAAAATATATTATATTTGAAAGGTTTATTTTTAATTTTTTATATTTTTTTATTATATATACAAATAGTGAATATTAAATAAAATATGTTATATTTAAGAAATTTTTTTAATTTTTTTAATATTTATTTATTATAAATTTATTTATTAAATAAAATTAATTAATAAAGCTATTTGCGATGCTAATAAAAGAGTCGCTAATAGTTGTATTATTTGCGACACTTTTTACAAATTGTCGCTAATAAATTTAGTATTTTTTTAAAATAATTTATTTAATTAGTGACATTTAATAAAAAACATCTCTAATATGACAATTATTAGCGACACTTAAAAAAAGTCACTAAAAGTTATATGTTTTAAATAAAAAAGGAAAAAATCTAACTATTAGTTATACTTTTTGTTAAGCATCGCTATTGTCAAAACTATTAGCGATGTCTAAAAAAAACGTTGTTAATAGTTATTTTTTTAATTTTTCATTTAAAACATATAACTTTTACGTACGCTTTTTTAAGCGTAGCTAATAACACAAATATTAGCGATATTTATTAGAAAGTTTTACTAATAGTTGTCAGATTAGAAATGCTTTTTAACAAGTGTCGCTAATAGAGATAAAAAGCATTGCTAATAGTTATTTTTTTGTGATGTTTTTTTAAATGTAGCAAGTACTGGTTTGTAGCAACGCTTTTAATTGCGTCGCTAATAAGAACGTTGATAATAGTACATTTTGTTGTAGTGCATATTTGTCTCCCTCTTCAAACTTTCTTGTTGCACTCATCGAGTATCTCAACTTTTAGGGGAGATTACACCGGAGGATGGGTGATGAAGGAGGAGAAGAGGGAGGATGAGACCAGGGAGGAGGAATCCGGGAGAGGAATTGCGGCATCTATGGCGGGCGAGTAATTACACCGGAGGAGGGAAACCATCGGGTTATACTTATATATTCCGGATGCAAATGTTTACCTTTATAACGTTGGAGGGACATTTTTGGCTTTTCTTGTGAGTGTGTGGCTCATACGAACGTGCCCGGTATAATTTTGCAAAATCAACTTTCCTTGAATAAATCTATACTTTGGCCAAAAGTGAAGTCTATTTTTAAAAAAATTTCTCTGCATGGTGGTGGTTTTGTTCTTTTCACTTTCTTGGTGCTAGAGCTCTTCTTGGAAAATCTAGGATCAGCATCACTTCAATATGTTTCTTGGTTCTTTTGGTGATCTAATTCTTTTCTGCTATTGTCTAAGTAGCTTGTTGAGTAGTTTATGGAACTAATATTTTTGTTTACTTTATTATTTTTGCTGGGTGGTTTTGTTCTATTTACTTTCCTTACATCATTTTTTTAGCTTTCGAAGTATTATCTTGCATGCTTGTTAATGTAAAGTTGCTTATAAGTTGTTGGATGCATCTATACTTTTGTCTCAGTATTTTTCATATGTTGGATAAGTTGTTTTCACCTTCATTCATTCTCTTGTGATGTATTTGAGTGTTTTTGTTAGATAAGTTGTTTTCACTTTTATTCGTTCTCTTGTGATGTGTTTTAGCGTTTTTGTTTAATAAAATGATGGTAATACTCGTCATTTGAGGATTTTGCCAAAATGGCCTTAGGATACAATGTATTACACAAAATACAGAAAATGACCCTATGTATATGTAAACCTCCTTACAGACGCTATGTATATGTAAACCTCCTTACATGTGGCATAAATTGTCTAAAATACATCTCTTATTTTTCTTCCTTATGACTTTACTAACCCACTATTTCTCATTTCCAATGCTCCAGCTTCGACTCAGCCACAACTCCACTGCCTCCTCCATATAATGCTGCCTTTGTTGTCAACTTCATCATCTTCGCCTCCGGCACTGCTTCAACCAACTTCATTTTCACCTCCTCCTCCACCGTCGCCTTCTCCTTCTCTTTCTCCTCCCTCCCTCCCTCCTCTCCTCCACTCTCTCATCTCTTTTTTTTCCTCCTCCCCTTTTCATCCTTGGTCACATCCTTTTCCTCCCTCCAGGAATCTAACAAGACCAGTCACAAACTAGCCGGTAGAGCTATTAAGAATTCTTTTTTTCCTTTCTACAAGCTCAAATCTTAAACTATAAACTTTAAAACATGTTCAAATATTAAAAACTAAGAGTGGGTTTTCTTGTTACTTAATTTTGAGTTTTTTCTAATGCTAAGCTAACCTCCTCCCTCCTCTTGTCCTCTCTCTCGTCTCTTTCCTCTTCTCCTCTTTTCCTTCTCGGTGGCCTCCTCTTCCTCCCGAAATCTAATAAGACCAATCACAAACTATATGGTGGAGTTATTAAGAAATTTTTTGTCCTCTACAAGCACAAATCTTAAAAATTAAACTTATAAAAATGTTAAGCAGCTCAAAACTAAGAGTGGGTTTTATTGTTACTTAATTTTGAGTTTTATCTTGCACTAAGCAAAACCTCGTATTGATAGTCCACAATCAAATTTATTACAATAAAAGAGATATAGGACAACATTACCAATGACAATATCTCCTTAAGTATTTATAATGAACCATATTGACAAACTAAATAGATACAATAAAAAATAAAGTAAATTTTAAATATGCGATTGTCGATTGCCAACTACCTCGACCATATATTAACTATCGAATGTTCCGACTGTTGATTGCTTTAAGGAATGGTGCTAGAGACCACCTTCTTCTTCGGTGTCAGCAGTGAGAATCTTCTTCTCAGGTGCCAATTGTCTATTGCCTTGAATGTCTTGATTGTCAAATGGCAATTGTTGATTGTCGACCGTTGACTGTCTCGACTGTCAATTGTCAAATGTCCCGATTGACAACTGTCATAATGTCCCATGCTGGAGATCACCTTCTTCTTTGGTGCTAGCTGTGATAATATTCTTCTCTAGCACGGACAACGATTAACTGATGTACGACAATCGACAATTGGTAGATTTGACAACCAATAGTCGATAATCGTGACATTCGATAGTTGCCAATCGACAATCACATTTTTAAAATTTATTTTATTTTTTATTTTATCTATTTAATTTGTTAAGATAGTTTATTGTAAATTCTTAAAGAGATATTGTCACTCATAATGTTGTCTAATATCCCCTTAATTGTATTGAATTTGATTGTTGATTGTTAATTGTGGACTATTAGTACGAGGTTTTGCTTAGCATTAGAAAAAGCTCAAAATCAAGTAAAAATAAAACCCACTCTTGATTTTGAGCAGTTTAACATGTTTATGTGTTTATTTTTCAAGATTTGTACTTGTAAAGAAAAATATTAATTTTTAATAACTTTGTCAGCAAGTTTGCAACCGGTCTAGTTAGATTCCTGGAGGGAGGAAGAGGAGACCACTCAGGAGGAAAAAAAAAGGATAGAGCGGAGGGGAGGAGGAGGAGGAGAGAGAGAAGGGAGCGGAGGAGGAAAATGATAAGGAGGGACTGGAGGAGGAAAATGCTGAGGATGAAGATGAGGTGGAGGAGGTGGTGGTAGAGGAGGGGAGGAGGAGAAGGAGATAGTGGAGGAGGAAGTGAAGACGAAGTTGCATGAAGTGGAGTAGGTGGCGAAGATGATGAAATTGGCCGTAGAAGTAGATGGTTGAGTCAAAGCAAGAGTTGTTGGAAATGAGAAGCAATGAATTAGTGAAGTTATAAGGAAGAAAATAAGGAGGGGGTATTTGAGACAATTCATGGTACATCATATGTAGAGGTTTATATATATATATATAAGGTTATTTTGTGTATTACATAAAAAAAATAAGATATTTTGTATAATACATTATATCCTATGGCCATTTTGGCAAAATCCTCGTAAGTCATTTTACGCACACCACTAATTTTGATTGCTTTTATTACATATCATGATCAAAAGTATCTCGTTCTACATGAGGGTAATTATTAGGTGGTATGACTGGTATGACTGCTTCATTATGAAGAACGGATGGGGGGTAAGCATGGCACAAACAACAAGATAAATATTCCAAATTGGGAGGGTAGTTGCATATTCCCCATATTTGTTGTTAATTTTTACTCATCTTCTCTTTCTATATGTTGGTCTAATAATTGTTAAAGGTGGTGAGACAAGAAAAATTATGCAAGCTCATACTTGAGCCTGCATTCAGGTACGTGGCTTGTATCATTTGGTGGCATAAATTTGTCATTACCTCATTCTTATAATTGTTTTTGGTAGCTTTTATTTCATGGGGGTGCCTATGTGTCCGTGGATTGTGCTTGTTGTTGGCTGCTATTTTGTGTCTTCATGCACATTTCTTGGGGGGTTGAAAAGGTTGAGGGAATTAAATGTGTCAATGAAAGTACTTTAGTCACTTTTGTATTTGTATGGTTTTTATTATTATTTTTTAAGAGCTTATTTTGTTAGGGTGGGGTAGGCTGGGGTGTGGGTGGAAGGTGGTAAAATGTGATTTAGGAGATACCTTGTAAATTAGTAGCTTTTGATGATATCAATTTATTTTTTTAAAGTTAGAGTCAACCTCATTTTTCTTGAAACTATCTTTTGTCATGATATGTACTTCATGTGATTCCAATCCAAAGATTTAGTTTGTTCTGCTTTATTATGAGGACATATATTTTGAATCTTTTTAGCCTTGTCAGGATTAAGGGCTTAGTACGATTGAAAGCGATTGTAAAACTATACATAAACGTATCCTTCGAAGAAATAATATTTCAATTCCAAACTTTACACATTCATATGACCATATATTTAAAGTTAGACTACGTTTTGTATTATGCACACAAAATCTGTAATTGACCAATTTTTTTTGCAAGTCATGTCTCTATTATTAATGACTCAAATCAATTTTCTTTTAAAAATATTCAAATGCGTGTTCTTTATGATAACAATTCAATATACACTTACTAGTATATATATATATATATATATATATATATATATAGAAGAGCTACATAAGTCAAATAATTTGTTACAAGAGATAAGTCTCAACCCCCTTATTTCTATATCCCATAAAACATCCCATGTATATGGGTCCCAAGTCCAAGATAGACATTCACACATTGACGTGTGTGAGTCCAATTCAAGTTACGTATACCAGTCACCCATTTCCAATAAGGCAATTCCGGCGGGCCCTTCTATCTAAGCATGTCCACTTATGTTGGATGATAAATGTAGGATTTTAGAATCTCTCAATAATAATGATTCTAAAAATTTTAGTATTTGGATACATGAGGGGCTCATACATGGGCCTAGGTTTGGGCCTGGGGCCTACGCATAATACATAGGGCCTGTACATCATTGGCGTGTGCTGCATGTGTCTTGGGGCCAAGTAGTCGTAGCATTATAACTGGTTTCATCGTGAATGAATTAAACAAATTTCTATAAGAGGCCCGTTTATATACGCCTTACGTGCGTGCGCCAATTGCTTTCTGACTGCATCAAAATTATGTGGCATATAACATTCAGGGGGCTGGTTGGTTAAAATCAGCTGCCTACCCCTTGATTTGATGAGAACCTTCATATGATGATTGGATTCCTTGAGTTGTGCTGGGCAGATATTTTTGAATACGTGACTCAGTGCATATATATTAACCTTTTATTTCATAAATTATATTAGTTATCATAAAATTTCACATTATTAAACAAAAACTTGTACCTATAAGCTCCTAATGACCATTTCACCCATCTAGCTAACAGAAAAATAGGTCTCACATGGCAATAAAGATTTCACTTTTCTGTGTCTAATTAAACCCGATGTGTAAGATTTTGTTGAATTTGGTGTAGGAAAATCTTTTGTAAATTGGCTAAGGCCATGTTGGTTAACACATCCGCTGAAGACAAAGGCCAAGCTGAAGACTGCATTCAGCATCAGGCTCCATTTATGGCTTTGCTTCTACAAGCCGCTGCGATGAATTTGCCAAACACATTACACAGCCTTTAGTTTCTTGGGTAAAATATGCTACCCTTGTAAGTTTATAAAAAAGAAGGGTTGACTAATGCTTATGATATTAATGCAGACATTTGACAAAGTGTAAAGCCTTCTAGTTAGGCTGTCGGATGTAAACCAACCATTCATGGATATAAAAAACCTAATTTTTGGTCTATAGTATTAAATTTGTTCTACAGGGACCTTTACTGCTCTCGTGTCCCCAGAAAACCCACAAGACAAGAGCACGGGGATGTAGGAGCTTATAAACAAGAAAGTGTGGAAACCGCAAATTTTACTTGCAAATGGAACATTGCCCATATCTGGCCCCTTATGAATATCAACCGCAATAATTGTCAAGGAGTATCTGTGGACAAAGATCAAAGAAGTTAATGAATTTGTCAATAATGGTTAGTCCACACTGTAGTCATAACTTTAGCTACACTTCCTGCTTAAGAAGGGTGAATAACCTGCTACATAAAAATCAATGTACGATGCATAAGCGATGGCCATTAGTTTCGTACAAACGCATAGGCATTGCACCTAAAGATTTCATTAGTTGTTACAAGATGCACTAGGACAATATTAGCCATTACTAACTCCGGCCAGTATTGAGTGTCTGGAACCAAAGTGAGCTGATTTTAGTTCATTTTTGTTTTCCAATTGAGACACTTATTGCCTAACAGAGGGAGTATTATGTTATGATATAGTAACGGATAGCATGATATAGTGAGTGAAGTTCACTGCTCGACCATTTATGGATGATTCAGGGCTCAAGCCTTAGCAACGCTTATTCTAATAACCACCATATAAGAAGGTCTAATTATGTGATCTGAAAGCATTGTTGAAGTCCACTTACAGCTAAATGATATTAGTGACAACTTAGATCATTCTTAGAAATTATATCATTTGTATCAAACTTAATACTCCCTCCTTCCAGTAATAAATGTTTGGAATAGAAAAATAAAAGTGAATTAAAATAAGTTTATTTTGATTTTTAAGCCAGTGGAGTAGTAAGATTTACAATATTTATTTTAAATTACTGCTTATTTGATTGTTTTGTGTTAAAATTTATACAAACATATTGTATCAAGTCATTTTGTTAATTGAATTACCACAAACTTGGCATAATATTTTTAGCTAACAACAAGATTATTTTTTTTAAGTTCACCAAGTGCTTAAGTCCTAAAAAAATTATCAAAGGATTAGCTACTACTTCAAAAGGTTAATGCATAGATCAACTCTTAAGAAGACAAGGAAATTTAAATTGTTATAACATCTAACTAGGATATTTGATGTAAACCTAGCACTCATTTTAATGAAATAAATTATCTGGTGAAGCCATTGAATATGTTCTATGGTGGCCTTAAAGAATGAGTCTATATGCACCCTACTAATACCTTTAATATCCTGTTTTACTTATAAATTCATAAGGGGGTTTACAGGGGTTTATGGGGTTATTAGGGTACTAAGGAGGATTATTGGATTGCAAGTGAAAGGCACCCATGACAACAGGAGGATGTGGGAGCATATGAAATAAGATTGTGTGCAGTGTAGAACTTTTCCCTCAAATTTATCATTGCACATAATGTTGGGCATGTACGTGTGTTTGGCCCACTTGTGATGTCAGCTCCCATTGAGTTTGCTTGACCTAGATCAAAGAAGTAGAATGAATTTGGCAAGGCATTCTGATTTATCATCAATTATGTGTTTGGATGAATAGTTTGTCACCCCCGGGCTTAGCCTGCTCACCCAACATACACACAATTGGTAGTTATCTGATGTTCACCGACTGTTAATGCGGTGGGCTGGCTAGAAGAAGTTGCGGTGAATTATACTCATCATATAGGGTTAGGTACAAATTTAATTCCTGTACTCGGTACAATTTAAAAGGCTGTTGGATTGGGTGGCTTAATTGGCCCATTTTAGACCCCTGGTTTTGGACTTTATTTTTGGGGGGTTAAGAGGTATGCATATAAGAACAAGGAACAAATTTTGTCTTACATCTAATTCATTTACTAAATCTGTTCCTTGCTAGACAGGTGGGTTTAATGAAAAGTACTTGTACGGGCTAATTAAGAGTAGATTGCAGTTTATATCTAAAATATTAAGGAGTGTAAGGTGGACTGATAATCCCCTGTGGCGTGAACTCAGACGCTTAAAGTTTGAATGGGTCATTACCTGAATTCATTGACATATTTTTGAACTGTCGTTGATTGATACCCATTTGAGCATCAAAACGCAACTACTTCACGCTTTCTCCACATAGTAATCAATTGCTTGCTCCAATTGTTCACGATAAAACCAAGGTAATGGTGCAAGCCTTGAAAAATCATAACACCAATTGAAAGATAAAAATCGAACTCAATGACACACAAATCATAGAATGAAGATTGGTTTCATGCCACAAAAATCCGATGTGACAGAAGATCCCTAACTCCTGAAGTCCGGCAATCTTCCACTCAATGTATACTGTGGATTGGATAAACCACCTACTCTAACGCCTTTAACAAATCACAAAAACGACTTATCACCTTATGTCACAAAGCTTGGGGTTCCAATGGGGCAACAAGACTTCTTCCAAGCCCTAACGATGCATTAAATGATTCCTAGTTTCAGTCCTGTCCCCTCCCCACACATTACCAAACTGAACTAAACCAAACCACTTCAAGTCTCTTCTCTCTCTCTCTCTACTGTCACCACGGCAAGTCTTGTGATCTAACATTACCCTATCCACGAGAACTACACGCAAAAATCCTTTCTTACCACACACACCCCTCTTTCCTCACGTTCTTCCTTCCTCTAAACTGCAACGAGCCTAATAAGGGAGTGGGGAAGTCCATAACACAAGGCAGCACACAGCATCATAAGTTGACATCACCCCTCTCACTTTCACTCGGTTTTTTCAGCGCCACGATGCGTTGTGTGCCTAAAACCATGATTGCGTAAGTTGTAAGTTTTATTCCCCTTAACCTCTACTTTTGTTGATTATTAAGCTTAGCACAAGATCATAAAGCTCCCATAGTACAAGTAAATGTTTCGACAGTATACCCAAACAAAATAATTACACATTGGTACTGAAATATTTTCGTATGTAATTAAATCTAACCGACAGAATGTCGCTGAGATGGTGAGGACATACCTCCTAGCTTACCTGGTGCGTGAAATGTGTAGGGATTATTCCTTGCTCCGAGGGGATTGGTGGTGGAATAGGGTGCTCTCAAAGGCCGGTTACTTGCCCATTCTAGTTGGGTCCTAAGAACTCGAACACCCCGGAAAAAGAAAAGAAAAAAAAAGCCTATCTAGAAATATATCTAAGAATAACTGAAGAGTTAAATTGCAATTATGTTATTCAAAATATATTGACTACTGTGTAAGAAATGAAAGAGAAGTGTTCGTAATTGCGTAAATTGTAACTATTATCCCCTTTAACCTTTTATTTTGTTAATTATTAAGCTTAGCACAAGATCATAAAACTCCCATAGTACAAGTATTGTAAGTTCATGCAATATTATACACATTGGTACTGAAGTAATTCATAGTCAGATACAACCAACAAAGTGTTAATGGGGTGGGGGTGGCCAGGGCCACAACTCTTATATTTGGGCATTGTACAATTGAATTTTTATCATAAAGCGGTCGGTCAGTTTGATTGATTTGGTCTAAACTTAAATTTGTGAACGATTTTTTGACCGGTGATCTAAGAATCGATTGATTGATGGGTGAAACAATTTAAGTTTTTACTAAAATGATTCATCGCTGCACATACCTTGTTTTGTATATTTTAAGGATCAGAGACGTCTCTATGGGAAGGTTTTGGTGTTTTTTCTTTTAGAATGTCTTTTCACATAAATACACTATAAGTGTATACTTTAAATAACAATTTTTGGGTGATTTTTTCAAAATCGGAAATAGCAAATTCTTTTACAAAAGTCTCAAGGAGAGAATAAGAGGATTTTTTACTTTTACTAAGTATATATCGTATAGCGTTCTGACTATTATGGAAGGAAAATTTACTTGAGAACCCTACAGTAATTTGGTTTACCAAAGAGACTAAGTATTTACTTGAGGAAAGTTTTACTTTGCTCAATTTAGGGCCATTTTTTATGTTTTATTCTTCGTATTTAGATTGTTCAGTGTGAAGTTTCTAACATGTACATGCTCGAAGGGATTTGTTTATGGCTTAAGTGCTCTAAAAGGTCAATTGCCTTGCCCCTCATTAAGAAAGAGAAAAAAACCTCATAAGCATATCTTTAAAAATAGTTCTATTTATACCTTAATTTTTTTTGTCCCTTGACTAAAGTGAATTTTTTTATTTTTACCTCATCGCCCTATATTTTCTCCATCCATTTTGCTCATACTTCCCCCAATATGTAAACTTCATCCCCTTCATCACCAATGACAGCGTAACTAAATCCAACCGCTACGGCAATTAACTGTTTGCATAAGCCGGCGATGGCTAGATCTGGCTGCGGCCAGTCAAATCCGAGCACCAAATCTTGCATTGCCAGATCTGGTTGCTGGCAATGGCCAGATCTGGCCGGCCAGTTGCAGCCAGTACACTAGCCGCAACGATCTGGCTATGGCTAAATCTGGTCAGTGGTGTGTTGGTCGTGGCGACATACTAACCGTGGTGGTGAGGACAAGCCTCTAACTCCGGCAACCAAATCTATGCCCAAGAAAAAAAAATTAGTTGGGTAAAAATAGGAAATGAAAGAGATTTTAATAAAAAATAATAAGATAAAAAAAATAGGAGATATAGAAAAAACTGGGTCTCAATAGCCAGGTTCTATCTTTAAATATACGAAGAAAAATAATTATACAAATAAATATATTTACTAGTACTGGGTAAGAAATGCTTATAAACAGATGAACAGCTTTAATGGCCGGGTCATGCAAATAAGAGGAGCCCATTATCGACCAACGTGCCAACTACTGCGACTCTTCATTGTACATGCAAAGGATACACGACTACGTGCATTACCAATACCTCAGGTCCAGTATGTGTTAAGTAGTGGTTAGATTAACTAATTGGAAAGCGTCCATATTATAATTAATTTTCAGCATAACTATGGCTGTTATTGTCATTATGATAGTAAAAACTGGAGTTGTCATTGTTATTCCTGTGAGGAGGATGGAGAGGAGACAGGTTGGGCGTGATTCATCGAGAAACCAAATACTGATCCCCTAAGAGATCCTTCCGTCTCAATCTCTTTCATCTTAATCCATTTCTTAGATTCATGGAGAAACCAAATACTGAGCCGCCATTGGTTGAGTAAAAACCATTCTCACTGCCTTCCTTTCTCTTTCCAACTTGGTAAGCAACCCCCCACTTCCATGTATATATATACTCATCATGGCATGATTTCACCACCACTCCTCTAAAGATCAAGTAACCACTTGAGATCACTTTGGATTGTTGCTCCTTCCCTGATAAAGTGAAAGAGAAAGAGAACAGATCATTTCATAAATGGCTTCCGGAAGACAGCTGCTCCCTCTGTTTGCATTGTGCTGTTTGTGTCCACTTTCATTATGCTTTCCAAAGGACCCACTAGTCATTGATCCTCCTTCTCAACCTTCCTCTTTTGGCCAGCCAACCAACCCCACATTCTTTGGCACAATCAATGAGGATGCCAATGATTTCGATCTTGACTTCGCGGCAGCCATGGAATTAGAGCATGAAGTCATCCGTTTGGAGGGGTTAGATCAAGTGGGTGCTCCTATATCTTCAGCTAGAGTAGTAAATGTGGAGAATTATGGAGCTAAAAGTGATGGAACAGATGCCTCAAAGGTAACACACCCAGGAATAAGATAGACTGAACATCTAGAAAGCTAGCTGCATCCTGTTTAATATATTGAACTTTTGATCTTTGAAACTCAAGTATCGTCTCTTTTGTAATGACACGCAGGCATTCCAGAGAGCTTGGGCTGATGCCTGTGCAAATGCTCCAGCTGTGTTTACTGTGCCTGGGAACAAAAAATACCTTCTAAAGCCAATAACTTTTTCCGGTCCATGTAAATCTAATGTTAAATTCATGGTAAGCCTGCCAGCAATTACTCACCATAAATCAGCATATATTTGCAACTGAACTCAGTCTGAGATGGCTTCTAATATGACCTTATTTTTTATCGTAAGATCCAAGGAACGCTTTTAGCCTCCACTGACATGTCAGATTGGAATGGAGATGACAGAAATCAGTGGATTCTCTTTAGCAATATTGAAGGCCTTACTGTTGAAGGTGGTGGAACTCTTAATGGGAATGGAGCAACATGGTGGCAAAAATCATGCAAGAGAGACAAATCTCGCGTAAGCACTGTCAATTGATCATCTTTTTCTTCTTTTTCATAAAAGTAGCTCTTTGGTCATTATTTGTCTAACTTTTTAAAATTCGCCTTTGTCATACTGCAGCCTTGCACAGATGCACCAACAGTACGTTCAACATCTTCATTTGCAGAATTTGAAGCATACTTTGGCTAACTTCTCTTGTTTGCTATTCAGTTATTTAAATAATTGAAGTAATCGATAAAGGTTTCCATTTGATGTAGGCCCTTCTGTTCCGCTCATGCAAAAATCTTGTGGTGAGCAACCTCAGGGTCAAGGACAGCCCTCAGATCCAGGTTTCCTTTGAGAAATGTTCCAGCGTCCAGGCTTCCGGTCTCACCATTACTGCTCCAGGAAACAGCCCTAACACAGATGGAATTCACGTCACAAGTACCCAAAGCATCAACATACAAAACTGTGTTATCGGAACCGGTAGGGTGATTAACCACTTCTCAAAGCCTTTTCAGTCATATATAATGTTGGATTCAAAAACAAATTGTGTTTTCATCACTTAATTATATCAAAAGGATAAGTTTGATCTTCCTACATTTTCAACTTTTGTGAAGGCGATGACTGCATTTCAATAGTAAGCGGATCGAAAAATGTCAAAGCTACGGGCATAACATGTGGACCTGGCCATGGAATAAGGTAAAAAACGCCTTAGTGTTTCATACATCTCTCTCTCTCTCTCTCCCTCTCTCTCTCTCTCTCTCCTGATTTCTATGTTTTTTTCTTGTTTGCCTTGATGGACCTAGCATTGGAAGCTTGGGGATGGGAAAGTCAGAAGCCTATGTCTCAAATGTAGTAGTAGATGGAGCTAAGATCATTGGAACAACAAATGGAGTTAGGATCAAAACCTGGCAGGTAAGGTTTAGGTCAAGGGTTATGCTATCCCAAGTAATTGCACATATGCGGGGAGAAGTGTATTTATGTATATGCATATGCATGTACATAGATACATCTTGTCATACTTTGATGATATGTTTTTTCACATGCAACATAGCTTAATCCATGACTATTTACCTTTGTCTTCCAGGGGGGTTCAGGAAATGCAAACAATATACAATTTAGTAATATTATTATGGAGAATGTTGAGAGTCCGATTATCATAGATCAGAACTATTGCGACTCCAAGAAACCTTGTTCAGAACAAGTAATTGCAAGTGACCATTTTCTCATTATGATCTACAGCCGATGGAAAATAGCTTCTAACCTCTTATCATGTTGCAGGATTCAGCAGTGGCGGTCAGTAATGTTGGGTACAAGAACATCAAAGGAACAAGTGCATCAGAGGTTGCTGTTACATTTGAATGCAGCAAGAACACCCCTTGTCGTGGGATACAGCTACAGAATGTTAATTTGGTGGGAGTAGGAGGAAAAACAGTTAAAAGCAAGTGTGCCAATGTTGCAGGGTCTAGAATAGGGACTATTGTCCCACCTGCTTGTTTCTAAAGGAAATTCTAATCATTCATATTTTTTTTATATTATGCAGTGTCATGTAAATCTCATAGCAATTAGTAGTAAGTTTCTAGTTGCAGGTTAGTTTGAAGTGTTGGTTTGGATCCTTGTCAGCTTACATTTCTGAGAGGTGGATATTAAGAGGTAAGCTGAAGGACTTTCAAGTCTCATAGAAAATGTCTCGCATCTTTCTTCTATTCTTTACTTGGACGCAGTTTTCTTTTACTTGGGGAAGTGATTATTCTTTTTAACCTGTATTTTAGGGTGAAAATGAAGACCACTCAGAAAAATAGGCTTGCTTGATTACTTCTAGAAAATTGATTGACATTTCCAATTTATTTAAGGATTGTGTAATAAAGGCTGTGAAAGCCTAGGCTTGGTTATTGTAAACTTTCAAATAAAGAAATGTATGTCTTTATCTTCTCTAAAATAAAGAAATGTACGTCTTTATCTCTCCCTCTTTACCTTCTCCCTTTGCCTATATCTATATCTATATATCTCTCTCTCTATGTATATAGGGGTCTAGCATGGTACATTAAGGTGCCAATGAACTTTGATGACTTTGCAACAGGGCCAAAATTTAGGAACCGAAATACCTCGTGAAGTTTCACCGATCGTTGATCAATGGGAATTGATAGTGCACGCGCCCAGTTTTCATCACGTATGCTAGTTAATGTGACATCGATTATGTAAATCTACAATAGTTGCGACTTCACTGGCGAGGCTTCACCCGCGGATTTGGCTCAAAATTTAGTTTTACTATTATGCGAGGAATTATTGAGATATGAGAGCAGCTCTTTTAGTAGCTGGATCTAAGTTCTTAAATGCCCCAAGACTTTCATCTGTCTTGAATTTAGAGACATAATCCACTTAATTTCACTATAACAAAAAAGTATTTTTTGCAACATAAATACCAATGTCGCTAATAGTTATTAATTGCAACGTAAACAAAAAACTATGGTTAAAAAAATTTCTTTTAATGAAGCTCTAAAAAAAATTGCAAATCTCGTAGTATTGCAACTATTCTTTGCACCCCCGAGTCAATGTCATTGCGATGTTTCATAGTAAATGTCGCCAATAACCTACCTCATTTGCAACTTTTAGGATTAAACATTACAAATAGAGTATAAATATTTGCGACACTTAAATACAAGAATCACAAAAAATGTTCCCTGGCCCAAATTTAGATGTTTAATATAAAACATCGCAAATAACTATACCTTTTTGTGACATTTAACTTAAAACATTGCATATAATGAATAGTAATTTTAACCCAAGTACTTTGTTTCGCTAATTTCTTCCCTCACATAGTAGGTTTGGGTATAAAACATTTAATCAAAAAGTAAACTTCGAGCTCATCGTAGCTACCAAGAATGTGAAAAACAGAGACAAATTAAAGAGATCAGGTTTTTTAAAACTTTATTCTGAATTTAAATTATGAGCTCGCATGCACATGTAAGACCCACTTATAATCAAAATTTAATTGTTAATTACGAATTATTTATTTATTTGGTTATTTTTGCTTTAAATCTAAAAGATTTAAATAAATTAGGAATTACCTTAACTGGGAAGTTTTGGTCGGAAGGATTTTTTGATGAGGCTAAAATTTCTTGAGTTCGAACATAAGAGGGAACTACTACATGTAAAAGGAGAGAACAACAGAGACTGTGGGAGATGGCGAAGGAGAGAGAGGGGGGAGAACAGAGATGGAGAGGAGAGGCCACAGGCCAGAACAAGAGGAAGAGAAGAAAGAGTAGAGAAAAGCGGAGGCAGACAACTAGAAGACGAACGCGGGCAACTCACAAGGCATACACGGCAGAACATAGGAGAAAGGAAAAACAGTAAGACTTTATGTTAAAGCAAGGAGCAGAGTCAAGCTCTATTTCTTCTTATATTCTTTAGTACGTCTATGGATTTATTAGCGATGGATGTAGGATCCTTACTGTTGTTTGGAGAGTTGTATTGGTTTTTTTATCATTGTAAGATAATTACTTTTGCTTTTAGCATGAAAGAATCTATAGCTATGCTGCGCATCATACTCCTAGTTTTGATTTCACCATTTGTATGCAGATTTGAGAGAGGGACATTATTTTTTCTATTCCTTCTCCATGTTTAGTGTTTGTTTGCAGGTAACTTTTGTTGATATTTTAGTTGGATGATCTAGTGCTGTACTGTGAGCAATTTGATTTACCACTAGCTTGTGTAAAATCATTTTTGAGAATTGTATATGAAATAATCACTTTAAATATGATCTAAGACTAACCTAGGTGTAACTTGTATTTGATGTGTGAAGGTGCACTTCAGAGGAGTTTTTTTTTTACCCTAGTCGTTGGATTTGAATTTTTCCAAATGGTAAAATAGGACGCTTGAAAATTGATTTCATGGCCCAGGGCCGTTCCTGCCCACTATCTCCAGTTCAGAACAGAGCACACATTCTCTATTATGCACTGGACGGAGGTCGTGGACGACCTATTCACGGGTAGTATCAGCCTGGTCCGTTTTGTGAATAAAAAAAAGATTAAAACTATGAAACAAAACCAGACCCGGTCCCTAAAGTCCTAAATAATGTCTATACAATGTTTACAGTCAAAACAAAATCTACTATAGAATAATGTGTTTACCTTTAACAGTGAATATTAACTTGCCTACTGAATCAGTTACGGTTCAGGGAAAAATACTGATAGTTAAAATTTAATAATTTTAATATAGTCTTATGACTCTCTTAAAAAATTTTATTTAGAATTTCAGGCCAAATTTGTTTGTCAATAAATCAAAAAAATTCTAAAAGAACATTTAGTTTTTTTTTTGGGTCGATTAGCTTAAGCATTGCAAAGGTGTTATTTGCGACACTTATTAAGTGTTGCTGAAAATAATCGGTGCACACGCAAAATTTTATTTGCATACTGTTTGATTTTACCTGTGCGGATGAAAAATTGGCTCACGGGGGTATTTTACCCCTCCCCCCAACGCGCACCCTTCCCCTTTGACTCTAGCTAGCACACCCGCGGGTTCGCTCGTTGCTTTGTCATCGCCCCGCTCCTTCAGCCCCTTGCTTTGTCATCGCCCCTACTTAGCTTAAGCGTTGTAAAGGTGTGTAATTTGCGATGCTTATTAAGCATTGCTAAAAATAATTGGTGCATGTGCAATGTTTCAAGTGCACCCCGTTTGATTTTACCTGTGTGGGCGAAAAATTCGCTTGAGGGGGTACCCCCCCCCAGTGCACCCTTCCCCTCTGGTTTGCGTGCCTGCCGCTCCGCCACCACCCCTGCTCCACTCTCCATTCTGCTGTCGCTACTATTCCGCCACCCCCTCCTCGTCCACTACCTCCCTCTGCACTGCCCCACTCCGCCACCGCCCCTTGTTCCACAACCCTATCTCCCCCTTAGAGTTCATAGAGCAAGAGAGGCTCCAGCCCAGCTCCCCCGTCTTCCCTTTCCCTTTAAACTACATCAGGCAATTTTATTTTTTTAATAATTGTTATATTTTAGTAGCGCTCTTAGAGTTCATAGAGCAAGAGAGGCTCCAGCCTAGCTCCCCCCTCTTCCCTTTCCCTTTAAACTACATCAGGTGATTTTGTTTTTTTAATAATTGTTTTATTTTAGTAGCGCTATTAGTAGCACTATTAGCACTACTAATAGTGCTAAAATATTTTTAATATTTTTAAAAAATATTAATATAGTAGCGACGCTTTAAAAGGCATCACTAATAATTATTTTTAAAAAAAATTATAGTACTGACGCTTTAAAAAGTATCGCTAATATTTTACTAATAGCGACGTTTATTATAAAATGTCACTAATAATTATATTTTTATTATTTATTTAAATTTTTTTAATAGTAGTGACGTTTCAAAAAGCGTTACTAATATATATTAATAGTGATGCTTAATATAAAATGTCACTAATAATATAGTATTAGTGACTCAAGAAAAAACGTTGCTAATAGAAGACTATTAGTGACGCTTTTTTATATGCTTCGCTAATGAACATTAGTGACTGGACTTTATCGATGTTTTTTAAGCGTCGCTAATAATCATTTTTCTTATAGTAGAACTATACTTAAGGTATTTATCAATGTAGCAATCTATCTCATTTGGCAGGAATGTAACACATGTGTTTTCAAGGGTACTGCTTTCGACAAGTATATGAGCTAGTTAGAAATTTTGAGTTTAAAGTTTCAACATATCTAGCTATGTTCTCCTTCAGGCCTCAAAGGGTTGCAAGAATTCCTTATATGCTATCTCGTTGGAAAATATAACTTCTTTGTTGTTTTTCTCTTCTTTAATTCTATTTATTTATGTGAGTTTAATATCCATTTACACTGAGCAGATCACCAAATTACCCATAACCCAAATATTTAAATAAAACAAAGTACTACAACATATAGCTTCAATTTGTAACAAATCTAATATAACAATGATTTATTAAGCATTTAAAGCAACTATCAACTTATCAAATACGTAAGCGACCACAATCAATACAAGGATTTATGTGGAATCCCAAATTGGGAGAAAACTATGGTCAACCATACCCTCAGCTGAATCAATATACTATGAAGTAGATTGGACAAGAAACATGACATCAAGTCTCCTCCGTGATGGTTTTCCCTTTCGAGTTTGATCTTTATCTCCTTAAAAACACTCATCCAATTAATGCCCTCCTTAATTGTTGTTGTTGAAGCCACTTTAAAGTCCCTTTGTGAATCAACCTCTTCAACACCTTGGTGTTGAGTTTGTAATGTATCTAATTACTCAATTTTATTTCATAAAGAGATTATGAAACAAAGCATTCACCTCTCGTTAATTTTATCTCAAATTCTGTAAGGTGAATTAGGGAAAAACCTTAACATTCTACTTAGAAATTTTACTTCTCCTTCTCTCAATTAGTTATAAACTAGCCCTTAAATAGTCTCTAAAGTTGGCTAGGGTTTTAGTCTCCTAGTTGAAAGAAACTCATTTCGGATTGGGTTAAGCTAGACAACTAGTCATAGATCAATTGATTGTTCCTTAGGGCGATCAATAGTTTCTTTTTCTATTTGAATTTAAACACTCAATTGATTGATCATTTTGTCCAAACGATCTATCTATAAAGTTAATGGAATCATCTGTTAAGCGTTGATCAATCCTTTGAAGCTTGTGACCAATATATATTTCAATCTACTGTGATTGATGAATTACACAACTAGTCGATCTATCATTACAACGGACTATCTATAGGTCATCTTTTAAAAAATTCTAAGAACATTCATCATTGATCAATTTATTCTCAAGGACGATGATCACTTATGAACAGTAGTTGTGATTTTTATCTTTTTTGTCCAAAATTTTTAAAAACACTTTTCAAAGAATTTCAAAGTAAAATCTAAGTGTTTGTACATGTGAGTGTGTGTAAAATTTACCTTTGAAGATTATCACTTTATTTAGTTTTCCACCTTAAAAATTAGAGCTCGACAGCTCCTTTTTTTAAGTTATTCAATTCCAAATCTTACTTTGATCACATTACTAATCTTTATAAGATTCTTAAGACTTAAACATATACCCTTTTGGACATATATAGTTTTGACCATCAAAATAATGACAATTACAAGACATATACCCAAATGTTCTAGTAATCTTCACTACAACAAAATGTAGCATTTGTGACGCAAAAATAAGCGTCGCTGAAAGCTACTAATAGCGAGGCAAAAACAAGCGTCGCAAAAAAGTCACGATTAGCAATGCTTTATATTAAGCATCACGGGTGTTCATGGCCTGACGATGTGTGTTTGCGGCCCCAACTCGGCACACTGTTGCTCTGGCTAAATTGGGTATCTTCGTTTCTTTGACATGATATTTTGCCGCCCGACATTGGCTAGCGGACAGCAGCGGATGTTGGCTTGACCCAATATCGGCAAGGGGCCACCGCTCCTGGCCTCTTCTGCACATCTGCACACACCAGACACCCCTAAACTCTGGGGTATGTCTCTAACTGCCGCTAATGGGCCCTGCCCCAACCCAAGCCAATGTGTCCAACTTGATATTGCTTGGACTTGGGCTGCAAGTCTAACCAACATGGTCTATGCCCGGGCCCAATGACGGCAAGGGCCAGCACTTCTGGCCCGATTCTATCTCTACACCCCCACCTTTTGTTACGCATGACCTAGAACTTGAGGGAAAGTCCCCGATTCCCTGTCCTTCCAAAGGGAAGAGTATTGTTAGCCACTGGCCTTGGGCCAGGGAAAGCTTGACTGCTGCCATACTCCCACCTAGGAGTGGTTGGATTTGGCTTCTACCAACCTGAGAAGCTTCGGGACACACTGACAACCTACCCTTCACTAGGGCTTCCCCTTTACTGTGCATGAGTTTAGGTTAAAGGCACCGCCTTTGCCGTGTATGATGATAAAACAACTCCACCACTAGGCAATATGACCATTAAAGCCCTCCTCTGTCTCTCCTATGTCCGTGAGTATGCAACCAAGCCCTCCGCCATATTGTGAGGCTTTGAAAATGTGAAATTGTTGTCGTTGGATGTAGTTAGCGGTCTATTTTAACGTTTTGTGGACAACAAAATGTTTTTAGTTGTTGGCTGACCTCCAATTAGTTACCTCCTATTCTGTGGTCGCTCTTTCCATCCCTAGTGGCACGACCTTGTGTTCAGCCGCCCTAGTGTACCTAGTCTTATACTTTGAGTGAAATTAGTCTAACCTTATCGAGATTAATTCGAGCATCTATGTAAATCCTCGGGATAACAACTCTCTCAGTGCAATGCTTTTGACTGCCTATTCCACCATCGACGCCGCCATTGTCATTTGTTCGCCATCAAACTCATGTGGATTACAAGGTAGGGGACCTTGAACTCGTAATTACATGATAGCATGCTTTGATTATGTAGTAGCATGCTAGGAGTTTGTAACTTAATAATTTGCATGACATATGCTGATTAAATGAGCATATTTTATATGAGACTTATGTGTATGCTATCAATGACTAAGGTATGAGAATAAGGAGTTGATTTATTTGTATGTAATTAGAGCATGCGATTAATCTGTGTGGATGATGGGTAAGGGCATGTGCATTGGGTGAGATGTTTGTCAAATGGATGATTCATGGCTTTGATGGGGATTTTCTAGCTACAGAAGACGTAAGGCTGGTGAAGGATGGATTTGATGTGGTTAGGGGATTGGTTTGGACTAAACCGGTTGGTACATTGTAGCGACGAGTAGGAAACATAGGGGATGCAAGGATTTGAAGACTTAAGATTTAGAGCGCATTTGGGGGACTGCGAGGTAGTAAGAGATAACAACACAATTGTACACACATAATGTATGTAATATAAATTGTAATAAAAGAATTATGAGTAAGGAATTAGTAAGGGTATGATGATTGGACTTAGGTCTAAAGGATTTCAAGGGGTTTGAGTAAGATGTTCTGGTTTTAAAGTGAATGGTGTAGGATGTAAGGTTGTAAGTATATAATGGTAAGCGTATCTCGACATGGAATCCGTGTTTGACAAGTAAGGTTATGCAGGGATCTATAAGATTGTAAGGGTAATAGTGAGTTCTAATTATGATTGGATGAGTTTAGTTGAAGTATGTTTTGCTTGTGGACCAAGGCTTTAGAACCGGTGTGCATGGTTGTAGCTTGGTCGACTGAAGAATGTAAGACGGAAGTAGCTTTGAACATAATTGTACATGTATAAGTTACCTAATATGAACTTGAATGGTAAGTAACCCTAATTTGATAACGTTGTGAGTTTAAGACTAAGGGTTTCGATGAATTAAGTTCCGTTTTTGAGCCAGTCGATAAGTAATCGACTGAACATCTTTCCATGGTGTTATCCTACTGGATTTGGTCTTGGTGTTGTATTTTGGCCCAGACGTTTGATGCTCTGTTGAGAGAGCAGTAAGTTTTCACCCTTTGTTGGCACTGTATATATTTCTTCCTGCAAATGGCACTGTATGTTCCGCCCAAGAGTGGCATTGTAAGATTCCTACCCAAGAGTGGCACCGTATATTTTTCGCCCTTAGTTGGCACTGTATGGTCCCAGAGAGTGAGCATTTGTATGATCAGGTAAGTAGTATCATAGATCTTCTCTTACCTGTTTTATCTTGTGCCCCGTGAACATAGGTGTGCCTTGCCTTCGAAAAAGTACATGACGTCTAGTTGCTCCCCGAAGGTGAAGGTGATGCCCCAGTGACATTCTCTTCCTTTCTGACATTGGAGCTTATTAATTGTAATGAGCTTCAGTTATCGGTAGTATGTGTACGATAGTAAGAGTAAGTGTAAGCTTCTAAGAAAGACAGTAAGAGTAAGTTTATGAGTAAGAGTAAGATTGTACAAGTAAGGTCGTACAAGTAAGTTCGTACGAATAAGGTTATATGAGTATGTGTATGCTGTAAGTATAAGTGTATGATTGTATGAGTAAGTTGGTAAGACTTTGATTCAGAGTGTAAGTGTAAGAGTTTGTCATAAGAGTAAGTTCAGCTAGTATGATGATTTCTATATGATACCATATTTATATTTCATATTTTGTTGCTTCATGTCTTGTTCCATGAATGCATCTATGTATGAACTTATGAAGTTCATTAATTTATTTCCCCTACTGGGTATTTTCCTACTGAGTATGAAAATACTTACTTACCTTATTTTTTTAGCCCCTTCGTCTAGAGGCTTTTGCAGGTTGATTGATAGCTTTTTAGACTGGACTATTTCCCATGGTGGACTATTTTTACTCGACCTTTAGTACAATTGACTTGTGTGAAGATATAGGGATTTAGTGCGACGATCTCCTGTATTGATTAAGGTGAGAGAAATGTATTATTTTTTTGAACTTGTATATATATATATATATATATATATATATATATATATATATATATATATATATGAATTAGAATACAGACTGTTGAAGAACTTGTACTCAAAAGGCTTGGGAGGTATTCATTTTTAAAGCCTATGGCCATGGCAAGTTTTATTTGTATGTTTTTGTTTTAGGTCACCCTTGAGAATGTTAGTTTTGCCGAGTTATGAATTAATTTTGAAAATTATTTTCACATGTTTTAATTTTTATAGTTTCATTTTATTTACATCCGTATTTCGAAATAAAATATTTGTAAAATTTTTAATTAAATGTAAGGAAATAACTTGGGCATGACAGGTAGAGAGAGGAGAGAGAGAGGGAGTGAGGAGAGTGAGGGAGAGAGGGGAGAGAGAGAAAGGATGAGGAGAGAGAGAGAAAGAGGGGAGAGAGAGAAGTGAGAGAGAGGATGAGGAGAGAGGGAGGGAGAGAGAGGAGAGAGAGAGGGTAGAAAGGGGAGAGAGAGAAGGTAGAGAGGGGAGATAGGATGAAAAGAGAGAGAGAAGGAAGAGAAAGAGGGGAGAGAGGGTAGAGAGAGAAATGATCAGGAGAGAGAGAAAGATGAAGAGAGAGAGAGAGGTAGAGAGAGAGGATGAGGAGAGAATGAGAAGAAAGAGAAAAGAGGGGAGGAAATTTTTTTAATTATAAATTATTTTAAAAAAAAATTTAAAAATAAAAAATGGATAGTAGCGACACATAATGGTATGCGTCGCTACTATGCTTGGGTAGTAGCGACACATAAACCTATGCATTGCTACTACATGAGTATAGTAGTGACACATACTAGTATATGTCGGTACTACTGTAACGACCCGTTTTTCAATTATGCTTAACCCTGGGGGGTTAAGGGTAATTTAGTAATTTGAGGTAAGTATTGGGGGGTTTCATTAGGTGAAATCCCTGTATCCGGGTAGAGCTCAGAGTAACGAGTGTAGTGAATCGAAGAGCGCGCGAAACGGAGGAAGGGAGCGAAAGCTACGACTCCAGGAAGCGTGCCATATGGGCGGGACCTACACAAAAGTGCAGGATAACCTACCCATATGTGGTCTTATTTCGAAGGGCTCATCGACACGAGTCCATCGGTATCTAGAGCATGCAATTCCAACGTCAAGGTTGGAAGTTATTGTGTTTTGATGTCAGGATATTATTTGAATAAAATAATATTTTTCTGGATAGGATCAACGACACAGTGGATAAGACTGACGACAAAGCGGATAGGATTGTTGATGAAATGGATAAGATTGGTGATACAAGTGGATAGGGTTGCTGACGAAGCGGATAAGCTTGACACGTGTTAGCCTCACATTTATCCAGTTTTTCTATAAATAGCATCCACGACATCTAGAGAAAAAAGGAGAATTCTCTCCCACATTTTCCCATATCTCTCCCACGTTCAAAAACTTCTGTTCTTCATTTCTCACTTATTTTAAGTCCGATTCGAGTCATTCTTGAGGCGTTCCTAGCTAATTTGAGGGTGATCTACGCAATGACATGGTCTATCCCTCATGTTGGCATCCCTAGAAGGGAGAACGGCCTGGGGCAAGAGGGGGCTCTATCCGCCACCCTCCTGCCCAAAGAGAGAGAGGGGGACTCCGTCCTCCATCACGGGCTGCAGTGTGGGTTGTCACATGAAGTAGGGAAGGATCCGTCCTTCATCGAAGGCCACACAATGTGGGGAACGTCCCGGGGAAAAGGGACGTTCTGTCCATCGCTACGGGCGCAGAAAAGAAAGGGGACAGTTGGTTAGTCGTCTTTTGGCACAAGGCAAGGAACATGCGGAGGTTAGAGGACGCTTCATTTGCTATTTCTGGATCCAAAGAGGAGGACGCTTAGAAACGAGTACCCCAAATACCGCTACGTCGCGAGACATTAGGGGAGTAAGCATTTCTGACCTCCTATTTTAATTATAGAATGTATGTGCTAGATAAGGGATACACTATGCCATGATATGCTATTATCCTTTATATTTTGATATGCTATGATCCTTTACATTATGATATGCTATACTTATATACCGTGAAATGTGCCATCTCGCTCTGGGTTAGAGAGAGACGGGTTGTGCATGTGTTTATATTATGATATGCTATGCTTATATGCCATGATGTGTGCCGTCTCGCTCTGGGATAGAGAGAGACATGTTGTGTGTATTCGGTCTCGGCTAAGTGATCCATCTTGCTTTGGGTTAGAGCGAGACATGTTGTGTGCGTGTTCGGTCTCGGCACAATGATAGAGCGAGACCTATGATTGTGTTCCATCTCACTCTATGATAAAGCAAGACGTGTGATGCGTGCGGTCTCGGCTAAGTGATATAGCGAGACGTGTGATGCATGTGGTCTCGGTTCAGTGATGGAGCGAGATGTGTGAATGTGATGGTCTTGCTCTAGGATAGAGTGAGGCATGTTGTGGCGCTCGTCTCTATGATAGAACGAGATATGTGTTGCCGGTGTTTTACAGGTTTTTATATAACCCCGATTAAATATTTGGGTATACGTATGTGTTTTCGAATGATTTGATATATGTAGTAGCCAATAGGCCGAACTACGTACGGATCCGATCGTATCAGAGTAACATCGTGGATGTTATCTGATAGGTACGTAGGCAACCAACGGCAAGGCAACATTTGTCCGATCCGAATTAGTTATATAATTGGGTTTGTTCTGGCCCATGCGTAACAGAGCACTAAAGTTCCGAAGCATATAGAGGAACAAGAAGACTCTCGCACTCAGAGTGCGCCGCTCACGGTTCTGGGTTTTGGTTTTTATCGTTCTCGGACCCCCGGCCCGGGTTGGGGCATCACAACTACCTTATATAGTAACAACGCATACTGTTATGTGTTAATTTTTTCTAAAAAAATATATATATAAGGGAGGGAGAGAGAGAGGAAGAGAGAGATCAGGGAGAGGATGAGAGATGGAGAGGGGGAGAGAGAGAGGGGAGGGATCGAGTGATGGGGGAGAGAGTGTAGAGAGAGAGGATGAGGAGAGAGAGAAAGAGGGGAGAGAGAAGAGAGAGGGGTAGAGGAGAGAGAGAGGAGAGAGAAAGAGGGGAGAAGGGGTAGAGAGAGAGATGAGGGGAGAGAGAGACTGTAGCGATGCTTACTTTATGCGTCACTAATTACTAGTGTATTAGTGACACATATCTTATGCGTCACTAATAACTAGCGTATTAGCAACACATATATTATGCATTAATACATGTTTTTTTAATATGTGCTAGCAAAAATTTAGCCTGCACGGGCGCAAAATTTTACTCACGCGAAAGATTTTTGCCCGCAAGGTTATTTAAGACCCCCCCTCTCCTCCGGCTCCACCATCTCCGCCTTCGGTCTTTGTCCCCCCTCCTTCCCCTCCCTCTCTGTTCACAGAGATGGGCGGCGGCCACCCCCATCCCCCGGTCAAATATCTATGATTAGATTTTTCTATGTACATGCATATCTATAAATACACTTATTCCTGCGTATGTGCAATTACTGGGGATAACATAACCTTGACCTAGACCTTACCTGCCAGGTTTTAATCCTGACTCCATTTGTAATTCCAATGATCTTAGCTCCATCTACTACTACATCTGAGATACGGGCTTCTGACTTTCCCATCCCCAAGCTCCCAATGCTAAGTCCATCCAGGGAAACAAGAAAAACTGAATGTTTGAAACACCTAGAAGGTGTTTTTCACCTTATTCCATGCCCCGGTTCACATGTTATGCCGGTGGTTTTGGCATTTTTAGATCCACTTACTATTGAAATGCAGTCATCACCTTCACAAAAACTGAAAATGAAACTTGTACGAGCATGTTCCCTATCCACTTGTGAAACTTCCCGAGTGGATTCCAGTTCCTAAATTTTATTCCCCATTTCAAAGTCGTCAAATGAGCCAGTTGACACCTCTGTGTGCCATTCTAAACCCATATGTGCCATGGCCACTGGTTTGGTATATATATAGAAAAACTACAAAAAAATGAAGTGTAGAAGAAGCCATACATTTCTTTATTTGAAATTTTACAATAATCAAGCCTAAGCTTTTCACAGCCGTTATTATACAAGCCTTAAATAAATTAAAAATGGCGAACAATTTTCTAGATTTAATAAAGAAAGCTAAATTTTCTGGTTGACCTTTATTTTCACCCTAAAATACATATTATTAAAGGGCAAGTTAATTAAATAATATTAAAAAAATTATTAAAATAATCTACTTTGAGAAATATTTACCAAAGTGGTATTCTTTTATTGACGTAGGCACCAACATAGCGCTGGTACCTGTGTGGTTTATTTTTTAAAATTTTAATTGATTTCGACCTTTGGAAAGACAAAATCATCTCAATGGATGAAATAACGACACTTGTACTCCCCTAGACGGGCGGCCCAAACACTCAATGGACGAATCAACTTAAGGTGATTTCGTCATTTGGATTTTGTCCTTCCAAAGCAAAAAATTACCTTCTTTTTATCCCGCCGCCCCGTCCAAATCTTCTTATGCGACATCCTCCAATTTGCCAACGTGCCCCTATCTTGTGCACCGCTGTGCTCAAATTCACCGCTGTGCCCAAAATAGCTGTTGTGCTCCACCCAGATCTGTCCGCTGTGCCCCTTTCATGTGCGCCATTCCGCCGTCCACCGTGATCCCCTTCGTTTATTTTACCAAATCCGCTCGCTGCGATCTGACGTTCAGTCAGATCTAGGTGAGCAATTTTTTTTATATATACTTTGATATGTTCATCATTTGAATTGCTCACCGATAATTTGTTTGTACATGTTGAAGTTAATTGCTTTGTGGAGGGATTTCTCTAACATTTTTTATATTGATTATCATGTCTAGTTATCTTTGTTTCCTTCTCTGGCTGTTTAAATTAAGATTGTGATAGTGAATGCTTGGTGTTTTCTTGTACTTGCTACTCGTAAATCCATCAATTGGATGTAGGTTTGCCTTGGATTTTTGTTTGAATTTATTTTTTGTTATGTTTGATATAGGGTCAACCAATGCATTTTATTGATAATCTATTGTTGAAATGCTAAACAATCAACAGAAAGAATTTGGTATGGGGTGATGGGTGGCTAGAAGTGGGGCTGAGGGTGGAGGAGGAAGGGACAATAGGGAGGCTGGGAAGGGGGTTTGCTAGGAGAGGGATTGGTTTTGGGTGGAGTCTAAAATGGTGATGAGGAAGAGGGAGGTTGGGAAGGAGATGTGGCAGGGAGAGGGGCTGGCGTTGGGTGGAGGGAAGGGGGCGACAAAATAGGTGATTTTTTTTAATTATGATGCTAGTTTTTATCTTTAAAAGCTGATTTTGATATTATACAATTGATTTATTTAATGTTGGTTTTTATATTAAGCTCAATTAATCTCATGTTTCGTTAAGTAAAGTAATTTTGAGGTAATTGATGAATGTTTTATTTATGTAATTTACTGTTTATGAATTAAGTGAATAGAGATGACGTTAGTTTTATGTTTCACTATGAAGGACACACATATGGATTATTAATTAAGAAATACCTATGATGAATTTGAGATGCAAGTAGCTAGCAGAGTTGGGTGGGATCAAAGAAGATGTAAACTTCCTATAAAATGTAATATTTTGACATTTGGATCGAGATCAGGAGTAATATGTATAAATGATGATGCATCATTGAGTTTTATATTTCACCATTCGCCTCACATAATTTGTTTTGAGCTATTTCTCCAAAAAGAGGCCCGAGTGCCTAGTGAAAGGTGCAATAGTTTACATAGAAGCTCTCACAGGAGCTTTGAAAGAAATGTGAAAAGTAGAATGAATATGCAAATGCTAGTGGATGAAGAAGAAGAATGAAATTTATCAATTATAGTAGCTTTAAATGAACGTCATAGGTCGTCTGTACCTATTTACGATGGAAGTGGACCTAATTGGAGGTAAGGTTTATTAAGATGTGAATCTTATAATTGTTGATGAAAATTAGGATATTAAATTATAAATTTTGTGTGTAATGCGGAAGACATACATCAAATGCACATGAGCCATTTAGCCTTTAAATGTCTCAAGGCGGTGCATGGTATGGAACTCAAAGCTCGATGAGCATTCATCACTCCTACACAAGTGTTGGATATACCGATGTTGGACCATTTAATCGAAGGTGAAATAAATATTCATAAATGAATATAACATTTTTAGGTTTTAAAGAAAGGGTTCAGTCATATGAAATTGAATATATATGCAATGTTCATTTGTAGGGGAGATTATATCTATGATGAAGATGTTGATGTAAATGAGGCCAGTGAAGATGAAGATAATATTGACAAAGCAAGTGAAGAAGAGTATGACATGAACAAAGAAGGGGCCAGAGGTGAAGAAAGTGCTCAACATATGGTTGATGACGAGGGAATGATGCGGTAGACAATGCAATTACCGCAAATGACATGAATGTGGATGATGAATGGCCACCATACTATGACAAGGAGGAGCCACTCTATGCACATATTATAGATGAGGGGATAGATGCAGAAGTTAATTATGCCATAGATATGGACCAACAAAACGAAGAAGAGTTATATGTTGGGCGCATCTTTGAGAATAAAGAGGCATTTGTCGTATAGCCTTGAGGGAGATTTCAATTAAGAATCATGTCGAATACAAGGTTCTACGCATAAATTTGTCAGAGTATACAGTGAAGTGCATTGATAGTACTTTCCCTTAGAGAGTTCATGGCTCAATAAAGAAGGGTATAGGGTACTTTAAATTAAAGACATATGGAGGTGACCACACATGTCAGAATTCCCACTTTAGCACTAATCATAGGCAATGTAGTGCATCATTTGTTTTGAAGGTCATAATGTCCACCATCCAAGCCAAATTAAATCTCATACCAGGTGATATTATTCAAAGAATGAAGGAGAGGTTTCACATTGACATATCTAATAAGAAAACATGGGTGGCAAGGAATATGACCATAAAGGCTATTTATGGGGATTGGGTGGAATTATACAAATTGTTGCCAATGTACCTCATGGCAGTGCAAGATGTGAATCTTGGCACCTACTACAAGTTGGAGTATGATGAAGGTAACTCGTGCAAAAGGTGGAATGTATAGGAGATTTAAATGGATGTTTTGGGCATTTGGGCTGTCTATAGTGGGGTTTTGACATTGCATCCCGATGATTGGTGTTGATGTCACTCACTTGTATAGCTAGTATCCCGGAGCTCTTATGGTTGCAATGGCTATAGACAGAAATAATGAGTTATTTCCTCTAGCAGTTGGCATAGTAGCAAAGGAAAATTATGACGATTGGAAATGGTTCTTTAGTGAACTGAGGTATAATGTACTCATGGGCACGACAAATGTTGTAGTTATTTCAGATCGACATAAGGTGCTTCAGAAGGCCATGCCAGAGATACTTCCTGAGCCATATTGCTACCATCGTTACTGCATCTGTCACATAAAGACAAATTTTAAGGAGTTTACAAATGATATATTGACAAACTTGATTGGAGCAGCAACTTGTGCGCTGACATTAGAATAGTTTAATGCTAAAATAGACTTGATTGGTCAGGAGAGTCTTAGGGCAAAACAGCTCCTCTTAGGAGGAGAATTGCATCCTGCATAATGGTCTCTTGCTCACAATGGTTTTTGAAGAATTGGCATGATGACTACAAATATGGCTGAAAGTTTAAATAAGCTTCTTGAAGGGGGCATGAGGATTATCCATGCAGGCTTTAGTGTCAGCTACTTTTTATCGGGTAGTAAAATTATTTGTTAAACGATCTTCTGCCTCGGATGCCATGGCCACTCCATATACTCCCAGAGTGGAAGGGATAATTAGAGAACAAACAAGAAAAATTGGGAAGTATATAATTAGCAGGATCAACCACAACGAGTACGAAGTGATGTCAATGCGTGGCCGGAAGGTTGTGGTGAATGTGGCTCTTCATGCTTGTACATGCAATCTCCCTAAAGTCTATTTGTATCCTTGCTCGCACCTTATTGTCGTATGGGGAAACTAGCAGGAGCCTATACGGGAAGGACTTTATTACACAGCGCCCGCTTATAAAAATGTGTACTTGGCACAATTCTATTCTCCACATAGTCAGGAGTTTTGGAAGAGAGATATATTTTGTGTTATTCCCTCCAAGAGCAACAAGACAACCCGGTTGCCCATGATTTGTTCGCATTAGGAATACAATGGACTGTATGACCATGGAGAGAGATGGTAGAGCAAGGTATAAATGTGGGAGGTGCAAACAAAGTGGGCATAATAGTAAATCATATAGAAACCCTCCTTCTGATTGGTAAACATACAATTAGTCTTTTTAATTATTCTCTATTTTAGATATGACTATATGTTCCTAATGATCTTAATTATCCGCAGTTCATATGGATCTTGTGGAGCCTTTTTATGGGCCAGGCCTTATTGATGAGACAGTACTTGTGTAGCAGGAGTCGCATAGGTTGACTTCTATTTGGTGAGGAGAGGTATTATAATTATTCGTGAAATTTGTTTTGTTTTTTTAGACTATATAATACGTTGGGTTATAATATTTAAATTTATTATAGGACCCCACGTGCCTTGAGTGCACCAAACATTTTAAATATCTCTGCCATTGACTTGTAGATGAGTGTATTCTATCGTATATCGAGCAAGTAGGATTTGGACATTTTATTCATCTACAGTACGTTCGTCTTGATTGGCCTTTTTGACAGCTCTTGTCGAGAGATGGAGGAGGGAGACATAGACGTTTCACCTACCTTATGGGGAGATGTTGATCACTCTCATGGATGTGGAAGTTCTTAAAGGCTTTCACATCGATGGAAAGGTTGTGACAAGCACGACAGGAGGAGGTCATTTAGATTTATTAGTTAGACTCCTTGGCAGAGCTCCTCCTACTACAGTGATGTGTGGTAGCCGAGTGAGCCTTAGATGGCTCTTAGATGAGTTTCATGAGCTCCCAGTGGATGCCACAGGGATAGTGATCGAGTAGCATGCACGGGCATATTTATAACATTTACTTGGGGCTACGATATTTACGGATAACACAGGTAGCTATGTACATGTTGCGTATCTTTCCCTCCCTGCGGACTTCGACATGGCGGACACTTATGCATGGGGTAGTGCCACTCTTGCATTTTTACACCGAGAGTTAGCAAAAGCATGTCAGGCCATGACCTCGAGGATTGTAGTCTGTCTGACCGTTCTTTAGGTAAATGAATTCGATGAAATTAATATCTTTTACACGCATATTTTGTGACACAACTATGGTCGTGGTAGCATTTACATGTCGTTTGACCAAGTATTGAGATGGGTCACGTAGTTGAGGGTGCTCCATTAGGAGCAATGTAAGGTATTTTTATTTTCAACACTTAATTTTTTTAGCATGGTTTTATTTAGATATGTTGAACTCATGTTTTAAATTCGACTCCTTAAGGAGAAATGTTTAGAAGAGAAAAACCAAATATCCACAAGGAGTCCTCTGTTTATATAGAGGAGAGTTAGACCACCAACAGCCTTATCAGGTCATTTTATTTCATTATCAAATTTCATACACTGATTATAAGATATGTAAGGTAATTTAAGCTTACTTAGTTTTATAAAATGTGTAGGTTATTTGGTAGTTGTACTCGCCGGAGGTTTTGGTTGTGTTACTTCCTCTTTGCACCAAGGGTTGAGATGTGTGGCTCTTGCGAACGCCACTCATCTGTTTTCATATTATCAAGATGTATGTGCCGGATTGTGTGATGTTCCAGTTTAACTTGGAGCAAGAGGTCTGATAAGTATGAAATCTATATCTATTTTATATGTCTTTTTACCTTATTTGCTAGTATAGATTAGGTTAATTTAGAGTTAGTTATGGTTTATTTAGATTAAGATAGATATTAGTATTTTAGTTTAATTATTAATGATTTTGTAGTTATTAGTTGTTTAGACATGTATTTAAATCAAGTTGGAATTTTAATTATATTCTACATGTCTAAAATATGGTATTTTATGTTTTGTAGGTAAAGTGCGCTTATTGAAGTACTTGGACGATGTTTGAAATGCTTGAAAATAGTCTTCACATGTTTTAAAGTGATTTGGACAACTTTTCAGAGTTATAAACAAGTTAGAAATTAATATGGACACGAAGGAAATCTTAATGAACAGAATATGAACAGTCCGGGAAAACAGAAACACTGTAGCCGCTCGATCGGGGTCACTTACCGATCGATCGGGATAACGTGAATTCAGATGAAAATACGGTGTAGCTGATCGATCGGGCATGTAGGGCGATCGATCGGCATAACGTGCAGTTTCCTTGTTTGACCCAAATTCCAATCCTTTTCATATTGGACTTCTTCCTACGGAACTTATGCCTATAAAAAGACATATTTGGCTTAGAATTAGGGGATTCCAGTAGATTTGAAGAGGAGAAAAAGGAAGAAGAAGATGGAAGAGAACTCAAAGCTTTCAATGGAGATTCAAGTGCTTTCTTCTACAATGGAAGGCTAGACTTTTCTTTTACTTAGGAGTTGATGAAGCTATAGATAAGTTTCAGTTTCTTTTCTTTTTAATTTAGATCTCAGTTGTGAATGATGACAATTGTATGATATGGATTTCCTTTTTAATGGAAGAGCTTTTAATGTTTATTCAAGTCTATGTTGATTTATTGTCTTGTAGATGATAGATTGATATGGTTTTGATATTTGCATCAATTCTAATTTCTGTGATTTAGATGAGATGGTCATACAATAGTTTTAATGTTCAAATAATTAATGACTTGGATGAGTTATACTAAGATTAGACGGGTCATGCCTATAGCTAGTTTAGTGTAGATGATCCGTGCTATTGTCGAAGATAGTTCATGCCATGGAAGTTAATTAATGATTCTTTTTGAAGTAATTCTAGCTTGTAGCTGAGAATACTTGTTCATGTTCACACTAGATTTAGATTAAAAGTTAAGGAATTGTTATGGTTCTATAGTGGATTCAATTTTCTAAGTAATTTCCATCATATTAATCTCTTATTTTAATATAGTTGATTCCTTTCTTTTGCTTAATTAAAGTTTAAGTTTATTTTAGTTTTTAATCAGCAAATTCCTTTTTAGATTTAGTGATAATCTATCTGTCCCTGAGGTTCGACAACCCTTAAATACTTATCCTAGTACAATTACCTTGTACACTTGCAAAGGGTTTAATTATAAACGATCAAGGTCCCACCTCGTACCGTTGAGTTTGTCCATCACATCACTCGACAAGGCCGCCATGTTACCTACTGGGCTATGCATCATGCAACATATATCGCTCAATGGGATGATAGGAGAGCCACTATTATCCAAGGGGAGGTGGCTACAACATCGTGAGATGTTCGTAGCCCATATATGCAGCAGTATTTACCCATTACGCGGTAATATATTTTACTGTACGATGATGTAGAGGAGATGACATATAAGCCTAGGGGTGCGTCTGAAGCAACTTTAGTAAGTATATTTTTGTTAATTATATAATAATATATTCTTATTTTTCATTTATTATTTATCTAACTTTTAGTTTATTTTTTTATAGCTTGCTTTAGTTTTACATACACATGTGCATTTGACTGATACAATTAACACCTATACTTCGGGTGAGGTCTTATTAGCATCAAGTCAGTCGATGCTCAGGCAACATGATGATGCCCTTCATAGCTTGCCACTACTTTAGTTGGTGATTACAGATGTTTACGAACATTATCCTACCAATGAGGTAGCTCAGACATAGCCAAGGCACGATTCATTCTATGATACTCCATCTTCATCAGCAACACCTAGCTCTCCTCTACGTTCATCATTTTCGGTTACTCCACATGTAGCTTAGCCCTAGCCAAATCCGATACTATATTATAGATGACAACGGCCAGCTCATGTTGAACCATCTATTACTAATGCAGGTCCGGAGCCAGAGCAGGCAGTCTAAGAGTAGGAGGATCAGACAGACCATAAGGAGCAGGAGGAGCTAGTAAAGCACCGTTGAGGTTGAGGCCAAGATCGAGGTCGAGGACGTAGGAGTAGAAGAGATTGAGTGAATTAGAATTGTGATATGTTTGTTTTAAACTAAACATTTTATGAACATATGTGATGTTAGATTTATATGTTTTACACACATTTATATCTTATGCTTATTTGTATGTTGTGTGGATGATAGTTGATGTGGATAAATTTGATGTTGTGTTGATGATAGTTGGTGTGGATAAATTTGATGTTGTGTGGATGATAGTTGATGTGGATAAATTTGATGTTGTGTAGATAAATTTTATGTTGTGTGGATGATAATTGAAACTTGTTGTGTGGAATATACAGCGCACGTGTTACTTTCGGTTCTAAGCTATCCAATAATAATAATAATTAGATTTCATCTTTTCAAAGGACGAAATCTGACTTGAAGATGTGTCCTGATTTCGTTCTTTTAGTTTTGACCTTTAGAAGGACTTAGTGGAGACTTGAATTCTAAAAGACGAAATCATGTTGTGTTTCGGGATTTTGTCCTTTGGAAGGACGAAATCAGATTAAAGATAATTTCGTCCTTCCAAAGGATGAAATCAATTAAAATTAATAAAAAGCCACGCAGGCGTCAGCGCTTGGCTGGCACCTACGTGGCCAAAACCAACACCACTTTGGGAAATATTCCCAAAGTGCGTGATTTTGATAATTATTTTTTAAAATATTATTTAAATAATTTTTCCATTATTAAAAGTCTTATCACTTCCCAAAGAAAAAGAAACCCTCTAATACGTAAAGAAAGGAGCAGTGAAGCAAGACTATTTCCATGAGATCGCATGAACGTCCTTCAACTTGCCTCGTAATATCCCCTTCTAGAGATGAATACTGACAAGTATCCAACCAATACTTCAAACTAACCCAAAGCTGTAATTAAAAAATTACTACTAATTGCTATGAGATTTACATGACACTACACACTATCATCAAATACTTGAATAATTAGGGTCTCATTTAGAAACAAGTAGGTGGGACAATAGTTTACATAACTGGCCACATTACATGAAGTCTCCCAAGAAACATGAAGAATTATGACGTCAAGTTTAAAGTTCCTAGTTAAGTGCTACATGAGAGAGAGAACTAACCCTTATCTTGTAACATCCAGGAAATTTTCCCAAATTCGACCACTTGAAAATTAGGGTATTAGTCCCCTTGAATTTCTTGTCATAATATCTTATTTGACAGTTGGAATTAGTGGCTAGAACTTATATGGATAGAAAGTAGATAGAAAGAGCTTCGAAATGCCACCAAGAATGCATGAATCGAAGTTCGGATGAGGGAGATACGACCATTCAAAGTTAAACATATCGCGCAAGGCCCATTTACCCAAAGTGGATGAAAGTCCTAAATGAACTAGAAATTGGAAGTCCCAAATAAACTAGGAATTGAAAGTTCTAAATGAACTAGAAATTTAAGTCCTAAATGAACTAGGAATTAAAAGTCCTAAAAGAACTAGAAATTGAAAGAGATAAAGAGTCCTAGTGGGACAAGGACTCCAAGCAAGAAGAGGATGTAACTAGAATTTTGCTGAGACAAGATGATATGTGAGCAGAGAGCTTCTAGGCGGAGTACGAGTCCAAAAAGTGCTAGGAGAGGTGGGAAACTTGAAGGAGGGATCAATTATACTTCTAGTTGGGTTAGGACTCTTTTGGGACTATTTTTAGCATGTATGTGGCTGGTTTCCTATTTGTAATGAGGCAGGGATTGAAATTCCGAATTTATAACTATGGTTGGGCGACTCCTATTGGTACTAGGCTTCCTGACCAATCCTCTATATAAAGGGGTCGTCATGGTTGGTTGATAAGAGGTGATTCAAGCATTCAAAACTCTGAAATCTGCAAGGGTCGGATTGGGAGCTTTGGCCACAATTCCGGAGGACTGTTGGGCAGCAAATACTTCGTTGATGACTTGGAGGAGCTACTGAGACTCAACTAAGGGGCAAACCATCCTCAGCAATTCAGCAAGGCTTGATGTTGTTTTCAGCGAGGGGCGGACTGGTTTGCAAGATAGTTGAGATGGTAGAGGTAGGTGCATCTTTTTACACCTATAATCATGTTGATTTGGATGTTGTATTTCAGCCCTAGGTCGACCATAATGGAGTGGTTTTGGATGCATCTATTTTCCCTAATTCATGCATAAACTTTGTTGAGTTTAATCATTGGTTTTAGCCTTGATTCATGTATAAACTTTGCTAAGTTTAATAATTGGTTTTAGCCCTAATTCATGCACAAACTTTACTAAGTTTAATCATTAATTTTAGCCCTGATTCATACATAAACTTTTTTGGGTTTAATCATTGGTTTTAGCCCTGATTCATGCACAAACTTTGCTGAGTTTAATCGTTGGTTTTAGCCCTAATTTATGCATGAACTTTGCTAAGTTTAATTGTTGGTTTTAGCCCTAATGCATGCATCAACTTTGTTGAGTGTAATTGTAAGTTTTGGCTCCAATTTGTGCATGAACCTTGCTAATTTCAAGTATGGGGTTTTGCCTTGATTTGTACTCATACTTTGCAAATTTTGACCGTAAACTTTTGCCCTGATTCCTGCTCATACTTTGCTGACTTTTGATCAAACTTTGGCCACGATTTGTGCATGAACTTTTCTGAATATAATTATAGGTTTTATTCATGAATTGTGCAAGAACTCTGCTGATTGTAATTATAGGTTTTAGCTGCAAATTTGTGCTATTACCATGTTGGATTTGATTGAAAGTTTCAGCCTTTAGTAGTGCCATACTTTTACTGATTTAGTCCATCAGTCCTCGCTGATTTAATCCATGATTCTTTACTAATTTAATCCATGATTCCTTGCTGATTAATCTATAATTCCTTACTGATTTAATTCATGATTCCTAGCCCTAGTTTATGCTAAGCTCAAGTGGATTTTATTTATGAATTCTCAGCCATAGTTTATGCTATACTCTTGTAGACTTAATCATTGATTTGCAGCCCTAGTTTATGGTATTATATTATTGATTTCAGTAATTTGCTTTAGCCTTGAATTGTACTTCTATATAGCTAATTTCCTTAATGAGTTTTTAGCCTTAATTAGTGTCATTACTCTGTTGAATTAGATTATCCTATTTCAGCCATCAATCTGATTCATGTCTAGTTGAATTAAATTGTTTTATCTCAGCCATCAACCTGATTCAAGTCTTGCTTAATTTAATCATTCTATCTCAACATTATTTTAATTTATGCCTTGGTGAATGTTGATGGTATTATCAGCCTCACCTTTAGTCATTATTATGTTGAATGTTGGTGGTTGTGCCAGCCTCACCTTGATGTATTACCATATTGAATGTTGATAGAGGTGTTAGCCTCATTATGAGTTATTATAATGCTAATTATTGTTAGTCATTTCACCCTTGCTTTGATTTGTTACCTTGTTGAATATTGTTAGTCATTCAGCCTTGATTTGATTTGTTATCATGTTGAATGTTGCTAGTTACTTCAACTTGATTCGTTATGTTAGTTTGCTGATTTGATTAGTTTGTTTAAGCCTTAATCAAATTCATGGTTGTGTAGATTTGATCAGTTCTGAGCATCAATTCGGATTCATAGTCTTGTTCATAGGCTTACATGTCTCGGTCTAAAATCAGCTTGTTATCTTGCTGATTGTGTAAGTGTGTTTCTTGCATGATATGCTGTAATTAGTCTTTAGTACCTTTGCCTCACGTGGCTGCATCATATCACATGCTGAGTCAAAGCTTAAGCTCACGATAATAGCCATGGTGGATATTTAGGCGTATGTGGCCTTGACACTTTTGGGACTTTGGCTCCCAGCTCTTTGAGCATTCTCACGCACCCATGTTTTTGAGCATCATGGAAGGCTCATCTACCTCCGTCAAGTATGTCCATGAGCACAGGTGGTACCTACATTTGTAGACTCATGGCTGATCTAAGTGGATCTCTAGAGATGCTATGATTCCTATTAGCACACAGTTACTCCTTTGAGCGAGAGTCGGTATTTTCAGGTAACAATTAGTGCATTATGATGGTCTTCATTGGTTAAAGATCAACCCATGTTTATGAGCTATGTTATATTCAGTGCTCTGTATATTACTTTACATGTGTCACTATATATTGATGTTCTGCATGTTGGAGTCCTATGTTTAGAGATTTCTCGACGGGTGAGTTGTCTATGAGTGAATACAAATTTGTTAGTATTAATTATTAAATAAGAGTTATGAGATGATTAATAACATCATTTGATATTGCTTATTAATTAGACAAGTGGAACGATTAAAGGACTTGCATAAAATGTAGATTGCTTTAAAATACTTAAGCATTGTATGTGTGATGCTATGCTTCTTAGTATAGTGTAGTTTTAGGCAAAACTATGTTTGGATCCGATCTTGTTTGAAACATTGAAAATGTTGTCTGATGTGTGCATATGCAACTAGCATTGAGTGATGTTGGCCCGATCCAAAAAACATTAATAAATTTTTTTATCCTTATAGAAGCTCTTCTCTTAAAGGCGGAGAGATTTCATTGTTGTTGTTGTGGTTGTTTTATTTGGTTGGTTGCAAATTCTCTAGGCAACGACAATCGAGACCAAGATATGCATACGCAAGATGAAGTTCTTCATTTTTGCAACTCTAGTATGTAAATGTATCTTTAGCGTGTGAGTCAACTTGTTATTTATTTTTAGACTGATGATGGACTTGTACTTAGATGGATGAGCTGTTCTTATTGAATTTTGAGATGTGTAGTAATATCATATGATTTGATATTCGTATTTGTGAACCTCAGTTATCATGACCTGGATATTTAATCGAATGGTTTGTTTTGTATTTAAGAAAGAAAAAAATAATTCTTGTGACTATCGTTCATGCTATTTTAAAAAGGCTTTTAAAAATCTGGGTCGTGACATATCCCAAGCATGCACTTCTTATGCCCAAGAAGGATGGTTCATTGGATATATGTATAGATACTTGTGCTATAAAAAAATTACTATTCCCTATTGCTAACCTATCCTCCGAGTAGATGATATACGTGATTAGCTTAGTGGTGTCCAGATCTTTTCCAAGATTGATCTTAAGTGAGTGTCATTAAATTAGCATTAAATAAGGGATGAATGAAAGGTAACCTTTAAGACTTGCAAAAGACTTTATGATTGACTTGCGATGCCTTTTGGGCTTTCTAATACCCCTAGCGCTTTCATGAGGGACATGAATAAGACATTACAACTGGTCATTGAGATGTATGCTCATAAAGTATTTGAGACTTGGACAAGTTAGAAGCTATATGCCAACTTTAAGAAATGTATTTTTCTTACTCAGAAGGCTATATTATTTGTTTATGAAGTTTTTAGATAAACACTTAAGCCAATTATTTGATTAAGGCTGTTATGAATTGGCCAACTCCTATTGCTTGTATGAGGTATGATCTTTTCATGCTTTGACTAATTTTTATTGTCATTTTGTTTGTGGCTTTAGTACATTACAACTTCTACAACTGATTTATTGAACAAGTGTGCGACAAACTCTTTAGAGGCTAATAAGGCTTTCATTGAAATTAAGGCTTATTTGACTAGTGCGCTCTGCTTTGCCCTACCTAAGTTTAATTGTCTTTTTAAGCTTGATTGTGATGCTTCTAAGTTAGATATTGGTGTTGTCTTAGTCAAAAGAAGCAGCTCATTGGGTTCTATAGTGAAATGTTAAGTGGTTATACACGAGAGATCTCAAAAGGCCCTTTTTACATATGAGGCTAGGCTTGGCACTTTCTACTTATGGGGTCGGGCAAGGCCCTAGCCCCATTGTGAATGTGCTCGGCTTTGCTACCACTATTCTACACTTAACTATAGTACTTACGACCTTGAACTCCATGTTGTTATTAAAATCCTTGTGTTTTCGTATCAATATCTTTTTCAAAGATACTTTGTTCTTTATTTATGATCATGAGACTCTTAAGCACATTAATGGCTAATAGAAGTTGACTACTCGACATGTCAAATGGGTGAATTATTTACATAAGTTCATTCTTTCCCACAAGCACAAGGTTGACACAAAAAGTAAAGTGGCAGATGCCCTCAGTCAAAAACACTCTTTTGATCTCATATAGATGCACCTAGTTTTGATCTTCTTAAGGATGAATTCCACAAAGATGTGAACTTTGGTCTTATCCTTGTTGTACTAGAGGCTGACAATAATATGAAATATTCTTTGATAGTTGGCTTCTTGTTTAAAAGGAATTGTTTGTACATCTCATCATGCAAGATGCTCACATGGTAGAACATTTTGGTAGAAAGAAACCTATTGCTTTATTTCACTAGTGGACGTGAATCGATGGCACATTCGCTAGTGGATGTGATGAAACTTGTACTAGCATGTGCGCTATCCACTAGTGAAACTTCACAAGTGGATTCTTAGTTCATAAATTTTAGCCCCCACTTCAAAGCCGTCAAATGAGCTAGTTGCCACCTCTATATACCATTCTAAATCCATATGTGCCATGGTCAAAGGTTTGGTGTGTATATATATATAGACAGAGAGAGCACTACAAAAAAATGAAGTTAAGAAGATACTATACATTTCTTTATTTGAAATTTTACAATAATCCAGCCTAGGCTTTTCACAGCCTTTATTATACAATCCTTAATTAAATTAAAAATGGCAAACAATTTTCTAGAACTAATAAAGAAAGCCATTTTTTCTGATTGGCCTTCATTTTCACCCTAAAGTACAGATTAAAAAATGAATTATCAAAGAAAAGAAGCAAGACATTTTCCATGAGATCACAAGAAAGTCCTTCAGCTTATCTCGTCATATCCCCTTTCAGAAATGAATACTGGCAATATCGAACCACACTTCAAACTAATCTGTAATTAGAAAATTACAACTAATTGCTATGAGATTTACTTAGACACTACACAATATCAAGTACAAATACATGAATAATTAGGGTCTCCTTTAGAAACAAGCAGGTGGGACAATAGTCCCTGTTGTAGACCCTGCAACATTGGCACACTTGCTTTTGACGGTTTTCCCACTTGCTCCCACCAAATTAACATTCTGGAGTTGTATCCCACGACAAGGGACACTCTTGCTGCAATCAAATGTTATGGCAACCTCTGATGCACTTGTTCCTTTGATGTTCTTGTATCCAACATTACTGACCGCCACTGCTGAATCCTGCAATATGACAAGAGGTTAGATTTCATTTCCCATCGACTGTAGATCATAAAGAGAAATGGTTAATTGCAATTACTTGTTCCGAACATGGTTTCTTGGAGTCACAATAGTTCTGATCTATGATAATCGGCCTCTCAACATTTTCCATAATAATGTTACTAAATTGTATATTGTTTGCATTTCCTGAACCTCCCTGCAAGACAAAGGTAAATATGATAAAATATCTTTGATCAAATCTATCTATGTACATGCATATGCATCTCCATAAAACACTTTTGCCCACATCTCTGCAATTAATGCGGATAAAATAACCCTTGAACTAGACCTTACCTGCCAGGTTTTGATCCTGACACCATTTGTTGTTCCAATGATCTTAGCTCCATCTACTACAACATCTGAGACATGGGCTTCTGACTTTCCCATCCCCAAGCTCCCAATGCTAAGTCCATCAAGTCAAACAAAAAAAAAACATAGAAATCAGGGAAGAAAGAGAAGGGGAGAGAGAGAGATAGACAGAGAGATAAATGTATGAAGCGCTTAGAAGGTGAATTTCACCTTATTCCATGCCCAGGTCCACATGTTATGCCCGTAGCTTTTACATTTTTAGATCCACTTACTATTGAAATGCAGTCATCGCCTTCACAAAAGTTGAAAATGTACGAAGATCAAACTTATCCTTTTGATATAATTAAGTGATGAAAACACAATTTGTCATTGAATCCATCATTATATATGACTGAAAAGGCTTTGAGAAGTGGTTAATCACCCTACCGGTTCCGATGACACAGTTTTGTATGTTGATGCTTTGGGTACTTGTGACGTGGATTCCGTCTGTGTTAGGGCTGTTTCCTGGTGCAGTAATGGTGAGACCGGAAGCCTGGACACTGGAACATTTCTCAAAGGAAACCTGGATCTTAGGGCTGTCCTTGACCCTGAGGTTGCTCACCACAAGATTTTTGCATGAGTGGAACAGAAGAGCCTACATCAAATGGAAACCTTTATCGACTACTACAATTATTAAACGAACTGAATGGCAAAGAAGAGAAGTTCGCCAAACTATGCATCAAATTATGCAAATGAAGATGTTGAACGTACTGTTGGAGTATCTGTGCAAGCCTGCAGTATAACAAAGCCAAATTTTAAAAAGTCAGACAAATAATAACAAAGAAGCTACTACTTTTATGAAAAAGAAGAATAAGAATATGATCATCAATTCACAGTGCTTACACGAGATTTGTCTATTTTGCATGATTTTTGCCACCATGTTGCTCCATTCCCATTAAGAGTACCACCACCTTCAACAGTAAGGCCATCAATATTGCTAAACAGAATCCACTGATTTCTGTCATCTCCTTTCCAATCTGACATGTCAGTGGAGGCTGAAAGCGTTCCTTGGATCTTACCAAAAAATAGAAACAAAGTCATTTTAGAACACCCAAAAAACCTTTAGACTGAGGTCAGTTGCAAATATATCCTGATATTAGGTGACTAATTGCTGGCAGGCTTACCATGACTTTAACATTAGATCTACATGGACCCGAAAAAGTTATTGGCTTCAGAAGGTATTTTTTGTTCTCAGGCACAGTTAAAACAGCTGGAGCATTTGCACAGGCATCAGCCCAAGCACTCTGGAATGCCTGCGTGCCATTACAAAAGAGATGATACTTAGGGTTTCAAATATCAAACAATTCAACAAATTAAACTGGATGCAGATTTCTAGATATTCTGTCTGTCTTTTTCCTGGGTGTGTTACCTTTGAAGCGTCTGTTCCATCACTTTTAGCTCCATAATTCTCCACATTAATTACTCGAGCACCCAAACGGATGACTTCATGCTCTAATTCCATGGCTGCCGCGAAGTCAAGGTTTAAATCATTGGCATCCTCAGTGAATGTGCCCATGAATGTGGGGTTGGTTGGCTGGCCAAAAGTGGAAGGTTGAGCGAGAGGATCAATAAATAGTGGGTCCTCTGGAAAGCATAATGAAAGTGGACACAAACAGCACAATGCGAACAGAGGGAGCAACTGTCTTCTGGGAACCATTTATGAAATTAACTTTTCTCTCTCACTTTATCAGGGAAGGAACAACAAAACAAACTGATCTCAAGTGGGTAGAGAAACGGTGGTGAAATCATGACATGATGAGTATATATACATGGAAAAGAGGGGTCGGAGAGAGAAAGGGAGGCAGTGAGAATGGCTTTTACTCAACCAATGGCGGCTCTTGAGTTGGTTTCTCCATGATTCTAAGCAATGGATTTAGATGAAAGAGATTGAGACGGAAGGATCTCTTGGGTGGTCAGTACAGACCTTCACACCCAACCTGTATCCTCTCCATCCTCATCAAAGGAACAACGATAACAACACCGTTATTTACGATAATAATGACAATAACATTCATAGTTATGATGAAAATTAATTATAATGTGGACGCATTCTATTTAGTTATAACGCACATGTAGTCCTGTATGCTTAAATAGGTTATTGACACGAAAACTAAAGTCAAAATATTTAATAGCTAGCTCACGTGTGCAAACACTTCGAAAGTATTAAAACGTGTTAAATAGTTAGTGGACCTATGCACGACGAAGCTTGTGCATCAGTTCTAGAGGATAATTTCTCGTGATACACGTAGTCATGTATCTTTTGCACGTAAGCCAATATAATGAGCTCCTCTTATTTGCTTGACCCTGAATGTTCAAGCTCTTCATCTGTTAGTAAACATTATTTTGTGTCTTCTATCTTTTCTTACACACTAGTCTATATTTACAATATTTTTTATCTTAATGAGGGATGTCCAGAGTGCTATGGACCCAGTTAAAAGCGGTAGGGGAATCAGCCTTCCATAGCACTCTATCCGGCCACATTCTCCTCTAGTATGTACAATTCGGCACTTCAATTAGAAGAAGGTTGAATTGGTTTGGTTTAATTCAGTTTGGGTAATGTGCGTGTGTTGGAAGGGACTGAAACTAGGAGTCCTTTAATTAGTTGTCAGGACTTGGAAGAAGTCTTGTTGTCTCATTGCCAAATGCGGCTTTTGTGATTTGTCAAAGGCGTTCTTCTTTCTATTGGACCATTTGACATGGGATTTATGTGGCATGGCACCAATTTGCATTATGTGATTTGTATGTCATTTTGAAATGCTAATAAAAAGGGGTGGGAAATGGTTTTTGTATCGAAATAGATGAAACTTGGCATGAGTTCGATTTTGATCTCTCAATCGGTGTTATGATTGTTCAAAAATTACAATATTACCTTCCCTTTATCATGAACAATTGAATCAATTAAGTTATCAATAACCATGTTGAGCAAGTGTGAAATAGTTGCATTTAGATGATCAAATGGGTATCATTCAATGTGAGTTGAAGAATATATCGATGAATTCAGGTAATGACCAATTTAAATTAAGTTTAAGCGTATTGGCAAGTGTAGTGGCAAAAAATTAATATGAGGGCGATTAGGGTTCCTACCAAACCCACCGCACTCCTATCTTGGGTGGCCACTGGCTATCTCTTCCAGCCTCCTCCCCCTCTTTCGACCCTCTTGCCCATGATGGGAAGGATGGGGTGACGCTATAGGTCTTGACAACAGGTGTTGGTCATTGGATGCTAACTCTTTTCGCTAGTTGTTGTTTGCTGGACGAGCCGAGCTAAGTCGAGTTTTGGGTTAGCTCGGCTCAAACTTAAAGTTTTGGGTATTGAACTGAGCTTGGCTTAAACTCGATCGAGTTGCCAATCATCTAGCTCAAGCTCGACTCACGAAGAAAATTAGAAACTCAACTCATGCTCGAGTTGGAATAAGTATACAGTGACCACATAATTTGGCTTGGTTGTGACGTTGCCAAAAAGAACAATCTTCTTGACCACTTCACTTATAATACCTTTTGTAGTAAGCATTCTATTAAATAAATATAATGTTCTCACAAATTAAATGCATTTTTTTTATCAAATATAATTTTATCACTCCATTAAAATTGTACTTTTGGCCCACCTTATTTTAAATAATATTTGTACATTTTTATATTAATCATAAATTTTAATACATAAAAATGAGTGTAAAAACTTAATTAATATTTCTACCTCATTATACCGATAAATATTAATTACTTGGTAAAAAATAATATTATCAAATACTCCAACGTCAATTTTAAATTTTTTTTTTAAAAATAGAGCTATAAATGTAGGACAAATAAAGTATTTATAGATACAATATTGTACAAAATTGCCATCATTTACTAAAAGCTTATAAATTTATAAATAGACAACTAAAGTATAAATAATATTATTTGCTCATTTATTAGCTTTCTTTTTTAATATCTTTTGTGTTTGTATGTTTTAACCATATATATGTATTTTTTAATAGTCTTCTATAAACCTGCTACTATTATTAGCACATATGTACTCCCTTCATACTATTAAAGCATTCATGTGTTTGTATTATATGTATTTTTTAGTAATTTTATATGAACATGTCATTATTATTGACACATATATACTATATATATATATATATATATGTGACACCACAAACTCTTATGCATACATATTCCAACCTTCTTTTTGTTATATGAAATATATTTATTATTTAATAACCTAAATTTTTTAAATCTTTGTATTCATGCTTTAAGTGTCATCTTATAACCACCAAAAAGAAAAAATTATTGCCTTTGTGGTTAACTACATTTGTGTATATGAGATATCATATAAGAATGTATATATTTATTTCTATTATATATAAATATCAAATTTTAAAAATATCTCATATATTATATCTCTTTAAAAATTACTTCTAAATAAGTTATATCATCTCTAATGTGTAGGAGTGGTAAGGAGCTAGGTTGAGTTGAGTTTTAGTATGTGGGAACATGAAACTTGATGTCTTATTTTCTTAGACCTATCCCAAATAAATATATATTACCCTAATTTTATAGAAAAAAAAAGACTCCATGATTCAATGCTAAAAAATATTTATAAAATTATTGTAAAATTTGAATTTCTATGGATTCCAACTACAGTCTTCATAGAAAATTTGAAAATATATATCATAATTCGTTTGACATGTAAAGATAGTAAATAATATTACCAAAATATATTGTTTAATGATTGACATATTGTTTGATATTTAGTACAATAAATCCCATTTTTTTACTCGGTTGTACTATATATATATATACTTTATTAAATCTTATTTCTATGATATATCTAAATTTCAATGCATATCACATGTAGACAAATGTGTATAATGTGTCTTTAAATGTTTACTTCTCAAAAATATATATCATGTGTAATATAAGCCAATACTCAATACATAGACATTATACATTCATTAATAACATATAAATTTAATATATATATATATATATATATATATATATATATATATATATATGTTATAAATGTAAATTGGGATTATTTATTGTGCACATGTATATATAAGTGTCAATATGTATTTATGTATTTTATAAAATATATTGACATATTTCATTCGAGTTTGAGTTCGAGTTCGAGTCGAGTACAAGTTGAGTTCGAGTTGAGTTCAAGTTTTAATCGAGTCAAGTCGAGTCGAGCTAGGGTGTGCTCGAACTCAACTAAAAATATTCGAGTTCGAGTTGAATTCAAGCTGAGCCACTTCGATATGAACCATGTTCGAGTTGAGTCGAAGCACTTTTGCTCGATGAGCTGGCTCAGCTCATTAGCACCCCTAATCATTAGTGTTCTAATGGGTGTGCTATTGGGCTTCCTTATAGTTAATTCATTTACTGAATGTGTTCCTTACTAGATTGGCAGGTTTAATGAAAAGTGTTTGAATGAATTAATCGCTTAAGTTATATTTTCAGGAGTATAAGGTGGCCAAAGTTTAAGCATTGAATTGGTCATTACTTGAATTCATGTATATATTCTTAAACTCTCGTTGAATGATTCTTGTTTGAGCATCTAAATGCAACCACTTCATGCTTGCTCAAGATGGTTATCGATTACTTGATCAAATTGTTCAGGATAAGACCAAGGTAATGGTACAAACCCTGAACAATCAAACACACTTATTGAAAGTTCAAAATCGAACTCAATGACACACAAATCACTGAATATATATTGGTGTCATGCCACATAAATCCCATGTCAAGGGTCAAAATTAAGACACCCCTAACTCATATACATCAACTATAATGCCTTTGACAAATCACAAAGACGACTTATCACCTTATGTCACAAACACATGCATGTTACCCAAACTAAACCACGACAAGTCTTTCATCTAATATGATAAGCATGTCTAGAAATATATCTAAGAATGACCAACGGGTTAAAATGCAATTATGCAATTCAAAACACATTGGCCACTGTGTAAGAAACAATATAAATAAGTGTTCGTAATTGTGTAAATTGTAAGTCTTGTCCTTTTTAACCTTTTATTTTGTTAATAATTAAGCTTAGTAAAATAGCTTAAAACTCCCATAGTACAAGTATTGTACGTCCATGATTTATTATGCACATTGGTATTGAAGTAGTTCATTATCATATCTAATCAACAGTGTACTATTAGTGGATTGGGGGTGGTTAGGACCGACGTACATACTTGAGGTGATTACTGATGAAATAGATTTAGTCATACCTCAATTTTTTCTTGTGTTCCCCAACTAAAGTGAGAAAATGACTTTTTTTTTACTTTATTCTCCCATATTTTCCCATCACTTTAGTTTACTTTCCCTTAACCCCATCCTATTCTTCTCTGGTAACCTCCTCCAGTGACAACTCTAGCGATTAGGCTCCTATCATCATGACGGCAAGGGGCATAGGTTGTTCACTAGCTTGGCATGGTGGCCAGGCTCTGGCATACAACTACTAGTTTCGGTTGCAAAGGCCAAATCTAGACACCATGGCTGAACCTGACCTACACGGCTAAATCCGACCTCACAGGATAGATCTAGCCTACATGCCGGATTTGGCTGCTACAGGCTAGAGCCTAGACGCGGCGGCCAGGCTCTTGCGTGCTGTGACTAGATTTGACCACTGTGGTCAGTCCCGGCCTATATGGCTAGATACGGTTGTGAAGGCCAAATCTGGCTGTTGCAGTTAGACCCAGCCTGCATGGAAAGATCTTGTCACGTAAGCCAGATCTAGAAGCCATGGCTTGACCCATCCTGCACGGTCAAATCTTTTCACCGCCGCCAGAGCCTAGCCCCCATCAGTTTTGGCTGCGACCATAGAGTTTGGGTCGTCGGCGAGGAGTAGTTGAAGAGGTGGGGTGGAGTTTAGGTCGACGGCGATAGTGACAACATGACTAGTGCCATCGAAGAAGGAGAGAAGGTGGGGTGAAATAAAATTAAAGTTTTTTTGGTGGAAATAAGCGAGAAATTAGATTAGGTAGGGTTGGGATAAATAGGAAAAGGGGGACATAGGAAAAAAAAGGAATGTAAATAGTTCTTACTTATTAGTGGCCATATAAGGTTCTCTAAAAGACTGATTGTCCTACCTCTTCTAGTCAAGTTCTAAGCACTCTGGACACCCTCATTAAGTTAAAAAAATCTACCCCCTCCATCCTCATTAATAGCTTCATTTGATAAAATAATTTATTCTATATTTATAGCTCCATTTTATTAAATTTAAATGGTTGGGTACTTAAAAACAAGTATCATAAGCTTATTTTTTCTTCTCCTAGATGTATGTTTTACCATTCAAGAAAATATATTATTTTTTTAAATAATATCATTAATATGGAAAGAAGGGAATATTATTCTATTTGATTAGGATAACCGAGTTTACAATTCAATTATGCAAGCAAATATGTAGAGCAGTTTTAAAGAAATAATAGAAGATACAATTTACACAACTTAAATAGGGAAGCGATTTTCATGCTCCTCTCGACAATGACCCCTGCGTAAGGTATGCATGGAGTCGTTCATCCATGAGATTGAAAATGCACAAGCAAGCTCACTAATGTGCACTAGCATGTATATTACCATTCTAAAATATCAATGATTCCTAAGCATACCTTAAGCTAAGTTTATTATCAAAGGGGAATATAAAAAACTCTTCTATTAAATAGCTAGGGTTATGCTAATAAAAAATTGACTTAAGTGCTAACCATTGACACTTCTCATTTTACGTGGAAACAATACATGACTACGTGCATCAGGAGAAATTATGAAGTAGAACCGATGCAGTAGCTAGGTGGTACATATGTCTACTCACTATTTAACATGGGTTAACACTTTCTTTAAGTATGAACTTAACCTATTTCATATTTTGACTTTAGTTTACGTGTCTACGAGTGAATGGACCTATCCACCGCTGGATCAAAGGTCCAGCATGTGTTAAGTACTGACCCCCTACCGCTTCTAGTCTGGTCCTTAGCACTCTGGACATATCTCATTAAGCTAAAAAATATTGTAAATATAGACTAGTGTGTAACGAATGATAGAAGACACAAAATAATGTTTACTAACAGATGAAGAGCTTGAAAATTCAGGGTCAGGCAAATAAGAGGAGCTCATGACCTTGGCTTACATGCAAAGATACATGACTATGTATATGACGAGAAACTATCCAGTAGAACTGATGCACAAGCTTCGTCGTGCATAGGTCCACTAACTATTTAACACGTTTTAATACTTTCTATGTGTTTGGACACGTGAGCTAGCTATTTAATATTTTGACTTTAGTTTTCGTGCCAAGAACCTATTTAAGCATACACGACTACATGTGCGTTATAACTAACTAGAATGCGTCCACATTATAATTAATTTTCATCATAACTATGAATGATTGTCATTATCATCGTAAATAACGGTGTTGTTATCGTTGTTCCTTTGATGAGGACCCAAGAGAACCTTCCGTCTCAATCTCTTTCATCTGAATCCATTGCTTAGAATCATGGAGAAACCAAATCACGAGCCGCCATTAGTTGAGTAAAAGCAATTCTCACTGCCTCCCTTTCATGTATACATACTCGTCATGTCATGATTTCACCAACATTCCTCTAAAAATAGAATACCCACTTGAGATCAGTTTGGTTTTTTTTCCTTCCCTGATAAAGTGAGAGAGAAAAGATAATTTCATAAATGGCTCCCAGAAGACAGTTGCTCCCTATGTTTGCATTTTGCTTTGCATTGTGCTGTTTGTGCTCACTTTCATTATGCCTTCAAGAGGACCCACTATTCATTGATCCTCTTGCTCAACCTTCCTCTTTTGGCCAGCCAACCAACCCCACATACTTGGGCACATTAAACACTGAGGATGACAATGATTTCAACCTAGACTTCGGGGCAGCCATGGAATTAGAGCAAGAAGTCATTCGTTTGGAGGGGTTTGATCAAGACGGCGCTAGAGTAGTAAATGTGGAGAATTATGGAGCTAGAAGTGCTGGAACAGATGCTTCAGAGGTAACACACCCAGGAAAAAGACAGACAGAACAACTAGAAAGCTGCATCCAGTTTAATTTGTTGAATTGTTTGATCTTTGAAACTCTAAGCATCATCCCTTTTGTAATGGCACGCAGGCATTTCAGAGAGCTTGGGCTGATGCCTGTGCAAATGCTCCAGCTGTTTTTACTGTGCCTGAGAACAAAAAATACCTTCTAAAGCCAATAACCTTTTCGGGTCCATGTAGATCTAATGTTAAAGTCATGGTAAGCCTGCCAGCATATATTTGCAACTGAACTCAGTCCAAGATGGCTTCTAATATGACTTTGTTTTTTTGGTAAGATCCAAGGAACGCTTTCAGCCTCCACTGACATGTCAGATTGGAAAGGGGATAACATAAATCAGTGGATTCTCTTTAGCAAAATTGACGGCCTTACTGTTGAAGGTGGTGGAACTCTTAATGGGAATGGAGCAACATGGTGGCAAAAATCATGCAAGATAGACAAATCTCGCGTAAGTACTTTGAATTGATCATCTTATTCTTTTTTTTTCATAAAAGTAGTAGCTCTTTTGTTATTATTTGTCAAAACTTTTTAAAATTCGCCTTTGTCTGCAGCCTTGCACAGATGCTCCAACAGTACGTTCAACATCTTCATTTGCAGAACTTGATGCATAGTTTGGCTAACTCTTCTTTGTCATTCAGCTCTTTTTAAATAATTGGAATTGTCCATAATGGCATCCATTTGATGCAGGCTCTTTTGTTCCACTCATGCAAAAATCTCGCGGTAAAGAACCTCAGTGTCAAGGACAGCCCTAAGATCCAGGTTTCCTTTGAGAAATGTTCCAGTGTCCAGGTTTCCGGTCTCACCATTACTGCACCAGGAAACAGCCCTAACACAGATGGAATTCACGTCACAAGTACCCAAAGCATCAACATAGAAAACTGTGTCATCGGAACCGGTAGGATAATTAACCACTTCTCTAAGCCTTTTCAGTCATATATAATGATGGATTAAACAAAAAATTATGTTTTCATCACTTAATTATCTCAAAAGGATAATTTTGACATTTAAACATTTTCAATTTTGGTGAAGGGGATGACTGCATTTCAATAGTAAGTGGATCTAAAAATGTCAAAGCTACGGGCATAACATGTGGACCTGGGCATGGGATAAGGTAAAAAACGCCTTCCAGGAGTTTCATACATTTAGCTCTCTCTCTCTCTCTCTCTCTCTCCTGATTTTTATGTTTTTTATTGTTTGCCTTAATGGACCTAGCATTGGGAGCTTGGGGAAGGGAAAGTCAGAAGCCCATGTCTCAGATGTAGTTGTAGATGGAGCTAAGATCATTGGAACAACAAATGGAGTCAGGATCAAGACGTGGCAGGTAAGGTCTTGGTCTAGGGTTATGTTATCCTCAGTAATTGCAGTTATGCATGTACATAGATGGATCTGATCATAGATATTTGATCGTATTTTTTTCACATGCAACATAGATTAATCCATGATTATTTACCTTTGTCTGGCAGGGGGGTTCAGGAAATGCAAACAGTATACAATTTAGTAACATTATTATGGAAAATGTTGCAAGGCCGATTATCATAGATCAGAACTACTGCGACTCCAATAAACCATGTCCAGAACAAGTAATTGCAATTGACCATTTTCTCATCATGATCTACAGTCGATGGGGAAATAAAATCTAACCTCTTGTCATGTTGCAGAATTCAGCAGTGGCGGTCAGTAATGTTGGTTACAAGAACATCAAAGGAACAAGTGCATCAGAGGTTGCTGTAACATTTGATTGCAGCAAGAGTGTCCCTTGTCGTGGGATACAACTCCAGAATATTAATTTGGTGGGAGCAGGAGGAAAAATAGTGAAAAGCAAGTGTGCCAATGTTGCAGGGTCTACAACAGGGACCATTGTCCCACCAGCTTGTTTATAAAGGAGACCCTAATTATTCATGTATTTGTTGATATTGTGTGGTGTCATGTAAATCCCGTAGCAATTGGGAGTAATTTTCTAGTGGCAGGCTAGTTTGAAGTGTTGGTTGGATACTTGTCAGTATTCATTTCTAAAAGGGGATATTAAGAGATAAGCTCAAGGGCTATAAAGTCTCATGGAAAATGACTTGCGTCATTCCTCTTTTCTTTACGTATTTGCTTTGGGAAGTGATATGTCTTTTTATTCTTAATGATGACCTATCTTTTAAGATGAAAATGGCGACAAATAAAAAAATGTGCCTTTCTTGATTACTTCTAGAAAATTGTTTGGCATTTTCAATGTATTTAAGGATTGTATAATAAAGGCTGTGAAAAGCCTAGCCTTGATTATTGTAAATTTTCAAATAAAGAAATGTATGGCTTGTTCTTCACTTTTTATTCTTATTTTGCATATGGCTTGTTCTTCATTTTTTTCCTCATTTGCATATCAAATAGGGGGCCAAAATTTAGGACCTAGAATCTGCTGGTAAAGTTTCAGCAGCGGATAGTGCACATGCTATTGTAAGTTTCATCACGCTCACTAGCGAATGCACCATCAAATCTCCTAGTGAAACTTCATATTTGGATCAAATTTTATTTTACTATTTTGCCCGAGGTTAATTAGATATCACTATAACAAATAGTACTATTAGTAACGCTTCTAAAAGTACTCTAAGTGTCGCTAATAATTATTAGCGATGCTTAAAAAGAGTCGCTAAATCTGTCGATAAAACTGCAATCACAAATCGACGCTAATAGTGTGACATTAGCGACATTTATTTATGTGTCTTTAATTATTTTACTTTTGCAACACATAGTAAAGTGTTGTTAATAATATATTATTAGCGACACATAATTATAATTGTCACTAATAATCGGTTACTAGCAATGATTTATTATGCATCTCTAATATAAAAAGGAGGGGAGGACCAGGGAGAGGGGCTGGATACCGGCGCCACTCCCCTCTCTCTCCCTAGGTCACCACCCCTTCCCCTCCAATGTTGGGGGGTGTGAATGGACAAAAAAGAGGGAGAGAGAGAAGAAAGAGAGAGGAGAGAGAGAGTGAGAGAAGGAAAGATATATAAAAGAGAATAGAGAGGAGAGAGAGAAAAGAGGAGTACTGAGAGAGAATGGAACGGAGTGAGAGAGAGAGAAATGAGGAGATTGAGAAGGGAAGAGAGAGAGAGAAATGAGAAGAGAAAGTGAGAGAGAGCATTAGAGAAGGGAAGAGAGAGAGAGAGGATTGAGAGACGAAGGGAAGAGAGAAAAGAGAAGGGAGGGAGGAGATAGAGAAAGAGAAGAGAGGGATAGGGAGGAAATAGAGATAGAGGAGAGAGGAGAGAGAAAAGAGGAGTAATTAGATAGAGAAGGGGGAGAGAGGAGAAGGGAGGAGGGAGAAAAGTGTAGAGAGAAAAGAGGAGAGAGAGTGATAAGGGAAGAGAGATCAAAGAGAAGAGAGAGAGTGAGAAGGAAAGAGAGATAAAAGAGAAGAGAGAGGTGAAAGAGAGAAGGGAAGAGAGAAAAAAGGAGATATTAGAGAGAGAAGGGAAGAGAGAGAAAAGAGAAGAGAGAGATGAGAGAGGAGACAGAGAGTGGAGAGTGAAAAGAGGAGAGAGATAGAAAATTAAGGGAAGAGAGAAAATAGAAGAGAGAGGGAGGAGATAGAGAGATAGAAGGGAATAGAGAGAAAAGAGGAGAGAGAGAGAGGAGAGTGAAAAGTGGAGACAAAGTGAGAGAAAAGAGAAGAGAAGAGAAGAGAGAGAGATGAGAGAGAGAGAGAGGGAGGGAAGGTGGGAGAGGAGAAAGAGAGAGGAGAAAGGAGAGAGAAGAGGAGAGAGAAGGGAAGAGAGAGAAAGAGTGAGAGTAAGGAAGAGAGAGAGAAAGGAGAGAGAAAAGAGGAGAGAGAGTGAGAGAAGGGAAGAGAGAGAAAAGAGAAGAGAAGAGAGAGATGAGAGAGAGAGAGGGAGGGAAGGTGGGAGAGGAGAAAGGAGAGAGAAGAGGAGAGAGAAGGGAAGAGAGAGAAAGAGTGAGAGTAAGGAAGAGAGAGAGGAGAGAGAAAAGAGGAGAGAGAGTGAGAGAAGAGAAGAGAGATAATAGAGAAGAGAGAGGAGAGAAAGGGAGAGGCTCTCTCTAAGGGATGGTTTTATTTTTCATGTTAGATGTGCATTCCGTATTATGAATATTATTGTCCGTGAAGGTTTATAAGAAATTTTCAACACTATCAATGGAATTAGGGATAACATTAAATATGTTCAGGGTTCACAATCTAGAAAGCAAGTATTTGATGAATGTGTTATATCATAGAGGATTTTGAGTAAGAGATGGTTGTGTTTGGATGTTTCTACAAGGTGGAATTCAACTTTTCTTATGTTAGATTTAACCTTAGTCTATGAGAATGCTTTTTTTCCCCCAAGTCATGAGATCCTATTTTTGCTAGATTTGCTCCTTCTCATTATGAATAAAGAAATGCTGAAATGACATGTAAGTTTTTGAAACTATTTTATGATGCCACAAAATTTTATCGGGGTCATTTTATCCAACTTCACATCTTCTTCTACATGAAGTTTTAAGCATTCATACACATTTAAAAGAAATGGTAGAAAGTGAGAATACATCAATAGCTCTCATGGCTTGCAAAATATAAAACAAGTTTGACAAGTATTGGAAGGAAATGAATGCATTGTTTCCCATTGTAGTTGTGCTAGACCCAAGGTATAAGATTAATTATCTTTACTTCCTATATAGTCAGTTGTACTCCGAAGAAAAGACTAATTTCTTTATTTCTTAAGTTCGTTAGGAGTTATTAGAGCTTCTTAATGATTATGATTTTGTTAATATTTCAAAAAAGAGAAATGATGAAGGGTCTTCAAGTTATATGTCAAGTGATGCTGAAAGTTCTTCTAGTCTTGAAACTAGAGTAGTTGCTATTCGGAAAGCTTACATGAAGATGAGCCAAGAGAAGGTTGGGGATTCTAAGTCTGATCTAGATCGGTATTTGAAAGAATCAACGAAACCCAGAAATGGAAGAATTTGACATTTTAGATTGGTGGAAGCATAATAAAGAAAAATATCTTGTATTATCTTGCGTGGCAAGGGATATAGGAAAACAAAGAAAATGAAAAAAATGTGCATGATCATGATGTCATAACAATTGAAGAGGGTAAGACTAACTATCTACTTTACATTCATAACATTTATATGTGCACTTTATTTATAATATTTTTTGATTTTGTGTAGGTGAAATGAGGTTAGATGATGATATTTAGCTTATTCTTCACACTTCCATCGTTGTTGCAGTTCATAGAGAGGTTATAACTTAGTATATTCTTTAAGTTTATTTTATGTCTAAGGTTAAGACTATAACAATTTATTAATTCTATTTTTTTTTATGACAGGAATTATGTCAAAATAAGTGAAGACTTTGTTTAGATGTTTTATTTTTAAGTAAAGACTTTGTTTAGATAGTTTTGATGAATGTTTCTCTATTTAACTGGTTCTTTAGATGGTTCTGAATTTTGTGTTGGTTTTCTCTCCATAAAAGTAAGGACTTTGTCTAGATGGTTTTGATGGTGATTGTATTAGTTAAGTTATTTTCAGCTCTATGTAATTATTTGAGATTTTCCTATAGGTATATCTTTAGCCATGAACATGATCAACAAAAATATATGCAATTTTTGTATATGCTAGTTCAAATGCTGGTTGTTTAGATGGTTTTAAGTACATCAAGGAATGTTTTGATATGAACACTTTGCATATCATCACATTGCTAAGTGATGGTGGTGTCCATTATCGTCTTGATCAATTGCAGGTATTTTTATACATTTTGGAGACTTCTTTTGTTATTGTTTCTTTATGCTATACATCTTACCTATTTAGTGGTGATGACACATGTTTTATGCTGGCAGTTGTTCATAAAAGGAGCAAGTGAACATGGGGCCAAAAGAATCAGGCTGCATATTCTCACTGATGGCCGTGATGTGCTCTATAGATCTAGTGATGGCTTTGTGGAAACAATTGAGAAAGACCTTGCAGAATTATGGCCAACAGGAGTGGATGCATAGATTGCCTCTGGTGGTGGACGTATGTATGTTATGATGGACCGCTATGAGGTAACATAGAGACGCATCCTTTCCATAAGTATGATCATATTAGTTTGCCTTCCACGATTTTCAAGTGTTCTAGTAAGTCTCTCTATAGATGTGGTCTGTAATTAAGTAATCACTTTGATGCTACAATGCTTGATCAGTTACTATGGATATGTTTGCACCATATTATATTCCAGCTGTTTTTTACTATCTACCAAAAGCAAGTCAGGTTGGTTAATCCTATTGCCTGAGATGAACTATACAATATCTTTAGTAATATACTGTTATGACCCTATATGGGCCACTTATTAGGGGCTCACCTTGCAAGCCGACTTCTTCATTGGGTTGGGTTTAGTTCTTTATTTAGATTAGGTTTTTTATGTTTAGATTATTCCCTTATTTGTTAGGCCTTTAATTAGTTAAGTTGGGTTAGACTCCTAATTAGGCTGGGATTAGAGGAGGCTTTATGCCTATAAATACATGTAGTGGCTTTGCTGAGAAAGGAGGAGAATTAATCAAGTATATTGTTATCCCTCTCTCAACTCAGTCTCACTTTCCTTACCTCTGTCTTCCTTCACCCATTTTGAACTCAGCCATCTCCTCAACCAACCACAACATATACATATAGTTCTAGACCATTCGTTTGAAGCTTTAGGTCTACCAATTTAAAATCAAAATCTTAAACTGAGGTGCATGAAACTTACTTGAGATAACTTATGTATTATACTATTTACTTGCCAGCCTGGCTGTAAGCCAATAAATTTTTTTTGGGTTATTTCTCCATTTGAAAAATATTATAAGAGAAAAAATGTATATCGCTGATAATAGTTTTCTACGACGGCCAAATATATTAGCCATCCAATAAAAATGATTAATTGGGGCAACTAAATTTAGCTGTTGATGTTTCTCAACTACGAGATGGAAACTAAGCAAAAAGTGGAATTTTTGGCTAATCAGTAATGACTATAAGCAACTGTCACAGATAATGATCAATAGCTAGGACTACGAGAATTAGCTATCACAAATAATCACTATTAGTGACAGTTTGTCAAGTCGTTGCTATTTTTGCGCCGTTGTTGATAGTTTTTTGTAGTTACTACATCTCTTTACAATTTTCTCTATAGAATTATTGACAATATTATTGCAAAGGTTCTCCATAGTTTTATCTTCTATTATTAGTGACAATCAGGTTACTTTTTTGAAGGACTTCTCTCTCATAAATTGCTTCACAACTATCATAACAAGAGACATCTTAAAGAATTTTGTATAATATTGGATCTTAAAAAATCTTATAATGAGGTGCGTTGGGACTTTATTCTTTAGGCTCTATTGAAATTTGGTTGCCCATCTATTTGGATTTCTTAGATCAAAGAGTATATTTCAACTGCCTTTTATAGTGTTCTTGTTAATAGATCCAACTATGGCTTTTTTCTAAGTAAATATTGTCTTTGTCAGGGTGCCCTTTATCTCTCATCACTGTGTCTTGGTTCTCCAGTCTTTCTATTATATTCTCGAGAATTATCAGCAAGAAGACAATATTAATATTCCTATCCATTGAGATGCTATTAGAGTTTCACATTTGCTTTTTGCTAATGATATCCTGTTTTTTTCTCAAGAATCCATTGATTCATCTACAAGACTATAAGAGGCCATTGATATGTTTTCCCAAATTAGTGGTTTTAATGCTAATGAATCTAAAATCATCACTTTCTTCTCCTCAAGTTGTACCCATATGATTTCCATTCTTGAATTCTTTGGATTCAAAGAGAAGGAATTCTTCTAGTTTGTTATTTGCAGCTACCATTTTATTCAAGTAGATTTCATGCCTCCATGTGCTCTCATATTCCTACTCGAGTTCATTCAGCTCTTGAGGGATAAAAAAGAAGTCTCTCTTATTATGGGAGGTTAGAGCTTCTAAAATTAATTTTTTCTAGTATATATATTTATTGGTCAATCCATTTTATGCTCCCCTCTAGTGTCATCAAAGAACTAGGGTATGTAATGTCAAATTTCAGTAGATCAATTCCAAGTTTGGGTTTGCTATTAAAGATATTCATGAACTATGTCATTTATTTCATCAGGCAGAGAGAGAAATTAGCGTATCTTCAAGGATGAATACACTCATAAGATAGCTCTATTTAGTATTAGTGAAAGTCAAGTCAGATTTTATATCATTGCCAATTCCTCTTTAAATAAGCTTGTCTGTGAATTTCCTTTCGTTGCTACTAGATGTCAATTGTAATTTTTCATCATTTTGTGACATTATTTCCCTTTAGTTTTAATTGAGGGGAATCCTCTCCCATTTTACCCTTTCAAAAAAAAAAAGTAGAATATGAGTGCAAGCCTCAATTGTGTCCCAAGTGTAACTCGTTTGATTGTTCAACCCTTGGACAATCATAACACCGATTCAGATATCAAAATCGAACTCAATAACATACAAATCACATAATGCAAATTGGTGTCATGACAAATAAATCCCATGTCAAATGGTCCAAAAGAAGGAAGATACCCAAACTCAAGAAGTCTGGGAATCATCCTCTCACTGCTGTCAATTGGATAAACTATCAATTGTAAAGCCTTTGACAAATCACAAAAGACGCATTTGACAATGAGGCAAACTCCTAGTTTCAATCCCTTCCAACACACGCACATTACCCAAACTAAACCAAACCAATTCAACCCTCTTCTCATTGAAGTGTCGCATTATACATACTAGAGGGGATTGGTGGCCGGATAGAGTGCTATGAAAGGCTGACTCCCCTACTGCTTCTAGTCAGGTCTTTAGCACTCTGGACATCCCTCATTAAGCTAAAAAATATTGTAAATATATTTCAGGATAACGAAGTTCACAATGCAATAATGCAAGCCAAAATATAGACTAGTGTGTAAGAAATGATAGAAGACACAAAATAACAGATGAAGACACAAAATGATAGAAGACACAAATATAGACTAATGTACAAGAAATGATAGAAGACACAAAATAATGTTTACTAACAGATGAAGAGCTTGAAAATTCGGGGTCAAGAAAATAAGAGGAGCTCATTATATTGGCTTACGTGCAAAAGATACATGACTATGTGTATCACAAGAAATTATCCGGTAGAACGGATGCACAAGCTTCGTCGTGCATAGGTCCACTAACTATTTAACATGTGAGCTAGCTATTAAATATTTTGACTTTAGTTTTCGTGTCAATAACCTATTTAAGCATACACGACTACATGTGCGTTATAACTAAATAGAATGCGTCCACATTATAATTAATTTTCATCATAACTATGAATGTTATTGTCATTATTATCGTAAATAACGGTGTTGTTATCGTTGTTCCTTTGATGAGGATGGAGAGGATACAGGTTGGGTGTGAAGGTCTGTACTGACCACCCAAGAGATCCTTCCGTCTCAATCTCTTTCATCTAAATCCATTGCTTAGAATCATGGAGAAACCAACTCAAGAGCCGCCATTGATTGAGTAAAAGCCATTCTCACTGCCTCCCCTTCTCTCTCCGACCCCTCTTTTCCATGTATATATACTCATCATGTCATGATTTCACCACCGTTTCTCTACCCACTTGAGATCAGTTTGTTTTGTTGTTCCTTCCCTGATAAAGTGAGAGAGAAAAGTTAATTTCATAAATGGCTCCCAGAAGACAGTTGCTCCCTCTGTTCGCATTGTGCTGTTTGTGTCCACTTTCATTATGCTTTCCAGAGGACCCACTATTCATTGATCCTCTCGCTCAACCTTCCACTTTTGGCCAGCCAACCAACCCCACATTCATGGGCACATTCACTGAGGATGCCAATGATTTAAACCTTGACTTCGCGGCAGCCATGGAATTAGAGCATGAAGTCATCCGTTTGGGTGCTCGAGTAATTAATGTGGAGAATTATGGAGCTAAAAGTGATGGAACAGACGCTTCAAAGGTAACACACCCAGGAAAAAGACAGACAGAATATCTAGAAATCTGCATCCAGTTTAATTTGTTGAATTGTTTGATATGTGAAACTCTAAGTATCATCTCTTTTGTAATGGCACGCAGGCATTCCAGAGTGCTTGGGCTGATGCCTGTGCAAATGCTCCAGCTGTTTTCACTGTGCCTGAGAACAAAAAATACCTTCTGAAGCCAATAACCTTTTCGGGTCCATGTAGATCTAATGTTAAAGTCATGGTAAGCCTGCCAGCAATTAGTCACCTAATATCAGCTTATATTTGCAACTGACCTCAGTCTAAGGTTTTTTGGGTGTTCTAATATGACTTTGTTTTTATTGTAAGATCCAAGGAACGCTTTCAGCCTCCACTGACATGTCAGATTGGAAAGGAGATGACAGAAATCAGTGGATTCTCTTTAGCAATATTGATGGCCTTACTGTTGAAGGTGGTGGTACTCTTAATGGGAATGGAGCAACATGGTGGCAAAAATCATGCAAAATAGACAAATCTCGTGTAAGCAGTGTGAATTGATCATATTCTTATTCTTCTTTTTCATAAAAGTAGTAGCTCCTTTGTTATTATTTGTCTAACTTTTTGTCTAACTTTTTAAAATTCGGCTTTGTTATACTGCAGGCTTGCACAGATGCTCCAACAGTACGTTCAACATCTTCATTTGCATAATTTGATGCATAGTTTTGCGAACTTCTCTTCTTTGCCATTCAGTTCGTTTAATAATTGTAGTAGTCGATAAAGGTTTCCTTTTGATGTAGGCTCTTCTGTTCCACTCATGCAAAAATCTTGTGGTGAGCAACCTCAGGGTCAAGGACAGTCCTAAGATCCAGGTTTCCTTTGAGAAATGTTCCAGTGTCCAGGCTTCCGGTCTCACCATTACTGCACCAGGAAACAGCCCTAACACAGATGGAATCCACGTCACAAGTACCCAAAGCATCAACATACAAAACTGTGTCATCGGAACCGGTAGGGTGATTAACCGCTTCTCAAAGCCTTTTCCGTCATATATAATGATGGATTCAAAAACAAATTGTGTTTTCATCACTTAATTATATCAAAAGGATAAGTTTAATCTTCCTACATTTTCAACTTTTGCGAAGGCGATGACTGCATTTCAATAGTAAGTGGATCTAAAAATGTCAAAGCTACGGGCATAACATGTGGACCTGGGCATGGAATAAGGTGAAATTCACCTTCTAAGCGCTTCATACATTTATCTCTCTGTCTATTTCTCTCTCTCCCCTTCTCTTTCTTCCCTGATTTCTATGTTTTTTTTTTGTTTGACTTGATGGACTTAGCATTGGGAGCTTGGGGATGGGAAAGTCAGAAGCCCATGTCTCAGATGTTGTAGTAGATGGAGCTAAGATCATTGGAACAACAAATGGAGTCAGGATCAAAACCTGGCAGGTAAGGTCTAGTTCAAGGGTTATTTTATCCCCATTAATTGCAGAGATGTAGGCAAAAGTGTTTTATGGAGATGCATATGCATGTACATAGATAGATTTGATCAAAGATATTTTATCATATTTACCTTTGTCTTGCAGGGAGGTTCAGGAAATGCAAACAATATACAATTTAGTAACATTATTATGGAAAATGTTGAGAGGCCGATTATCATAGATCAGAACTATTGTGACTCCAAGAAACCATGTTCGGAACAAGTAATTGCAATTAACCATTTCTCCTTATGATCTACAGTCGATGGGAAATGAAATCTAACCTCTTGTCATATAGCAGGATTCAGCAGTGGCGGTCAGTAATGTTGGGTACAAGAACATCAAAGGAACAAGTGCATCAGAGGTTGCCATAACATTTGATTGCAGCAAGAGTGTCCCTTGTCGTGGGATACAACTCCAGAATGTTAATTTGGTGGGAGCAAGTGGGAAAACCGTCAGAAGCAAGTGTGCCAATGTTGCAGGGTCTACAACAGGGACTATTGTCCCACCTGCTTGTTTCTAGAGAAGTCCCTAATTATTCATGTATTTGATGATATTGTGTAGTGTCATGTAAATCTCTTAGCAATTAGTTGTATTTTTCTAATTACAGGTTGGTTTGAAATGTTGGCTGGATACTTGTTAGTATTCACTTCTTAAAGGGGGGATATTACGAGGTCAGCTGAAGGACTTTCATGAGATCTCATGGAAAATGTCTTGCTTCATTCCTCTTTACTTTAGGTATTAGGGGTTTTCTTTTACTTTGGGATGTAATAATTCTTTTAAATTGTTTGCCATTTTAAATTTATTTAAGGATTGTATAATAAAGGCTGTGAAAAGCCTAGGCTGGATTATTGTAAATTTTCAAATAAAGAAATGTATGGCTTCTTCTTCACTTCATTTTTTTGTAGTTTTCTATTTCTCTCTCTCTAGACATCTCTCTCTCTATATATATATACATAGATAGATAAATAGATAGATAGATACTTATATTTATATATGTCCATGACACATATAGATTTAGAATGGTACACAGAGGTGTCAACTAGCTCATTTGACGACTTTGAAATGGGGGCTAAAATTTAGGGACTGGAATCCACTCTTGAAGTTTCACTAGTGGATAGCGTACAATTTTCATCACATCCACTAGCGAATGTGCCATCGATTCACGTCCACTAGTGAATGCGTTGTAGATTCTTTCCCAAAGAATCCTTTGTGAAATAAAGCAACAGGTTTCTTTCTCCCAAAATGTTCTACCTTGTAAGCATCTTGCATGATGAGATGTGTTAGAGATGTACAAACAATTCCCTTTAAACAAGAAACCAACTATAAACGAATATTCCATATAATTAGTGTCAACCTCTATTACAACAAGGATAGGACCAAAGTTCACATCTTTGTGGAACTCATCCTTATGAAGATCAAAACTGGGTGCATTTATATGAGATCAAAAGAGAGTGTTTTTGACTGAGTGCATTTGCCACATTACTTTTTGTATCAAGCTTGTGTTTGTGTGGAAGAATGAACTTATGCAAATAATTTACCCATTTGACATGTCGAGCAGTCAACATCTATTAGCCATTAATGTGCATAAGAGTCTCATGATCATAATAAAGAACAAAATATCTTTGAATATGATACCAAAATACAAGGGTTTTGATAACAACATGGAGTTCAAAATCCTAAATACTATAGTTAAGTGTAGAATAGAGGTTGCAAAGCCCAGCCCGTTGACAATTGGGCCAAGGCCTGGCCCAACCCCATATGTAGAAAGGGTCAGGCCTAGCCCCGGGCCCAACCCTTTGGCATCTCTAGTGTATAACCACTTACACTTAACATTTCACTGTAGAACATGATTCAACTTATGTGAAACATTTCACACGTATGATATTTTTTAGAAACTAAATTAAACAAGCATAGTTGAATTAAAATGGTATGAAAAAAATTAACTTTACAAGCAAAACATAAGTTCAGAGTTTAAGACCCCCTACCTTAAGCTTTGGTAAAATTTCATGGTTGAGGAGGCCTTAGACTGAAAAACTGACCCGCCACAATGTCCGGCACGGTCAAATTAGTTGGAAACACTTTTTGAATGACTTAATTTGGACTTAGAATGACTCCTAATTTGGATTTCGCCTCCAAATTAGCTACAAAAGCCTTTTTGTTTTCTAATTGTAACTTAGGTTGCATACCTATTACTTCTTCCACCGGTCTCTATTCTTTTACTAACATTCAAGCTAACTTCCTTGTGGCCTTTCGACTCAAGGCATCGACAACCACATTGGCTTTTGCTAAGTGGTATTGAATTGAGAAATCATAATCATTAAGGTACTCAATTCACCGTCTTTGCCTTAAGTTAAGATCACTTTGAGAGAAAATGTACTTCAGACTCTTATGATGTGTAAAAACTTCTAATTTCTGTCCATATAAATAATGTCTCCAGAGTTTTAAGACAAAAACTATTGCTGCCAACTCTAAGTCATAAGTGGGGTAATTACCCATTCTCGAGGCATCGCTACTCCACTACCAGACGGTAAGGATAAGACTAGAGCATTGGTTAACTTTTGTTTTAACTCTTGAAATGCCTTCTTACATTCCTCATCTCATATAAACTTCACCCATTTTCTGGTTAGCTTTGTCAAGGGTAAAGCTATACTTAAAAATCCTTTGATAAACCTTTGGTAATAACTGACAAGCCCTAGAAGACTTCTCATTTCTGTGACTGTCTTGGGCTTTTCCCACTTTATAACTACTTTGATTTTGGCAGGGTCCACTAATACTCCATTTTTTGAAATAATGTAATCCAAAAAGATAATTTGTTCTCACCAGAATTCACACTTACTCAACTTAGCATATAGATGATGATCTCTTAAGGTTTGAAGAAAAATCTATAAATGTTCTCGATGTTCTTCTGAATTTGTAGAGAATAACAATATATCATCTATGAAAATAATTACAAATTTATTTAAATAAGTTCAGACTGGATTCATAAGATCCATAAATGTTGCAGGAGCATTCGTCAATCCGAATGACATTACTAAAAATTCATAGTACCCATTTTGGGTACGAAAAGCTATTTTTGGACCATCTTCATGTCGTATTCTTAGCTAATGGTACCCTGACCTCAAATCTATTTTTGAGAGAACTATTGCTTTTTATAATTGATCAAACAAATCATCAATCCGAGGTAAATGATACTTATTCTTAATAGTCACTGAGTTAAGCATCTTATAGTCTATACATAATCTCAAGGATCCATCCTTCTTCATGACAAAGAGGGTTGGAGCTCCCTATGGTGAGATATTGGTTGTGCTTTCATAATAGAAATGATACATGCCCTAAAGGATCTTTGTTTCCCTTAAAGGTAAAATTTTCCTCTCCTTGCTTATTGAATGTAATTTTTTCTTCTTATAGTCTAGTAAGGCCTCATTATTGACAACAAACACATTCCTAATATGACATCATAGTCTGTCATACTTAAGAGTCACTACAACAAATTGCAGTATTAGCGACGCATAAACAACGTCGTTAAATACGTCAATGAAAGTACAGTCGTTACTGCCTATTAGCGACGCTTAGTTATAAGCGTCGCTAATAGTCATTATTAGCGACACATATTAAGCGTCGCTAATACGATACTAAGTTAACATTTTTTTAACATTTTTTATTTTTTTAACATTTTTTTATAATTAGCGACGTATATTAAGCGTCGTTATAAATAACTATTAGCGACGCTAAGTTATAAGCGTCGCTAATAGTTATTTATAACGACGCTTAATATACGTCGCTAATTATAAAAAAATGTTAAAAAAATAAATAAAACAATAAAAATAAATTTCTAAAAAATGAAATAAAAAACTATTTTTCTATTAGCGACGCTTAAAAAAGCATCGCTAATAATAAAAAAATTTAAAAAATAATAAAAATAAATTTCTAAAAAACAAAATAAAAAATTTATTTTTATATTAGTGACGCTTGTTTAAGCGTGCTAATGACTTAATAAATTAATAAAAAAAACCCGCCGGTGGCATAAAGCCGCCAACGGGGGATCGGAATCTAGTCGGCCAACCGGAGGAGAGGGGGTGGTAGAACAGGGAACGGGAGAGGGGAAGGGAGAAGGGGGTCCAGGGGTAAGAGGGGGCGTCCGGAGAGGTGGGGGGACAAGAGGGGGAGCGGGAAACGGTCCAAACCCCCTCCTTCGGCAAGGGCGAGTGAAAGGGGGGTAAGGGAGAAATGTAGATGGAAGGGGGTGATGAAGGGAGAGGGGGGAGAGGGGGAGGAGATGAAGGGAGACAGGGTGGGGTGCCGGAATCCAGGAGGGAAACCAGATTCTGGCAGCCCCTCCTCCGGAACGGGAAGGGAGGAGGGTGGGGGAACCAGGGAGAGGAGGACGAGTGGAGGGGAAGGGGCATTGGGGAGGAGGGCCCAGGTGGAGCCGTCGCGGCGGTGGAAGAGAACTGATGGCGGCGGCGGGGGTAGGGCTCGAGGAAGGGAGGAGGGCAAGAGGAGGGGAAGGGAAGGGGGAACAGGGATGGGGCGGGGGGAAGGGAGGAGTGCCGAGGGCAGATGTGGAGCGGGGGCGGAGGGTGAAGCAGGGGTGGAAACGGAGCTGGGACGAAGGCGGCTGGCCCGGCAGAGATGGGATGGGGGAGCGGTGGAGGCGGAGCAGCTTCTGTGAAGCCGGAACGGGGAGGAGGGGCAGGGGCAGGGGCGGAGGGGGAGCTAGGACGGCGGTCGGCCCGGCGGAGACGGGATGGGGGAACGGCTGAGGCAGAGCAGCGTCTGTGAAGGCGGAACGGGGAGGAGGGGCAGGGGCCGAGGGTGAAGCAGGGGCCAAGGGGGAGTTGGGACGAAGGTGGCTGGCCCGGCCGAGACGGTATGGAGGCAAGGAGGCGGCGGGATGAGGCACTGCGGAGACGGGACGGCGGCAGCAGCCGGTGCGACAATGGGCTGGTGGAGTGAAAATGGATATGGGGGGGAGATGAAATATATAATGCGCGGGCAATTTTGCCCGCGAGGGCGAAATTTCGCCCACACGGGCATAAAAAATTTTTCGCGTGCTTGCAGAAAATTTACCCGCCCGTGGACAATCGTTAGCGACACTTCATGAAATGTCGCTAAAATAATATTTCTTACGACATTCATAATTAAATGTCACAACTGTCAGAACTATTTACAACGTTTAAGAATATACGTCACAAATAATATAATATTTGCGACGTATACTCCCAAACGTCGCAAATATTTTTTATAAATTAAAATATTTATTACTCTATTTTTCTCTCTCTCCCCACCCTCTCTCTCCTCTCCCTCTCTCTTTCTCTTCTCTCTATCCCCTCTCTCTCCTCCCTCTCTCTCCGCTCTCTCTCCTCCCTCTCTTTCTCCCCTCTCCTCCCTCTCTCTCCTCGATCTTTCTCCCTCTCTCCTCTCTCTCTTCCCTCTCCTCTCTCTCTCTTCCCTCTCCTCTCTCTCCCCCTCTCTATCTCACGATCTCTCTCTTTTCCCTCTCCTCTCTCTCCCCCTCTCTATCTCACGATCTCTCTCTCCCCTCTCCTCCCTCTCTCTCCTCGATATCTCTCCCTCTCTCCTCTCTCTCTTCACTATTCTCTCTTCTCTCTCTCTTCCCTCTCCTCTCTCATCTCTCTTCTTTCTCCTCTCTCTCCCCCTCTCTATCTCACGATCTCTCTCTTTCCCTCCCTCTCTCTCTCCCCCCGCTCTCCTCTCTCCTCTAAGTTCAATTTGTTATAATTTTTTATTTTTAAAAATTGATTTTAAAAATAAAAAATTAAAAAATAGTAAATACTAATAGCGACGTATAGATATATACGTTGCTATTAGTACTCGTCTTAGCAACGTATAATCCTATACGTCGCTATTAGTATTTTATTTTAATTATTTTTTTTAAAATAAATAAATAATTTTAAAAAATCAAAAGAAAATTCCTCTCTTCCTTCCCCTATCCTCTCTGCCCTCCCCTCTCCTCTCTCTCCCTCTCCACTCTTTCCCTCTCTCTCCTCCCTCTCCCTCTCACTCTCCTCCCTCTCCTCACTCTCTCCATCTCCTCTCTCTATTTTATATTTTTTATTTAAAAATAAATAATATATATATATATATATATATTAGCAACCTAATTACTCTTCATCTCCCCCCTCTCTCTCTCCGACCCCTCTCTCTCTCTCCCCCTCTCTCTCTTCCACTTTGTCTCTCCGTATCTCCTCTCTCTCTCTCCCCTCTCCTCTCTCTCTCCTCCCTCTCTTGTCTCTCTCCTCCCACTCCCTCTCTCTCTCCTCCCTCTCTTGTCTCTCTCCTCCCACTCCCTCTCTCTCTCCTCCCTCTCCTCTCTCTATCTCCTCTCTCTCTCCCTCTCCTCTCTCACTATTCTCTCTTCTCTCTCTCTTCTCTCTCTCTCCTCCCTCTCTCTCCCTCACCTCTCTTTCCCTCCCTCGCTCTCTCTCTCCCCGCTCTCCTCTCTCCTCTAATTTTGATTTTTATAATTTTTTATTTTAAAAAAATTAATAAAAAATTTTAAAAAATAAAAAATACAACTCTTCTCCACCTCTCATCTTCCCTCCTCTCTCTCTCCCCTCTCCTTTCTCTCTCCTCCCTATTTCCCCCCTCTCTCCTCTCTCTCTCCTCTCTCCCTCTCCTCTCTTTCCCTCCCTCTCTCTCTCTCCCCCGCTCTCCTCTCTCCTCTAATTTTTTTTATTTTTAAAAATTAATTTTGAAAATAAAAAAATAAATAATAGTAAAAACTAATAGCGACGTATAGACTTATACGTCGCTATTAGTATTTTATTTTAATTATTTTTTTATTTTAAAAAATAAAAAAATTTTAAAAAAAATCAAAATAAAATTCCTCACCCTCCCTCTCTTCCCTCCCCTATCCTCTCTATCTCTCTCTCCCTCTCCTCTCTTTCTCTCTCTCTCTCTCCCTCTTCTCTCTCTCTCTCTCCCCCCTCGATCTCCTCTCTTTTCCTCTCTCTCTTTCAATACGTTGCTAATAGTATTGAGTTTATTTTTTTTAAAAATAATTTATAAAAAAATCTCAAAAAAATAAAAATTATATAATATACCTCTCCCCTCTCTCTCCTCTCCCTCTCCTCTACCTCTCCCCTCTCCTCTCCCTCTCTCTCTCTCCTCTCTATCTCCTCTCTCTCTCTCTCTGTCTCTTCTATCCCCTCTCTCTCTCCTCTCCCTTTCCTCTCTCTTCTATCCCCTCTCCCTTTCGTCTCCCTCTCCTCTCTCTTTTATTTTATTAAATAAAATTAATTAATAAGTCTATTCGCGACGCTTATAATTAACCGTTGTTATTACAAATACTATTTACAATGCATATTTAAAGAGGATAAAAAGGAGAGAGAGGGGAGAGAGACATTAAATAATTATAAAATTTTTAAGATTTTTTTATAAATTATTTTATTTTAAAAATAAAAAATAAAAAATAAAAATAAAAATAAAATAGTTCTATACGTCGCTAGTAATTTTATTTTTTTGTTTTAAATTAATAAGCAATATGAGGACTATTAGCGACACTTACACAAATGTCGCTAATAGTCACTATTAGCGACGCTTAATACAAGCGTCGCTAATACTTGGCCTATTAGCGACGCTTGTATTAAGCGTCGCTATTATTTATGATATTTTTTCTTTTTTTAATTAAATTATATATATTTTAGCGACGTGTTTATAAAGCGTTGTTAATATCATTAGTATTAGCGACGCTTTATGTTAATCGTCGCTAATACATAACTATTAGCGACGCTTAATACTATGCGTCGCTAATAGTTCATTTTTTTGCGACACATATTTATGCGTCACAAGTATATGTTTTTAGCGACGCTTATAGTTACGTCGCTAATAAATGCGTCACTAATACCCAGTTTTGTTGTTGTGAGTATAAGATTAGCCTCCCATTTTTTGTTTTCTAATGACAAGGATACATCATGCAGAAATTTTTTAGCTATAAAAGTTTTTCCCATAGGAGTTGACACTAAAATATATCCTAGTTCCATAACTGGATCACTAGTACTTAAACCAAAATCATAAGATATAAAAGAATGTGTTGATCCTGGATCAATTAAAAACTTAGTAATTTTATCCAAGATCAGAAATGTACCTTGTATAACTCATATTGAAGTTTGGGCTTCTTCTACAGTAATAGCATAAATTCGCCCTTGAGCCTTAGGCTTTTGTTCTGTCTTGATTTCCTCTTGGTTCTTCTTCTTGAGGCATTCCTTGATCCTGTGTCCAAGATCCCCACATGCGAAGCATCGTTTCTTAGAGAAGTAACAGATTCCCGGGGGATGAAATCAGTTACATTTGCAACACTTCTCTAGTTTTTTCTCTCATTAGGTTTGGGTTGATGGTCCAGAGGCCCTCTAAAATTTTTGGTTATTGATCTGATTAGGGAATACCATTTTCCTCTTCCGATCTTTAGTCTTGCTACCTTGCTCGCGATTTTTTCTTTCAACTAAGAACTCCTGATATTCTTGCTCCAACAAAGATGCCAATTCCACAGCTTTAGCCAAAGTAGTAAGTTGAAATCCTACTATTTAATTGCGAAGTCTATTATTCAGTCATCTGATAAATTTTTTAGCTTTCTTTAACTAAGTAAGGCAAATTCAGGAGCGAAACATTGTAACTGAACATATTTGTTTTTATACTGAAATATTGTTATATTTCCTTACTAGAGGTCTAAAAATCCTTTCTTTTTCTTTTCCCGAACATGCGGAGGGAAATATTTTTTGTATAATACTTCTCTGAACTCTTCTCACTTGATATTTCCTTTATCGGGAAAGAATTTTCTTTCTGCTGATGGCCACTAGAAAGTCGCCTCTCCTGTCATAGCAAAAGTGGCTACATCTACTTTCCTATCTTCAGGAACTTTTAGTGACTTAAATATGCTCTCAACCTTGAATGTCCTTTTCTCGGCAGCTTCTCTGGTCCATCTTCTCCCGAAAATTCTAGAGCAACTTTTGTAAATCGCTCAAGCAAATTATGTTTTTTACTATGATTGTTTTAGCCAAATCACTAGAGTTACTTAAATGGTTAGGGTTGTACTTCTTTACCATTATCCGAAGTCATTTTGGGGTGTTAACAGATTGCAACAACCTTAAATTCACAAGAAGTTTTGTAGGCTAACAGTATTGATTTATAAACATTTTCATACATATTCACATAATACAATAAGAAGTGTATTTGATATACTTGTCAAAATAACTATTTTACAAAACGACTTAACCTTTTGAGTTAGGCCCTTAAATCACCTCACTTTTGTAGGGGACATACATACTAGACCATGCACCTACGTGGAAAAACCCACATGCATGTCTGCAGGCCACCACTGCCGTCAAGCTAACCAACTAGCTTGGTTAGCACACATGGTCAGTCGGGCCGGGTTTCGTCAATAAGATATTTATTTTTTAGGCCTAATTCTTTTGGTTTTCTCTTAACCCAAAATGGGTCTAGTTTTAACTTAACTCAAATGTGTCCCTTAACAAGCGCTTACCTAAAATGTGTCCCTTAACAAGCATATGCGTCCATTTTAATGGGATGGGGTTTCTTCAATGAGAATTATTTTGTGATCAATAGAACACTAAAAAATCATTTTCTTCATAATCCTTTCCTTGGTTTTTTTTCTTGCTTAAAAGTAAGCAAATATACTATGTGGTTTTATGTGTAAGTTGTCTAGAGTCCTACAATGTATGGTAGCTCAAATTATCCTTCGAGATAGACGTCCAAGAGATCTAAAGCACCCTTGGGAAGACAAAATTTTCATATTAATAGTTATATTTAAAAAAATAATATATTTTATTAAATTTAACAAAACAGAATTGTAAATATAGAACAAATTTTTTTATCAAATGGAGCTATTAATGGTGATGGAGGGAATAGTATTTTTTAGCTTAATGAGGGGTGTCCAGAGTGCTCAGAACCTGACTAGAAGAGGTAGAACAATTAGCCATTTAGAGCACCTTATCTGGCCACTAATCAGTAAGAACCTCGGTATTCACATTCGGTTTTTTTCCTCTGTCCCTATTTCCTATTTACCCCAACTCTACCTACTCTAATTTCTCGCTTATCCCCCACCTTAAAAAAAAATTATTTTATTTTACCCCACCTCCTCTCCTTCTTTGCTGGCACTGATCGTGCTAGCACTATCGCTAGTCACCCAAACTCCGCCCCACCTCTTTGGCACATCCTTGCCAACGACCAAACTTTGTGGTAGTAGCCAAAACTGAGGGAGGCCAGGCTTTGGCTGCGATGGCCAGATCTGGCCGTGCAGGAAGGGTCAGGCCGTAGGTGCCAGATGTAGCTTACGTGACCGGATCTTGCCTTGCAAGCAGGGTTTGACTGCCGGCCTTCATGGCAGGATCTCGCCATGCAGGCCGGGAAAGACCATAGTGGGCCAGATCTAGCTGTAGCACACCAGAGCATAGCCGTCGCGTCTAGGCTCTAGCCTGCAACAACCAGATCCGGCATGCAAGACCAATCTATCATGCGAGGTCAGATTTGGCCGTGCAGGTAAGGTCCAGCCACGGTGGCCAGATTTACCCTGTGTGGCCGAAACTAGTGGCCGCACACTAGAGCCTGGCCGCCACACCAAGCAAGTGCCCAGCCTATGCCCCTAGCCATCATGATGACAGGAGACTAATCGTAAGAGATATTACCGAAGGAGGTTGCTGGATCCATCACAGGAGAAGAAGGGGATGGGATCTAAAGGAGAAGAAGGGGATGGGATCTAAAGGAGAAGTAGGAGTAAAGTAATTGGGGAAATACGAGGGAATAAAGTAAAAAGAAAAAAGTGATTTTCTCACTTTAGTTAGGGAACACAAGAAAATATTGGGGTCTAAAAAGAACTATTTAATAAGTAATCCTCTCAAGTATGTACAATGGCACACGTGCATGGTCCTAGCCGCCCCCACTCCACTATTAGTACTTTGTTGGTTAGATATGCTAATGAATTACTTTAATACCAATGTGTATAATAAATCATCGACGCTAGTTTTAAACTATTTAACTAAACATAATAATTAACAAAAGAAAAAAGTTAAAAAGAACAAGTCTTACAATTTACACAATTAGGAACAATTATTTCAAGTTTTTCTTACACAGTAGTCAATATGTTTTGAATTGCATAATTGCATTTTAACTCGTCTGTCATTCTTAGATATATTTCTAGACATGTTTATAATATTAGATGACAAGACTTGTCGTGGTTTGGTTCAGTTTGGGTAATGTGTGTGTGTTTGTAACATAAGGTGATATAAGTCGTCTTTGTGATTTGTCGAAGGCGTTACAGTTGATGTACATGACTTGGGGGTTTCTTTGGACCCATGACATGTGATTTATGTAGCATGACACCAAATCTGCATTCAGTGATTTGTGTGCCATTGAGTTCGATTTTGAACTTTCAATAAGTATATTTGATTGTTCAGGGCTTGCACCATTACCTTGGTTTATCCTGAACAATTTGATCAAGTAATCGATAACCATCTCCAGCAAGCGTGAAGTAGTTGCATTTTCATGCTCAAACGGGCATCATTCAACGAAAATTCAAGAATATATGCATGGATTCAGGTAATGACCAATTCAAAGTTTAAGCGTCTGAGTTCACACCACAGGGAATTATAAAACTCTGGCCACCTTATACTCCTAATAATATGTATAACTTAAGCGATTAATTCATTCAAATGCTTTTCGTTATACTTGCCAGTCTAGTAAGGAACACATTTAGTAAATGAATTGACTGTAAGGAAGCCCAACGGCACACTCATTCAGATCCTTTACAGCGTTCTTCTCACCCACAAGATAGGAATTCTAATTTGGACGTGATTTAGCGTATTCTGTCTCAGCCAGTGTTGGACGCTCTAGTGCATATGTATTGGCCCACTGAAATTCTGGGTGAAAATTTTCACCACATTTAACATCTTCAAACTCCAGTTAAGCGTATGGAATCATCTGTCCCTATTTTTGAGGCTCAAGCAACTAATCATATGTCTATTGGAGGCCATTTATACCATGATATGAATCATAATGTTGTTCTTCATTATTGTGCGTTAAAGGAGAAAATTGTCAGCGGGTCTAACTCTTTTTCTTGAACTCTCTTTATGAAGGAGTTGCGTTAGATATTTCTAAACCTCGTGACAGTGCCCAAACGCCTTATTAGCCAAGTGAACAGTTTTGATGTCCCTTTTATTCAACAAAATTGTGATAATAATTTTATTCTTAGTGGCAAATCATTGTGGATTTATTAGAAAGATTAAATCATGGTAAACTCATTTTAGATGTGAATGATAGAACTGAACATGCAAATTCTTCACTATTTTCTTCTACTGATAATGCATCCTCTCTTACTTTGAATTAAATTTTGGACGATTCTTATGTCTCCTACTCCATTGCGTAGCTCTGATAATGCATCCTCTCTTACTTTGAATTAGATTTTGGACGATTCTTATGTCTCCTACTCCATTGCCTAGCTCTCATACAGAGGATTTAATTCAAGTGAGTAGTAAAAATTCTAAAAATATGCAGAAAATGCAATGAGAGGTTCAAACTATTTCTCAATATTCTGATGGGAAACTCATATAATGCTTTGGTAGAGGACAAACATTTTTATATTTCTAATGAGTTTAATTTCTTGGAATACTCTTTAAGATTAAATCACCTAAATAAGGTTGCATCTTGACTCACCTTAATTAGGAATCATTTTATTGATTATTATTAATCTTTAGCCATTAGTAGAATTTGGATTGGTTGAAATCCTTCTTTGTATTGCATTAGTAGCATTGATGAGGGTTCTGAGTTCATACATTATATTATCATCCGACAATTGTTGTTTTTTTGTTTGAGAGTACCTTTGTCTATGAAAAAAATTTCTTACACGATTGTCGAAATCTTTGAATTGGATTGAGCGTCAATCTATAATCACTTCTAACCCTTAACTTCTTATTATGGAATTTAATTATGTGTTACCTTTTCTTCTCTTTCTGGAGTTAATATAAGTGTTCATCAAGCAGGCTTGTTAGAGGTTAAATAGGACTCATCTTTCACATGGTCTAATAAGAGCACATGTCAAAGGAGAATTGTCTTGAAAATTGACAGAGTTTTTTGTAATATATGCAGGATTAACAAATACTCGGGTGTGTTGTGCACTACCTACTCCTATATGTTTCTGATCATAGCCCTTTATTAGTTGATATTAATGCTCCTATTTAAGGAAAAAAATATTTTTAAATTTTTTTAATTGTTGGATGAGTATCAAAAGTTTTAGAGAACTTGTTTCTTCTACTTTGAACTTAGAAGTTCAAGACAATCCTTTGTTTATTATTGTTCAGAAATTAAAGCTCCTCAAACAAGCAATTAAAGCAACTTACCTTGTCCATCAAAGGATCTAACTGAAATACTCGCAACTCAACTGGAGATCACTTCGCCTCCAATTAGCATAACCCTCTTATCAGCTTTAAGCTGTCTGACGCCCTTGCCTGGCTAACTTCAACCTATCTACACAGTGCCAGACAATTCACAATTGAGCATCTACAACTCACTTACCTCAGCCCAACATGCCGATGAATCAAAGTGTATTTTCATACAAGACCTCCCAAGGGTCATCCAATATGAGCAAGAAACTTATTCTCAAAGTTGCTTAGTTAAACACACAACGTCGATGCATAAACGTAGGAATACAACCTACTTCCTCACCGACACAAATCTAATGTACCCCCAAGATCATACTCTTGGTCAAAGAATCATCTTAATCATAAGTTCTGCCAACTCATCCTTGAGTTCATTCCACTCTAGCAGGTCATCCCACACGATGCCCTAGAGGTAGAGTGCACGAAGCACTAACTCAACGAACTCCACCATTCACTTCGGCGGAAAACACGGTAAGTCATCAGGGAACATGTCCGGAAAATTTCTGACAATGTCTAGCTCTTCTAGACTAATCCCTGAGACTACTTCTCAAACAACTCACCAAAAGGCTTTGCAACCTTTAGTTGCGCATCACCTAGCCTTAACGGTTCACCCAAAGCATAGGGCTGACCGTTTACAAACACCCTGGCTACGACATTCGAACCTTCACAGCACACAAACATCACTTGTTTCTTCTGATGGTCTACCACTATTCTCTGAGCGGTCAACCAATCATCAAAACCACACCGAACTCACACCCTCCTTCCTTAAAATCGTAACCACCAAACTCACCAGTGTCCAAGTAGTTACCTCAAAGGCCGTCCACAATCTTGGAGGCTCAAAATCTCATCTTTTTAACCACTCTTAACCACGAACCTCCGAAGGAGGTGAAAAGAGTATCAAACTCCACCACTCACAAACTCCCTTGCCTCTTAGTAAAAAGGATTTCAAATCCTTCTGACAATGAAGGTCATGAAACACACTCCATCTAGGTCATGAGCGGACCAATTAGGAAGAACACGTCTGACAAATTTTCACTAGTCAGAACGTAAGTGGCCAAAACCACTCTCCGGTCATTCGGAGCTTACAAAACCTCAACGAGGTGCTTCAAACTCCCAATTCAAACCCTAGAAACCTCTGGCTCTCTTAACATTCGTTAGAGGTGCTAGCCAAAATTTCCAAAACTCAACACATTCAAAAGCAGCCAATGGCTCTCCTTAGCCAATAAATGTGCAATCCAACCGACCAAATCTCTCGGTGGCGCAGGCACTTCGGCTCAACTCTGCCCAATGACAGAAACAAACGGAATCAAGGGAAAACATTCACCTTGACCCGTTCCAAAACCAAATCTCAACTTACTCTTACATGCCACGACTCTGGACTTGCGACTGTTATGGACTTGTAGTTAGACTGCCTAGGCTCCGATACAACTATAACGCCCGAGATTTTTCACACATTTTCCTTAAAATTTACAGAAAATTTTTGCAATATAACATCTATAAATCGGAGGAAAAATGACAAAATCAAAACCTGATAAAACAGTTTATAATTTAAAACACTAAACATCCATTTTCCATCTAAATATTTGCATTATATAGTCAAACATCGTACAGCCAAAGCAAATATCATCAGGCGCTACTCAAAAATACACGTACGACTAAATTGCGATGATCATAGACTTTAAATATAAATCTCTCTTAAGCATCCCTGAGTGCAAGTCCCATAACAGTCCACCAACTAATCCAAATAAAAGTCCAGAATAATAACATCTTAAAGTCTCGTCTCACCCAATACATCGGATCATGGCACTAATAAGCTCGCAGTGAGTGAAGTATATACCTAAGTCAATGGGAAACAATCAACCGCTGAAATGAGCATCCATCTCCAGAAGCTCTCCGCACAACCTGCAAAACCTCTCGTACAACGGGGCTAAAAAGTAGGGTGATGAGTATTTTAATACTCAGTAGGAAAATACCCAGTAGGGGAATCCAAAACAGTGAACTCACTAAGTTCATAAATACATGCGTTCATGCAACACAAACATGAAGCAGATAGGCTTATCAATATCATGCTCATACCCATACAAACATACCAAATGCACCATCGTACCAAAGTCATACCAAATGCACCATCGTGCCAAAGTCATACCAAATGCACCATCGTGCCAAAGTCATACTATTAAATCAAACTTACACAAACACCCTTATCCAGGGTCTTACAAACTTACTCGTCCCACTGTACACTTACTCATACAACATACGCATACTTGTATGACCTTACTCTTACAATCAAATGCTTACTCATACAGCTTACACATAATTGTACGACCTTACTCGTACAGCCATACTCGTACGACCTTACTTGTACAGCTTACACAAAATCACACTTACTGTCTTACTCAGAAACATACTCTCACAATCGTACTCATACACATACTCTTACAGTCGTGCTCATACACACACTCTTACAGTCGTGCTCACACTCATACAGTCGTACTCATACGCATAATCGTACACATATCAACGACCACATAAGCTCATTACAACTAATAGGCTCTAGCGTCGAAATGCAAAAGAATGCCACTAGGGCAACACCTTAACCTCCGGGGAGTGACTAGACGCCTGGACTTTTTGAAGGTAAGGCACACGAATGCTCATGGGGCACTAGATCAAACAGGTAAGAGTATATCTATGATACTACTTACCTGAGCACACAAACATAAACACCCACACATAAGGGGTCATATAGTTGCTCACCATAATGGGTCTTATAGTGCCATAGAATCGCCCACCATAATGGGTCTTATAGTGCCATAGAATTGCCCACCATAATGGGTCTTATAGTGCCAGTGCCACTCTTGGGCAGAAATCATACAGTGCCACACTTGGGCAGAATCATACAACGCTCTCAACAAAGCATCAAACGTCTGGGCTTATACAGCACACAGACCAAATTGAAACATATGTCGCTCTCAACAGAGCATCAGACATCTGGTGCTCTATACAGCACACAGACAACATCCCGCAAGATAAACACCATGGCAAGACATGAGAAATGCTCGGCCGACTCAATAGCGGCCAGCTCAAACACGGAACTTAATCCGTCGAACCCTCAGGTCTCAAACTCACAACGCTATCACTAGTTGTGCTTATAATTCAAGTTTGGATTAAGTACATTATGCGGTATTATTATGCCCACAAACTCACAGTCCTCGACTGATCAAACCAAAGCTAAGCCCGATAGAAACCCTAGTTCGTCAGGGCAGCAGACTTCACTTAACCCATCCACATCATGGACAAAACTCATCGTACATCAAACCCTTACAGTCTTACATACTTCACCATCCATCTTATGGCCAAATCATCTTACACTAACATCATCAAATGAAGCTCCTCAGAGCCAACCCAGTTATCGCCCTCTTACTTATATCTCACTTACTATGCTTACTTTTTACTTCATAATTTGTACGTTATGCTTGTACAATTATGCACACTCTTACTGTCTGACAATCGCTCAACATACAATCCAACCAAACCGATCCATTCTAATCCCTACCCGTCATACTCATATCCTCTGTCATCTGTCATACGCTTACACATCCATATCCAAATCCAAACAAAACCTCTGTCGCCTCTTACTGTCCATCGTCCATACTTCTGCCCACATACACTTACACATATCCATATCATAGGTAATTAGTCATCATACATACATATGTCTATCACACATATGTATAACATATACATACAGTCATACATACGTAGCTTACAAACATGCTCACTAGCCATCACTAGTGCATACATACATATTTATACATACGTCAAACATACACGCTAGCCATCACTAGCACATGCATACATACGTTAGACATACAAGCTAGTCATCACTAGCACATGCATACATACGTCAGACATACACGCTAGCCATCACTAGCACATGCATAATAGATACATACTCCAAACATGCACACTAGCCATCACTAGCACATACTCAATCAACATACAAAACTTACCAACAAGCACGCTAGTCATCACTAACACATACTTACATCCAACATACTTACAGCCAACATGCATGTCATATGCATTTCAACATACCATATAATCATGCTTACATGTACATCATGCAATCGGATCGTTACTTAACATCCAAAGCATGAAATCATACAATCCTAGCATACTGCTACTCATTCAAAGCATGCTATCATGAAATTACGAGTTCAAAGCTCCCCTACCTCGTAATCATGACGTTCGATGGCGAGCATACGACGGTGGTGGTGGCGGTAGCGGAGTTGGCATTCAAAATCATTGCCTAGCTGAGAGAGATGCTGTCCCGAGGATTTTAAGAAGTACCAGAAACAATCACGGCCAAACAAGGTGTCAGAAGTCAATGCGGCAAAACCCGCGATCCATGGCGGCACACTAGGGTGGCCAGGAGAAATATCGTGCCAACATATGTGGCGGTGCGACTAGATGTCGATGGTGTACTCACTGAAGATCGGCTGGTGGCTAAGACGTACTCAGCCGGCCACAAGACATCAAAATCGGCCGTGGATAGCACCCAACGGCGATGATTTCACGTCAACAAAGACCTACATAAGGGCGGAGAGTGTGGGGCAACGCTTGAGAACAAAGGTGAGGTGGAGGACAGCTCTGTGTCAACTCCATTCGGTGGCCAAGCTATCCGATGATCGGGCGGTGCAAAACCAACGCCTAAGCCCAAAAGCACACGCAACCCAAAGGGGTGGGGGAGAGGGCTGAAAGAAGGCGACCCAAGGCCCACAAAAGGCCAACAGGGCTAAGGCCCTAGTCGTGGCCAAACTAAATGGCGACATCGCTGATCGCCACCCACAACCAATACCCATGGTGCGGGCGGCTATGCATCTCGCACGGTATAGGGCAATGATAAGCGGCCCATTCCGGGCGGAGTGTATAATCGGGCCAATCGGGGCTGGCCCTCATTATCGCCGAGCCGGGGTAGAGCCCATAATGGCCAAATGACCCATAGCTCGCCGATGCCAACGACCCGAGACGCACCCAAAGCGTCTAATCGGGCAGAGCAATACAAATAGGGGCGAGGTGGGGTCAGAAATGACAAACCCCTACCGACACTGGGTCGAGGTAGGCTAGACAGAGTCCTACCAGTGGCCGGACGACAACCGAAAACCCACTGGCATCAAAATAATGCCACGGACAGTGAGATGGAGAATGTGAATAAAAACCCGACCAAAGTACCGGTAGCTCACCACGAAGCGAACAAAGCATGGCGGCAGCTCAAGCTAGTGCCTATGGGTTTCTAGCGGCCAACTAAACATAAATCTAGTTGAGGGCGGCCGCAAATGATGTCAAAATTGTATACCCACAGTTCAAAAACGGGATTGAAGGAGAGAAAAACCCGAAAAAAGGTTCGGTACCTCATGGAAGAGCGAAGAGACCGTGGCGGTGGTCATAACCGATACCTACGTACTCGTGGCGGTGAGGCAAAGCGGATCCTAACAAGAATCGAAGGAATCCGATGACGGAGGAGGGAGAACGGAGCGACCGGAATCAAGCTTGGGTTCTCACAATAACTACTGGACGTGAAAACTTTTCTGGGCATCGAAACATATGGAATCCGGTCAATGGATTCATGTATATAAATAATCTTTTCAATTTTTACATCTACGTCTCTAACACACGTTCACCCACCGGTTATGCGTTGTAGCTTTAAAATTTGTGTGTAAGCGAGCAGCGAGGCCCGCGGCCTGCGACTAAGCCCCATACCCAACTCTATGGGTATAAATACGGGGTATGTATATATAAATATGAATACGCCGTAGCATCACATTTTCCTGCCGAAAATGACCAGAAAAATAGCAAGAAAATCCCAAAAAATCGTAGAAAAATCAGGGACCTTACAGCTGATTATGTCTAGACACTTTTTACCCCTTCTTCTTTGTCTCATCTTATTACTTCTCATATAGAGAAGCAGCTCAATGCGGACTAGACAAGTTCTCTCATTAGTCCAATCTCTTTTAATGAGATTCATCGAACGATTATTAATTATCCCTCAGATAAAGCCCCTGCCCCAGATGGTTACTCTAAGGAATTCTTTATTAAATATTGGGATATTGTGGGTGATGATTTTTGTGAGGCCATCTCTTACTTTTTCTCACGTAAAATGTTGCATGAGCTGAATAACACCTTTTTAACCCTCATCCCGAAGGAAAATGGTGCCACTTTTTTTGACAAGTTCCACCATATATCTTTGTGTAATTTTTTATACAAGATTATCACTAAGATTATAGCTAATAGATTTGAATTGGTTCTACCTTCTATTGTTAGCAATAATTAAACAACTTTTTTGAAAGGTAGGCTCATTTCAGATAATATTCTTCTTACCCATGAGCTCCTTCATAATTACCATAGTAAGAGACATGCTAAGGAATTTTGTATCAAAGTGGATCTAAAAAACCCTATGATAAAGTCCACTGGGATTTTATTTTTTGTGCTCTGGCTGACATTGGTTGTCCCCCTACTTGGATTAGATGGATAAAGGAATGTGTTACAACAGCTTCTTTCAGTGTTCTCATTAATGGATTAAACTATGGATATTTTCCGAGTAGTTGTGGGTTGTGCTAGGGTTATCCTCTCTCTTCATTGTTGTTTGTTTTAGTGATGCAATCTCTAACAGATATCCTTACAAATTTTTATAATGATGAGAGGATCATCATCCCTAGTCATGGGAACGCTTCGACCATCTCTCACTTGCTCTTTGCAGATGCTGTTATCCTTTTTTCCCATGCATCAATTTCCTCTGCAATTGGATTAAAAGAGGCATTGGACTTGTTCTCTCAAAGTAGTGGTCTCTGGGCTAATAATTCTAAAAGTTGTATTTTCTTTTTAGCTTGTTGTACCAAAAAAACTACCATTTTTTTGTTATTTAGCTTTAGAGAAGGACATCTTCTGGTACGCTATTTGGGCCTTCCACTATTCTCGAGCCGTCTTCAGGCATTTATGTGTGCTAATATTCTTGATCAGTTTCATATAGCATTAGCAGGCTGGAAAAGGAAATTACTCTCCTATGGAAGGTTAGAGCTCTTGAAATCTGTTCTTTCCAGTAAGAACATTTATTGGTCTCTTCACTTTCTTCTTCCAATTAGTGTTATTAAACAATTGGAATCTTTTATGGCTGATTTCCTTTCGAGTAATTCTGACCAATCTTGAAAGTTTCATCCCCCTAGTTGGAAGAAGGTTTGTCTTCCTAAATATGAGTGTGGCCTGAGCATTAGATCCATTGGGGATTGGTGCTCTATTGGTTTATCCAAGCACTTATAGAGAATTTTATATGATAAATAATTATTATGGACGAAATAGATTAATGAATTTATATCCAGAGTTCTTCAATCTGGCATTGTGATACTCCTCTTTTTGCTTCACATTCTTGGAAGAGTATTTTATCAATGCGTAATACTTTGATGGATTTCATTTCCTACAAAGTAAATAATGGAAGGAAAATTCTTTTTTGGTTGGATCCTTGGGTAGGTAATTTTACTCTTTTGCAAAATTATAGTAATCGTCTTATCTTTCAATTGGAAAGTCATCCTCTTGCAACTATATCAGATTGTATGGTTAATGATAATTAGAAGTGGACTAAACAAATTAACTTGAGATATGACCATTTATTACAAACTATAAGTGTTGCTCATGTGCTTAATCATAATGAGGATAAAGTCATATGGAAACCTCATTCCTCTGGAAAGTTTACTACCAAGTCTGCTTATAATGATATCTCTAGACATGACCCTAAATTAAGATGGACATCTCTTCTCTGGTTCAAGCATTGCATCCCACGACATTCCTTCATTACTTGGTTAATGCTTCATGGGAGATTGCTTACTTTGGATAAAATTCAAGCAAGAGGAGTTCAAATAGTCAATAGATGTATTCTATACAAGGCCGACCAGAAAACATCTCCACATTTATTTTTCTCATGTGGTTATTCCAGATGGATTATGAGCTCTATTTTGAAATTCTTAAGGGTGGATATATCTTGTCATAGGCCCTTCAACATATTCTTCATTTCAATAGATCAATTCCAAGTTTGGGTTTGCTATTAAAGATATTCATGAACTATGTCATTTATTTCATCTGGCATAGAGAGAAATTAGCGTATCTTCAAGGATGAATACACTCATAAGAGAGCTCTATTTAGTATCTATGAAAGTCAAGTCAGATTTTATATCATTGCCAATTCCTCTTTAATTAAGCTTGTCTGTGAATTTCCTTTCGTTGCTACTAGATGGCAATTGTAATTTTTCTTCATTTTGTGACATTATTTCCCTTTGGTTTTAATTGAAGGGAATCCTCTCCCATTTTACCCTTTAAAAAAAAAAGTAGAATATGAGTGCAAGCCTCAATTGTGTCCCAAGTGTAACTCGTTTGATTGTTCAACCCTTGGACAATCATAACACCGATTCAGATATCAAAATCGAACTCAATAACATACAAATCACATAATGCAAATTGGTGTCATGACACATAAATCCCATGTCAAATGGTCCAAAAGAAAGAAGATACCAAACTCAAGAAGTCCGGGAATCATCCTCTCACTGCTGTCAATTGGATAAACTATCAATTGTAAAGCCTTTGACAAATCACAAAAGACGCATTTGACAACGAGACAACAAGATTTTTTCCAAGTCCTAACAACTAATTAAAGGACTCCTAGTTTCAATCCCTTCCAACACACGCACATTACCCAAACTAAACCAAACCAATTCAACCCTCTTCTCATTGAAGTGTCGCATTATACATACTAGAGGAGATTGGTGGCCGGATAGAGTGCTATGAAAGGCTGACTCCCCTACTGCTTCTAGTCAGGTCCTTAGCACTCTGGACATCCCTCATTAAGCTAAAAAATATTGTAAATATATTTCAGGATAACGAAGTTCACAATGCAATAATGCAAGCCAAAATATAGACTAGTGTGTAAGAAATGATAGAAGACACAAAATAACAGATGAAGACACAAAATATAGATTAATGTGCAAGAAATGATAGAAGACACAAAATAATGTTTACTAACAGATGAAGAGCTTGAAAATTCAGGGTCAAGTAAATAAGAGGAGCTCATTATATTGGCTTACGTGCAAAAGATACATGACTATGTGTATTACGAGAAATTATCCGGTAGAACGGATGCACAAGCTTCGTCGTGCATAGGTCCACTAACTATTTAACACGTGAGTTAGCTATTTAATATTTTGACTTTAGTTTTCGTGTCAATAACCTATTTAAGCATACACGACTACATGTGCGTTATAACTAATTAGAATGCGTCCACATTATAATTAATTTTCATCATAACTATGAATGTTATTGTCATTATTATCGTAAATAACGGTGTTGTTATCGTTGTTCCTTTGATGAGGATGGAGAGGATACAGGTTGGGTGTGAAGGTCTGTACTGACCGCCCAAGAGATCCTTCCGTCTCAATCTCTTTCATCTAAATCCATTGCTTAGAATCATGGAGAAACCAACTCAAGAGCCGCCATTGGTTGAGTAAAAGCCATTCTCACTGCCTCCCTTTCTCTCTCCGACCCCTCTTTTCCATGTATATATACTCATCATGTCATGATTTCACCACCGTTTCTCTACCCACTTGAGATCAGTTTGTTTTGTTGTTCCTTCCCTGATAAAGTGAGAGAGAAGAGTGAATTTCATAAATGGCTCCCAGAAGACAGTTGCTCCCTCTGTTCGCATTGTGCTGTTTGTGTCCACTTTCATTATGCTTTCCAGAGGACCCACTATTCATTGATCCTCTCGCTCAACCAACCAACCCCACATTCATGGGCACATTCACTGAGGATGCCAATGATTTAAACCTTGACTTCGCGGCAGCCATGGAATTAGAGCATGAAGTCATCCGTTTGGGTGCTCGAGTAGTTAATGTGGAGCCAAAAGTGATGGAACAGACGCTTCAAAGGTAACACACCCAGGAAAAAGACAGACAACATCTAGAAAGCTGCATCCAGTTTAAGTTGTTGAATTGTTTGATATTTGAAACTCTAAGTATCATCTCTTTTGTAATGACACGCAGGCATTCCAGAGAGCTTGGGCTGATGCCTGTGCAAATGCTCCAGCTGTTTTCACTGTGCCTGAGAACCAAAAATACCTTCTGAAGCCAATAACCTTTTCGGGTCCATGTAGATCTAATGTTAAAGTCATGGTAAGCCTGCCAGCAATTAGTCACCTAATATCAGCATATATTTGCAACTGACCTCAGTCTTAAGGTTTTTTGGGTGTTTTAATATGACTTTGTTTTTATTGTAAGATCCAAGGAACGCTTTCAGCCTCCACTGACATGTCAGATTGGAAAGGAGATGACAGAAATCAGTGGATTCTCTTTAGCAATATTGATGGCCTTACTGTTGAAGGTGGTGGTACATTTAATGGGAATGGAGCAACATGGTGGCAAAAATCATGCAAGATAGACAAATCTCGTGTAAGCACTGTGAATTGATCATATTCTTATTCTTCTTTTTCATAAAAGTAGTAGCTCCTTTGTTATTATTTGTCTAACTTTTTAAAATTCGCCTTTGTTATACTGCAGGTTTGCACAGATGCTCCAACAGTACGTTCAGCATCTTCATTTGCAGAATTTGATGCATACTTTGGCAAACTTCTCTTGTTTGCTATTCAGTTCGTTAAATAATTGAAGTAATCGATAAAGGTTTCCATTTGATGTAGGCCCTTCTGTTCCACTCATGCAAAAATCTTGTGGTGACCAACCTCAGGGTCAAGGACAGCCCTAAGATCCAGGTTTCCTTTAAGAAATGTTCCAGTGTCCAGGCTTCCGGTCTCACCATTACTGCACCAGGAAACAGCCCTAACACAGATGGAATCCACGTCACAAGTACCCAAAGCATCAACATACAAAACTGCGTCATCGGAACCGGTAGGGTGATTAACCGCTTCTCAAAGCCTTTTCAGTCATATATAATGATGGATTCAAAAACAAATTGTGTTTTCATCACTTAATTATATCAAAAGGATAAGTTTGATCTTCGTACATTTTCAACTTTTGTGAAGGCGATGACTGCATTTCAATAGTAAGTGGATCTAAAAATGTCAAAGCTACGGGCATAACATGTGGACCTGGGCATGGAATAAGGTGAAAATCACGTTCATACATTTATCTATCTGTCTATCTCTCTCCCTCCCCCTCTCTTTCTTCCCTGATTTCTATGTCTTTTTTTTTGTTTGACTTGATCGACTTAGCATTGGGAGCTTGGGTATGGGAAAGTCAGAAGCCCAGGTCTCAGATGTTGTAGTAGATGGAGCTAAGATCATTGGAACAACAAATGGAGTCAGGATCAAAACCTGGCAGGTAAGGTCTAGTTCAAGGGTTCATGAGAAATTTCTATGTACCGTCATAATTTTTAATTTATTTTTATATAACTTATTTAGATAAGATTTTACTTAAATAACAATTATAAATAATTTTAAATTTACAAATAACGACGCAAATGTATCTACTTAGGTAAGTATTTTTTATTAATACCTAAATTACCCTTACCTATTCATCTCCTGTTTTTCCGCCACAACCACCTCCTCCAATGTGCCATTAATGGCGTTTCTCTCCCTTCCTCTTTTACCCTGTTCGGTTTGCCGAAGTCAAGTCCTGGCTCGCCTCCCAGTTCGACGCCGCAGGCAAGGGCATTCCCGATTTGGAGTACACGCTCAGGGTCGTCGCTCACCTCCATTCCCTTGCTTCCCTCTCCTAGGCCAAGGCCAAGACCAAGGCTGCCGAGATCGTTGCCGCTAATTTCTGCTAGAAGGCCTCTGAGTACTGGATTCCTTTTTCGCTGCAGCTGTAAGAATTAAAGAGATACTTGAAGATGTGGGATTGCCCAAAGATGGTCTCTCGCCCAATGCTGCATCATCTATGCAAGTTCTCGCTAACGTGTCCAATCTGCTCAATATAAGGGATACTGAAATGACTAGGTCAGTGTTCAATTTGTGTTTTTTATTTAGTCAAAATTCAGTATTGATGCAAGCAATGGCATAATTAGATGTGGTCAGCCTTAGGGATTGGGTTCAAATCTTTCGGGTGACTGACGGTTTTTTTTTCTCCATTTTGCATGTATCATGTATGTTGTGTTCTTATGGAAGTTTAGTCTCTTGTATCATGTGATTGAGCATGGGTTATATACCAATGTTTATGTTGTGAACAAATTTGATTAGCATGATACTGGATTCAGAGAATGAGTTCTTTGAGATAGCTGATGTGGTCTATTCAATGGTTAGTAGGTATGTGACTTGTGGTGATTTACGTTTTCCCCGTAGTTTTATTTATTGAATGTTGTACAAGAATGAAGTCTCCTGGAATGCCATGATTGGTGAGTATGCAACAGCTGGAGATGTGAAGAATGCAAGAAGCTATTTGATGAGATGCCTGAGCGGAATGCAACTATAAGGAGTGCTATTATTTCTGGTTTCTCAGAAAGTGGACAGTGAAAGAAGTCTCTTGCTATGTTTAAAGAAATGGTGGCTGCAACATTTGTCCCTAATGAGCCGGCCTTTGTCCCTAATGAGGGCATTGGAAGAAGGTGAGGAGATGCTTAGGTACGTTGCAGAATGCAAACATGGAGTTCTACCTTATCCATGAGCTCAGCATGGTCACCAAAAGCCCAACACGGACTCTGTCTTCTGCCATTGATGGCATGGAAGGAAAGAAGTCCGCCTCCACTTTCCTCGTTTGTAGTTTGCTTTGAAGAGGTTTTTATATCATTGTCTTGTGTCCACACGGTTGGGACATGGAGAATGGGCAAGAAGAGGACAAGAAAGTTGGGGAGTCACACTAGAGAGGCAAAGAGCTGGAAGTGGCCTATTCTCTACTCTTAAAGTGAAAGTGATGTTTTTTCTCTGTTCATGATTGTCTTTTGCTGCTTCACGCCACATCACATTGGCGAGGAGCTGAGCCGGTCCAGTCAGTTGATCACTTTGAAACTTGAGTGTACTTTGGACTACATACCTTAACAATCCCAGTAATTTTTTTACTCTTTTTTCTAACTCCAATGAAACCCCAATTGCCTATTGTACTCATTTAATTTATTCCATGTAGATTGAAGTGCTAGAAGATACAAGAAACCGCACTCTGCATGGCATTTTAAGGGTGCAGAGCTGTTTTAGAGGCCATCAAGCTCGTTGCTGTGTCGAAAAGCTTAAAAAGGGAATTTCCACATTATAGTCATGTAGTCTTCCTTCTCATGCTTTAGTGTCTGTAACAATTTAAGTAAGGCTGTGATGTATGTATTTATCCTTGATATGTTTTATTGCAGTTATACGGGGTGAGAAAACAAGACATGAGTTTGCTATTCTGATTCAACAACATAGAGCTACTGTTATATTCAAAAGCAGATGAAATGCAAGAAAAGTAGACAAGATTATGTGAATGTACGCAATGCCTCTATAGTTATTCAATCTGGTATGTATTGGCACAGTGTATTGTCTTTCATACACTACAATCAGGTGTAGAATCAAGTACGTAAAAATGACAGAATTTGTGATGCATGGTTTTTTGCAGCGATTCATGGTTGGCGGGTTCGGAGGTGTTCAGGTGATGTCAGTTTACTAGCCTTACCAAGGAAACATGAAAATGCAAGGTATTATTAATTTTCGAAGATATCTCTACTCTGAGTGATCTGTATTTAAATAAGTAATAAATGACCAAAATTTGCAATCAGGGATCGGAAGCTGATCAAATTCTGGTGAAGCCATCTATTCTAACTGAGCTATAAAGAAGAGTTCTCAAAGCTGAAGCTGCTTTAAGAGAGAAAGACGAAGAGTGTGACATTTTAAACCAAAGGCTCCAACAGTATGAAAACCGTTGGTCTGAATATGAACTGAAGATAAAATCCATGAAAGAGATATTGCAGAAGCAGATGAGATCTTTGCAGTCTAGCCTCTTTATTGCCAAAAAGAGCCTTGCTGTTGATGAGGCAGAAAAGGATTCTGATGCATCAGAATGGGACCTCAATGGCAGCAGCACGTCGAGGGAGATTAATGGGGTGAGGACTGGGCTGCGGGTAATGGACAGAGAGATGAATGTTGGTTTGAGTGTTATAAATCGGTTTGCAAAAGATTTCGAGCAGCGAAGCCAGGTTTTTGGCGATGATGCCAAATTCTTGGTGGAGATCAAATTTGGACAGGCAGAGGCAAGCTTGAATCCCGAACATGAGCTTCGAAGGCTAAAACAAGTGTTTGATGCCTGGAAGAAGGATTACAACTCAAGGCTGAGGAAAACAAAGGTGATTCTTCAGAAGCTGGCTGGTGAGGATGAGAACTCAGATAAGGCAAGAAAGAAATGGTGGGGGAGGAGAAATAGCACAAGAATGTAATTAGCTTGTAGCGAGTTTTGGTGTAATAATCTGAGTAGTAGTTTATTTACATTGTACCAATATAACACATTTTTGTTATTTCAATACTCTCATTTTCTTAAATATTCACCGGTCAAGCATTCAATAGAAGTCAAGAACATAATGTTCTTTTTTTCACTCTAGAAAAACACAATGTCATAACCAAACAATGCTCTATTTCACAATTGAATAGAATTATATTTTTTTTGCTTTTTTACTCACATAACATGATTTTCTTTTGTTTTTTTCTACCACAGCACTATCATGTTGTCCCATGAAAATATATTATTAAATTTTTAAAATTCTATAATAGTTTAATGTGGTTAATGCCTTACACTTATATAATAATTTAGACAATATAATTCAATTAGAGTTTAAAATTTTTGTTCTTATACGAATTCTTTTTGCCTTTTTCTGTCACAACACTATCATGTTGTCCCATAAAATTATATTATTAAATTTTTAAATTTTTATAAGAGTTAATATCATTAATGTCTTACACTTTTACAATAGTTTAGATAATAAAATTCAATTAGAGTTTAAATTTTTTGTCCTTATACATATTTTTTTATCTTTTTCTGCTAAAGCACTATCATGTTGTTCCATGAAATTACATTATTAAATTTTTAAAATTTTATAAAAGTTAATGTGGTTAATGCCTTACACTTCATAATTATTTAGATAATAGAATTCAATTAGAGTTTAAAATTTTTATCCATATATGAGGTTTTTTGCCTTTTTCAGCCATGACACTATCATGTTGTCCCATTAAAGATCTTATTTTCTTCTCATTACTTCTTTATACCTGAGATTTTTTAAATAAACTATTGTGTCTTTATTGAGGGGCCTGCAAAACATTATGTTTTCGCATGACTACCTATAATATATAATTAGCGAAGTTATATTTTGGGTGCTTATACAAATTCAATGGCAAAAGATTAAAGTGCAATCTAACCCAACACCAAAATTTACTTGATAGGACTAGATTTCAAAAAAAAATTATTATTGCCAGTGGAAAATGACTTTACAAAACAACCAAATTCAAAACCAGAAGCATAAATAGCTTGAGGTTCTATATTGAGCATTGATCTATATATCTCGAGCATAATGTTATTTTGCAGACAAAACCTCAAATGTGGAAGCCAAAGTTACTTTGTATGGCAACATGACCAAATTTACATAGCATTTAGATGGTTAAAAGAGAAAAAAAGCAACTTCAGAACAATTATTATAGAGACATTTTCTGCATTGTTGCTGCAGGACTATACAGAAATTTGAGCTGCATGTAAATCAGCTTGTTGTTCTCGATGGCCTGTTGGAGCTCCATATTATCAGCCCACCACTGAGTTAGGCCATGAGCTTCTGAAAACTTCTTTGACCCTTTGGCACTGAAAAATTATGTGGATTTATATCGCCTTTTACAGCCCGTGCAGGTATAATCAAATGCCTTTCACAGGTCAATAACATGCGATAACTTTTGAATTTTGTTTAGCAGGGAGTCCCCTTGCTTGATTGTTTCCTGGTACAATGCATTCTTGGCATAAGGCATGTTAGTTTCAATGACAACAGCTACTTGAACAATCTTTGCATGAAGTTTTGTGCCGCAATTAATTGAAATAGCTCCCTGGAAAATGTAATAGAGCAAGTATTGCATTATTGCCACATGTTTGGTTAAAAAGTGCATTAATGCATATCAACCACATGATATAAATGAAATTTTCACAAGAGAGGGATGGCCAATAGACTTACATATCAATGAAGTCTACCGACACTCCAAATGGAGAAGATAACGATCCAGTTTGATATGCTCTGTCAACCAAGCTGGAAGAATAACAAAATACACCTAGTTAAAAAAAAAGTGCAATCATGTAATCTTTCAAATTTACAAAAAATTTAAAACGGTTTTTCTTCTCCCAATCACCTCCCTCCTCAAATAAGCTGCCAATTGAAATGTGAACAATTATGATTTTAATATATTTGTAAAGAGTACAAATTACACTTAAGGTAAATACAGCAAAGAACATCTAGATGCCAAATGTATTTCAGTAGGCAATCTTACTTCTTTGCTTTCTCAATGCTCTTGTATATCAAATCAAAATCCATAGAAAAAAAGCCCAGCTGAAGAATATTAAAAACCAAATCCATCTTCTTCCCAACGAGAACTGTTTTACTTTCTGTCACCTTTAGTTGTTCTAAAGCTTTCTCCTATAGAACAAAAAATCTAATTAACAAAGGTGCACAAAAATCTAAATCAACTTTAGGTCTACAAGGAAAAATAGAAATTGGTCTTAGATCACATTATTACTTTGTCACTGATCCTGATATAAAATAGTGACTTCGCCAAGTGAGCTTCTCGCACTTCACTTTCGCCCAAGTTCTCTTCGGCATCAGCAATTCTGTAGAAATATAGTAGCAATATACCTCACACACAAATGCAATGCAGAGTGCAATTAAATAAACTGAATTCTTATCAATGTTTTGGACCCAAAAACAAATACACTAGCAAAACAATAAATAGACCTTATCATTGCAAAAATTATATAAAGCATTACAAAAGAGCTCTCCAAATTAACCACATGAGAAAAAATTAACCACATGCGAAAGTTCTGGCCATGGAGGGAACATGGATGAGATAGTAACAACTTCGAATGATATAGCTGCTGATAAACTGCAAGATGTGGAAGCTCTACAATCAGCTACATTGGAAACAAGAAAAATTATCTTTGATGAAGATGGTATCAAGCATGATACAAGTGGTTGTATTACTAAAAATGCTATGCAAGTCATGGTGATAGAATTTGATTAGGAACCACTCAGGTTGATGGATCGCTGAGTAAAAATATACTTTCAAAGGCCAAATATGGAACGTCAGAGGAGCCATCAAGCTATGAAACAATGTCCTTCATCTTATGCACTTTTCTGAAGAACAGTCGAGGGGTCGTGATTATGTCTTGGCCTCTTAGGATGCAACTTAAATGACATTAGAAAAGATAAGTTCTATTAATATGCTCCCCCTTTCTGTATGTTTGAGTAACTTGAACACTAAAAATTGAATTACTGCTAAAATGACACGAAACAGCAGGCCAACTCATAATCAAACTTTCAACAGCATGCAAATTAAAATTTTTATTTTAATAATAAGCAACCTCACTTTTAATTGATATTATTCTCCATTCCTTTCCATCCCTTGTCTAGGACTCCTGGCGCCGCTCCTAGACTTGGACTCTGTTTTAATCCACTCTTCCATTGTCTATTGTCTAGACCAACCTGAGAAAAAATTAACATCATGAGAAAAAAATGTATTTTATGTTAAACACCTTGGGTCAAATTTAAGTGGAAATATTCAATGGAAGCACCTCAGATAATGAGTAGGAGTCGGAGATGATTTAAATAATTATTAAGGACTACAAGGAGAAGCGTTATGAATATGCTGAAGATTAGGAGGTTATTACCTTTTTGGGTCATCTTCTGTCTCCTTATACAGGAGATGTCCAAGCCATGAAGTATCCGTGAGACCTTCTTTCTCATCACCAATTGAGCCATCTACTGGAACTAGAACTCCCTGCAATATAAAATATCTTATCATCAAAATAAACAACATATCAAGCAATATCCTAGAGTAATCATAAAAACTTAAGTAAAGTACCCTGGCAACAGCTTGAACTAGGTCTCCAGAGTGTACAACAAGCATATCTACATATGCCCCTCTAGACATATTTGTGCAAGTCTTTCCTTCTTGAATCAATTTTGCCTTCTTTAAAACAATATCTACATCGTCAGAACCAAAATAGAAACCACTTACAAGTGTAGTATAGTTGGAACGTATTTATAGCGAATGAAAAGTTCCAATGACTTTTGCCATGTATTTATCGCAGGTATCCCAAGAGAAGTTCAGGCCTTCTACTGGTCCCTTTAAGTACTCCTTACAAACTAAAAACTAAACAAAAAAAAGTGCACTAATGTACTAGGAGAAAATTTATTTTAGGCCAACAATATAAACAATCTCAGGAATTTATAAAGCAACACAACACTTGTGCAAATAAAATGCTCTTGCGAGAAAACACATACATAAAGAAAAGTGCCTAATTATTTAAAATAATTAACTTTTCATGCTGCCCTTTTAAATCCACTGGAAATTACATGGAAGCAAAATCATGATGCCCTTTGAAATTTATTAGAAATTTCAGGGCAACATGATCATGTTGCCCCTTTGAAATCTATTAGAAATTTCATGGAAGCATGATCATGCTACCATGAATTTCGATCATGTTGCACCTTTAAAATTAAGTGGAAAATGAAGGGCACCATGTTCATGCTGCCCATTTTTTAAATCAATTGGAAAATGGAGAGCAGCATGATCATGTTGCCCCTTTGAAATCTATTAAAAATTTCATGACAACACGATCATGTTGCCCTTCATTTTCCAGTGGATTTAAAATATGGCAGCATAATCGTGCTGCCCTTTTGAAATCTAGTGAAAAATGAAAGAGAAACATGATTATGCTCCACCTTTGAAATTAACTAGAAAATGAAGGGCAGCATGTTATAAACCACATGCAACCCACCACCAGCAGGATTACCATCAAGAGCTTTTTCTACAGCATTTGAATCTTCATTGAAGTCTTTAGCCAAGTCATCTTCCTCATTAGGGTCCATACTTTTCAAGAGATCAAGGGTCATTGATTTTGTCTCATCAGAGGGAAGATCTTTTAAAGGAATTATGTTCATACCCATCTTGTCATCCCTACCAACTTAGGGAACGAATAGTTTTAAAATAGAATATTAGCTACAGTTAAAATAATTACATATTGTAATTTGAAAGGGCATCAATTGCTCGTGACACCACCAAAAAATGATCCATATAGTCACTAGATGGGCATGCCAAAATAATTATATATATATTTCATCTGCTATCATGATTCATGCAAATATATCACAAAATATCCTCTTTACTAGATCTACTTCTGAAAAGTTATAAGATTTGGAAAAACCCAAAAACTTAGCAAGACCAACTTCAAATCTACCACCCAAATATCTAAATCTCAGCTCAAATCACATTTCCTCATTACAAACACATCTTTCACACTTAAACCTAAAAAAAACCCAAAAATAGAGCATGACGCACTTCCAATCTCCCATCCAAAAACATGAATTGCAGCTCAAATCACGTCACAAATGGCACGAACACCCATAGAATAGAAAGTTTGAGTCAAACCCATTTCAGATCTCCTTCCCACTTCACCTCCCCGGCAATTAATTGCATTCACTTTCGAAAAAATGCCCAGAAATCCACTTAAAGCAAACATTAACCTAAAATGGAAGAAAAGTGAAAAAATATGTGTAACATACTTGAAAGAATAGTGTGGAGATGAAATTCGCCGGATGACCGAAGAGAGTCACTAGGGGACGGATGAGCAAATCATTGAAGATCGGAGGATGTGGGATGAAATCGCCGGAGGATGGAGGAGAAAATCGCCAGAGCAAATTGCCACGGGGAGAAAATTTCAGAGATCTAATATGAAATCGACGGACGAGTGAAAAAAAATGATTTAGAAAGGTGGGTATTTTTGTCTATTTACACAATTACTATCATTAATAACATTTTATGTTAGGTAAATTTATTAACGGAGGTTTATGTAATTAATATATTTTCTTTGTTGCTATGTGTTAATGCCCCGTTCATGAGAAATTTCTTTTATCCCCATTAATTGCAGAGATGTGGGCAAAAGTGTTTTATGGAGATGCATATGCATGTACATAGATAGATTTGATCAAAGATATGTTATCATATTTACCTTTGTCTTGCAGGGAGGTTCAGGAAATGCAAACAATATACAATTTAGTAAGATTATTATGGAAAATGTTGAGAGGCCGATTATCATAGATGAGAACTATTGTGACTCCAAGAAACCATGTTCGGAACAAGTAATTGCAATTAACCATTTCTCCTTATGATCTACAGTCGATGGGAAATGAAATCTAACCTCTTGTCATATTGCAGGATTCAGCAGTGGCGGTCAGTAATGTTGGGTACAAGAACATCAAAGGAACAAGTGCATTAGAGGTTGCCATAACATTTGATTGCAGCAAGAGTGTCCCTTGTCGTGGGATACAACTCCAGAATGTTAACTTGGTGGGAGCAAGTGGGAAAACCGTCAAAAGCGAGTGTGCCAATGTTGCAGGGTCTACAACAGGGACTATTGTCCCACCTGCTTGTTTCTAGAGAATACCCTAATTATTTATGTATTTTATGATATTGTGTAGTGTCGTGTAAATCTCTTAGCAATTAGTTGTATTTTTCTAATTACAAGTTGGTTTGAAGTATTGGTTGGATACTTGTTAGTATTCATTTCTTAAAGGGGATATTACGAGGTCAGCTGAAGGACTTTCATGAGATCTCATGGAAAATGTCTTGCTTAATCCTCTTTGCGGTATTTGGGGTTTTCTTTTACTTTGAGATGTGATAATTCTTTTAATAATCTATATTTCAGGGGGAAATGAAGGCCAACCAAAAAAGGGACTCCTTTAATAGTTCTAGAAAATTGTTTGCCATTTTAAATTTATTTAAGGATTGTATAATAAAGGCTGTGAAAAGCCAAGGCTGGATTATTGTAAAATTTCAAATAAAGAAATGTATGGCTTCTTCTTCACTTCATTTTTTTGTAGTTTTCTATTTCTCTCTCTCTACACACACACACACACACACATATATATATATATATATACACACACACACACACATATGGATTTAGAATGGTACACAGAGGTGTCAACTAGCTCATTGGACGACTTTGAAATGGGGGCTAAAATTTAGGGACTGCAATCCACTCTTCAAAATTTACTAGTGGATAGCGTACAAGTTTCATCACATCCACTAACGAATGTGCCATCGATTCACGTCCACTACTAAATGCGCTGTGGATTCTTTCGAAAAGAATCCTTCATGAAATAAAGCAATAGGTTTCTTTCTCCCAAAATGTTCTACCATGTAAGCATCTTGCATGATGAGATGTGTTAGAGATGTACAAACAATTCCCTTTAAACAAGAAACCAACTATAAAAGAATATTCCATATAATTAGTGTCAGCCTCTAGTACAACAAGGATAGGACCAAAGTTCACATCTTTGTGGAACTCATCCTTAAGAAGATCAAAACTAGGTGCATCTATATGAGATCAAAAGAGAGTGTTTTTTGACTGAGTGCATCTGCTACATTACTTTTTGTGTCAAGCTTGTGTTTGTTGGGAAGAATGAACTTATGTAAATAATTTACCCATTTGACATGTCCAGCAGTCAACTTCTATTAGTCATTAATGTGCTTAAGAGTCTCATGATCATAATAAAGAACAAAATATTTTTGAATATGATACCAAAATACAAGGGTTTTGATAACAACATGGAGTTCAAGATGCTAAGTACTATAGTTAAGTGTAGAATAGAGGTTGCAAACCCCAGCCCGTTGACAATTGGGCCAAGGCCTGGCCCAACCCCATATGTAGAAAGGGCCAGGCCTAGCCCCCGGGTCCAACCCTTTGGCATCTCTAGTGTATAACCACTTAACATTTCACAATAGAACCCAATGAGCCACTTATTTTGGCTAAAGACAACACCAATACCTAACTTACAAGTATCACAATCAAGCTTAAAAAGACAATTGAACTTAGGTAGGGCAAAGCAAAGTGCACTAGTCAAATGAACCTTAGATTCAATAAAAGCCTTATTAGCCTATGAAGAGTATGTCACACATTTTCAATAAATCAGTTGTAGAACTTGTAATTTACTAAATCCACAAGCAAAATGATGATAAAAACTAGTCAAACTATGAAAAGATCTTAACCCAGAGAAGTGGTAGGAGTTGGCCAATTCATAATAGCCTTAACCAAATAATTTGGCTTAAATGTTTATCTAGAAACTTCATAAACAAATAATATACCACAATAAAAAAGACTATTAGTGATGCTTTTAAGTGTCACAAGTAATGCTCAAAGCATCGCTACTAACTATTATCAACGCTTAAAATACATCGCTAAATGCGTCAATAAAAATGTAGTTGCTATTGCTCATTAGCGATGTTTTTTTTTTGTCACTCATTATTCTTTTTTTGTGACACTTAATTAAACTTTCCTAATACTAAATTATTAGTGACGCTTAATTCTAAGTGTCTCTAATAATTAATTATTACCGATCGATGCTTCATAAAGTGTTGCAAATATAAAAATAATTTTAAAATAAAAACATCTTATTAGTAACACTTGTTTATCTATCGCTAATAATAAAAATAATAAAGAATTTATTAGTGATGATTATGCTAAAAGAAAAAGTAATAAAAAACTAATCTTTAGCTATGCTTCAATAAAGTGCCACTAACATAAAATGTATTTTAAAAAAAGAATTATCGTGCATTAGCGATACTTTATAAAGTGTCTCTAATATGTAAAAAAACTAAAAAAGAATAATAAAACTATTATTAGTGATGCTTTTGAAAGCATCGCTAGTAACTTTAAAAAAACTTTAAATATCCCGCCAAAGGTGGGATGACGGGAGGGGCACCAGTGATTGGGGGGGGGGGAGGGTGAGGGAGTGAGGAGGGAGAGGGGGGAGGAGGGTGTAATAACCCGGATTTTTCTATGGTTCTTTATTTAATTTTTTGGAAATTAATTTTTTTTTCAAATTCCTCTTCATGCGCGCATCTCTACATCACGCGTATAAACTTCCTTTCCTACCACGAGAACTCCTTATGTGAGATTAATTCCCCCCATAAGATCACACCTTGACCAAAAACAACCCTCTTTTCACCTGAGAGCCCTATCTTAACGACCAAGTCTTAATTTAAGCTCCAAAACCTTAACTTACACATTTAAACCCTCGAAAACATGCAAAGCCCTTTCCACCTACGACCGAGGCTACGCATGACACCAAACACACAATTATCAAGTTTTCGGGAAATTGATTATTTTTTTTAATCTTCTATATTTCTTTTCTCGATAATTGTGTGTTTGGTGTCATGCGTAGCCTCAGTTGTACCTGGAAAGGGTTTTGCATGTTTTCTTGGGTTTAAATGTATAAGTCAAGTTTTCAGAGCTTAAATTAAGACTTGGCCCTTAAGATAGGGCTCTCGGTAAAAAATGGTTGTTTTTGGTCAAGGTGTTGTCTTATCGGAGAGTTCATCTCACGGTGGGAGTTCTCGCGCGAGTAAAGGAAGTTTTGACCCGCGATGTAGAGGTGCACGCATGAAGAGGGATATGGGGAATGTGTCACTAGATGCCTAACATGTTAGCGTGTCAAGGCGGAACATCAATGACCATTGGGATCCTCGCAGCCATTAGATATTCCAGAGTCGAAGTGGGGGGGGGGGGGGGGGGGAGGGGGTGAGGGAGTGAGGAGGGAGAGGGGGGAGGAGGGTGTAATAACCCGGATTTTTCTATGGTTCTTTATTTAATTTTTTGGAAATTAATTTTTTTTTCAAATTCCTCTTCATGCGCGCATCTCTACATCACGCGTATAAACTTCCTTTCCTACCACGAGAACTCCTTATGTGAGATTAATTCCCCCCATAAGATCACACCTTGACCAAAAACAACCCTCTTTTCACCTGAGAGCCCTATCTTAACGACCAAGTCTTAATTTAAGCTCCAAAACCTTAACTTACACATTTAAACCCTCGAAAACATGCAAAGCCCTTTCCACCTACGACCGAGGCTATGCATGACACCAAACACACAATTATCAAGTTTTCGGGAAATTGATTATTTTTTTTAATCTTCTATATTTCTTTTCTCGATAATTGTGTGTTTGGTGTCATGCGTAGCCTCAGTTGTACCTGGAAAGGGTTTTGCATGTTTTCTTGGGTTTAAATGTATAAGTCAAGTTTTCAGAGCTTAAATTAAGACTTGGCCCTTAAGATAGGGCTCTCGGGTAAAAAAATGGTTGTTTTTGGTCAAGGTGTTGTCTTATCGGAGAGTTCATCTCACGGTGGGAGTTCTCGCGCGAGTAAAGGAAGTTTTGACCCGCGATGTAGAGGTGCACGCATGAAGAGGGATATGGGGAATGTGTCACTAGATGCCTAACATGTTAGCGTGTCAAGGCGGAACATCAATGACCATTGGGATCCTCGCAGCCATTAGATATTCCAGAGTCGAAGTGGGGGGGGGGGGGGGGGGAGGGTGAGGGAGTGAGGAGGGAGAGGGGGGAGGAGGGTGTAATAACCCGGATTTTTCTATGGTTCTTTATTTAATTTTTTGGAAATTAATTTTTTTTTCAAATTCCTCTTCATGCGCGCATCTCTACATCACGCGTATAAACTTCCTTTCCTACCACGAGAACTCCTTATGTGAGATTAATTCCCCCCATAAGATCACACCTTGACCAAAAACAACCCTCTTTTCACTGAGAGCCCTATCTTAACGACCAAGTCTTAATTTAAGCTCCAAAACCTTAACTTACACATTTAAACCCTCGAAAACATGCAAAGCCCTTTCCACCTACGACCGAGGCTATGCATGACACCAAACACACAATTATCAAGTTTTCGGGAAATTGATTATTTTTTTTAATCTTCTATATTTCTTTTCTCGATAATTGTGTGTTTGGTGTCATGCGTAGCCTCAGTTGTACCTGGAAAGGGTTTTGCATGTTTTCTTGGGTTTAAATGTATAAGTCAAGTTTTCAGAGCTTAAATTAAGACTTGGCCCTTAAGATAGGGCTCTCGGGTAAAAAAATGGTTGTTTTTGGTCAAGGTGTTGTCTTATCGGAGAGTTCATCTCACGGTGGGAGTTCTCGCGCGAGTAAAGGAAGTTTTGACCCGCGATGTAGAGGTGCACGCATGAAGAGGGATATGGGGAATGTGTCACTAGATGCCTAACATGTTAGCGTGTCAAGGCGGAACATCAATGACCATTGGGATCCTCGCAGCCATTAGATATTCCAGAGTCGAAGTGGGGGCATATTACAATGGTCTGTATTGTAGGTCTACCTTGTACACAAAAAGGACATGAGGCGATTTTGGTGATTGTAGACCGATTGACAAAGTCCACTCATTTCCTTCCTCTTTGGAAGGAGCATCCACCTCATGACTTGACACAACTGTATCTAGACGAGATTATAACTTTGCATGGAGTTCCAGTTTCCATTGTGTTTGACAAGGACAATTGGTTCACTTCTCATTTTTGATAAGTGTTGCAGGAGGCTCTAGGCATAGCCTTAAAGTATAGCACTACCTTCCACCCTCAAACTGATGGTCAGTCAGAAAAGACCATTTAGATACTAGAAGATAAGTTACAAGTTGTGCCCTTGATTGGAGGAGTTCTTGGGATGACACTTGCCTTTGATCAAGTTCGCATATAATAACAATTATCATTCTATCATCAGGATGGCACCTTATGAGGCGCATTATGGGAGATCATGTCGATCGCCAACATGTTGGGATGAGGTTGGAGAACGACAACTGCTCAAGTTAGAGTTAGTTCAGCAATGTGCAAATAAGGTGAGGTTGGTCAAGCAAAGGCTTCAAACCGCTCAAAGCTGTCAGAAGAGTTATGATTATCAGAGGCAGAGGGATCTTGAATTTGAGACTGGGGATCATGTATTTCTACGTGTCTCCCCCACAAAGGGAGTTATGTAGTTTGGGGAAAGGGGGAAGTTGAGCCCTCGATATGTGGGTCCTTTTGAGATCTTGGAGCGAATTGGACCCGTAGCTTATAGAGTTGCTTTAACGCCTCAACTTGATGGAGTTCACGATGTCTTCCATGTATTGATGCTCCTGAAATACATGTTAGATCCTTCCCATGTATTAGACTACACTCCTATGGAGCTTCATCCTAATATAACTTTTGAGGAGTGCCCGGATTCTAGACAGGAAAGAGCAAGTCCTAAGGACAAAGACCATTCCTTTGGTGAAGGTCCTGTTGCAATACCATACTTTTGATGGGGCAACCTAGGAGGTTGAAGTTGAGATGAAAGAAAAATACCCTGAATTGTTTGAGGTGTAAGTTGTATTTGTTTTTCAGTTTAACAATTCAGGGACAAAATTTCTCTAAGGGGGAAGAATGTAATAACTGGGATTTTTCTATGGTTCTTTATTTACTTTTTGGGAAATTGATTATTTTTTTAATCTTTTGTATTACTTGTCTTGATAATTGTGTGTTTGGTGTCGTGCGTAGCCTCGATCGTAGGTGGAAATGGTTTTGCATGTTTTCGAGGGCTTAAACACGTAAGTTATAGTTTTGGAGCTTAAATTAAGACTTGGTCCTTAAGATAGGGCTCTCAGGTAAAAGAAAGGTTGTGTTTGGTCAAGGTGTGGTCTTATGGGGGAGTTCATCGCGCAGCCCCAGAGAGTGGGAATTTGCGCACTCAGGTAAGTAGTATTGTGGATCTGCTCTTACCTGTTTAATCTTGTGCCCTATGAACACCAGTGTACTTTACCTTTGAAATCTTGTGCCCCATGATGAAGGCTTAATTAGCTCTAATTGTCGAGTATAAGTGTAAGATGGCAAGCATAAGACCCTAAGTGTAAGTGGTAAGTACGTGAGAATAAGAGTATGATGGTACTAGATTTGATATAAGTAAGGTGACAAGAAAATTCGTAAGTCTATGAGGTTCTGGGGAAGTGTAGTATTTGTGTTGAGGTTATGCGTTTATCTTCTCCTAGTTTATGGTATTCTACCATCATGTGCAGCAACTTTTGTGTGAACTTTTAAGGTTCACTGATTTTAACTCTCCTTCTGGGTATGAAAATACTCATATTCCTTTTTCCTCTAATCCTCAAACATTCCAGGACTTCCATGGGTCCTAGTTCGAGAGCTGCTTAGGCGAATCTGGTACTTGAGGATACACTTTTTGGACTGCAGGTCGATTTTTTACCCTATTGTTCTCTGATTATTTTATGCCACGATCTGTTGTAAATTTTTTTTGAAATACATGTATTAAGTGAGGTGAGAGCTTTTAAATGTATTATTTTGGGCTTGTATAGGGTATCTTATTATATTTAACTATTATGGAACTTGTACTCAGCTACGCCTAGGAAAACTCTATTCAAAACCCATGGCCATGGCAATTGTGTTCCTTTTGTTCGTTATTCATGCTTGGATGAGTAGACTATGGGATTTAAATGATTTATCGATGCTATGTATTTGCATCGAGTTGAAAGGAAAATATTTACGTGGATTCAATACAATTGAGTGAGAATTATAAAAAAAGATCTTCATAGGTTTCAAATTTTTGTCATTTTTTTGGTCAAATCCCTCTTCACGCGCACACCTCTACATCGCAAGTTAAAATTTCCTTTCGTCGTGCGAGAACTCCCAACGCGCGATGAACTCCCACATAAGACCACACCTTGACGAAAATCAACCCTTTTTTTTCCAAGAGCCCTATCATAAGAACCAAGTCTTAATTTAAGCTCCGAAACCTTAACTTGCGTGTTTAAACCCTCAAAAACGTGCAAAACCCTTTCCTCTTGTGACCAAAGCTACTCACGACACAAAACACACAATAACTATGAAAAGTAATAGAGAAGATTAAAAAAATAATTAATTTCCAAAAAAGTAGTTAAAGAACCACAAAAAAATCCAGGTTATTAAAGAGGGCAACATGATTCCTGCCCTAGAGCCCTCTCCTCCAGCCAGACAGAGGGGAGGCAGAAATAGGATGGAGAGGGGAGGTGACTAAGGAGGAGGGGAGCCGGATTCCGGCCCTCAGAGAGATATAGAGAAATAATGAGAAGAGTAGAGGAGGGAGAGAGAAGAGAGGATGAGACTGGTGGGAGAGAAGAGAGGATGAGAAAGATAGGAAAGAGGAGCGAGAAAGAGAGATAGAGAGAGATAGAGAGAGATAGAGAAAGGGGGAGTGGGAGAGGAGAGGATGACAGAGAGAGAGAGGATGACAGAGGAGAAAGGAGAGAGAGAGAGAGGATGACAGAAATAGTGATCGATAGAGAGTGAGAAAGAGAGAGAGAGAGATGAGAGAGAAGAGAGGGAGAGAAAAGAGACAAAGGGAGAGAGACAGAGGGGAAAGGAGAGAGAGAAAAAGAGTGGAGAGAGAGAGAAGAGAGAGGGGAGAGAGAGAGAAGAGAGAGGGGAGAGAGAGACAAAGGGAGAGAGATAGAGGAGAGGATGAAAGAGAGAGGGAAAGTGATAGAGGAGGATGAGATATAGAGAGAGGTGAGGAGAGAATGAGAGAGGAGAGAGAGAAGAGAGGATGAGAAAGAGGAAAGTGGAGAGGGAGATAAAGACAGAGATAGAGAGAGAAAGATAGAGAGAGGAGAGAGGGAGGGAGAGAAGAGGAGTGATAGAGGAATGGATGAGATAGAGGAGACGATGAGGAGATGATGAGAGAGAAGAGAGAGAGGAGTGAGAGTGAGTGAGTGAGTGAGAGAGAGAGAGAGAGGAGAGGATGAGACTAGAGAGAGGAGAGAAAGAAGTGAGAGAGAGCGAGGGAGAGGAGGGAGTAGAGAAAGAGGAGAGAGGGAGGGAGGTGTAGAGAGAGGGTAGAGGAGAGAGGAGAGAGAGAGGGTGAGAGAGGAGAGTGTAGAGAAAGAGGAGAGAGAGGGTAGAGAGATAGAGTGAAGAGAGAGAGAGATGTTAGTGAGAGGGGAGAGATAGAAGAGAGGAGAGAGAGGGTAGAGAGAGAGCTGAGAGAGAGAGGGAGTGAAGAGAAAGAGGGTAGAGAGAGAAGAGAGGAAGAGAGAGGAGAGAAAGTAAGGAGAGAGGAGAGAGAAAAGAGAGAGAGGAGAGAGAAAAGAATTTTTTTTAAAAAAAAAATATGCTTATTTGCCACGCTCTTTACTAAGTATTGCAGCTACTTTTCCTCTTTTTCTCCTCTCTCATATCTCTCTTCACTCTCTTACAGCCTCTCTCGTCTATTTCTCTTCCTCTCTCGTCTATTTCTCTTCACTCTCTCCTCTCTTCTCTTTTCTCTGTTCACTCTCCTCTCTCTACCCTATTTTCTCTCTCATTCTCGTCTCTCTCTCTCCTCTTTTCTCTCTCTATTTACTCTCTCCACTCTCTTTTCTCTAAATCTCTCACTTCACGTTCTGTAATATCTTTCACTCTCTTCAATACTCTCTCCCCTCTCTCGTCTCTTTTTCTTCACTCTTCATCATCTCTATCTGTTTGTCCTCTTTCTCTCTCTAACACACTTACTTGTATGAACATGAACCCCGACTCTAAGGATGAGTGCAGATAAAGTAGGACAATTTTATTTTTTTTATTATATATTTAATATATTTGTAATAAATATTGAATAAAATATATTATATTAAAGAAGTTTATTTTAAAAAAATTAAATATTTATTTATTATATACAATACATTTAAATAATACATATTAAAAAAACCTCGTTAATAGTACAAATATTAGTGATGCATTTATATAAGCATTTTTATTATTAATACTACACTCTCTCCTCTCTTCTCTTTTCTCTGTTCACTCTCCTCTCTCTACCCTATTTTCTCTCTCATTCTCGTCTCTCTCTCTCCTCTTTTCTCTCTCTATTTACTCTCTCCACTCTCTTTTCTCTAAATCTCTCACTTCACATTCTGTAATATCTTTCACTCTCTTCAATACTCTCTCCCCTCTCTCGTCTCTTTTTCTTCACTCTTCATCATCTCTATCTGTTTGTCCTCTTTCTCTCTCTAACACACTTACTTGTATGAACATGAACCCCGACTCTAAGGATGAGTGCAGATAAAGTAGGACAATTTTATTTTTTTTATTATATATTTAATATATTTATAATAAATATTGAATAAAATATATTATATTAAAGAAGTTTATTTTAAAAAAATTAAATATTTATTTATTATATACAATACATTTAAATAATACATATTAAAAAAAACCTCGTTAATAGTACAAATATTAGTGATGCATTTATACAAGCATTTTTATTATTAATACTACTTACAATGCTTTTCGAAAAGTATCACAAATCGTTCTAATTTTTTTATTTTTTATTTAAAATTTATAACTATTAGTGACACTTTTTAGGAAGCTTCGCTAATAGTATTAGTATTTGAGACGCTTTATCAAAAGCGTCACTAATAGTACTACTATTGGCAATGCCTTATAAAAAGCATCGCTAATAGTTAATATTTTTTACAATGCTTTTATATATATATATATATATATATATATATATATATATATATATATATATATATATATATATATATATTCAAAAATATCAATTTTAAGCTACACTTTGCATTGCGTCACTATTTTTTTATTGTAGTGATATAGCCTTTCGAGTAAGAAAAAGTTGGTATATAGCTTCTAACTTTTCAAAGTCTCAAGTACTTGGTGAGGAGACATTTCAATGAAAGGTCGTAATGTCTTATTCATGACCCTCATGAAAGTGTTAGGGGTATTAGAAAGTCCAAAAGGCATCACATGTCAATCATAAAGTCTTTTGCGGGTCTTAAAGCTTATCTTTCATTCATGCCTTGATTTAATACGAATTTAATGACACTTGCTCTTAAGATCAAAATCTTGGAAACGGTCTGGACAGCGCTAAGCTAATCAAGTATATCATCTAATCGGAGAATAGGGAAGCAATAGGGAATAGTAAATTTTTTATAGCATGATTATCTATACATATATAAAAGGAGCCATCCTTCTTGGGCATAAGAAGTGCATGTTCGGGATAGTTCTCCCTTTCATGTAGCACCCTTAAATAGGAACTTTAAATTTGGCGTCGTAATTCTTCATGTTTCTTGGGAGACATCATGTTATGTAGCCAGTTATGTGTACTATTGTCCCACTTGCTTGTTTCTAAAGCAGACCCTATTTATTCATGTATTTGATGACACTGTGAAGTGTCATGTAAATCTCATAGCAATTAGTAGTTATTTTTTAATCACAGGTTAGTTTGAAGTGTTGGTTGGATACTTGTCATTATTCATTTCTAAAAGGGGACATTATGAGCTAAGCTGAAGGAGTTTCATGTGATCTCATGGAAAACGTCTTGCTTCATTGCTCCTTTCTTTACGTATTAACAATTTTCTTTTACTTTGGGAAGTGTTAATTCTTTTAATAATCTCTATTTTAGGGTGAAAATGAAGGCTAACCAGAAAAGGAGGCTTTCTTTATTAATTCTAGAAAATTGTTTGTCATTTTTAATTTATTTAAGGATTGTATAATAAAGGCTGTGAAAAGCCTAGCCTCGATTATTGTAAAATTTCAAACAAAGAAATGTATGGCTTCTTCTTCACTTCCTTTCTTTGTACTTTTTCTATATATATACCAAACTTGTGACCATGGCACATATGGGTTTAGAATGGTACACAGAGGTGTCAACTGGCTCATTTGACGACTTTGAAATGGGGGCTAAATTTTAGGAACTGGAATCCACTCGGGAAGTTTCACAAGTGGATAGTGCACATGAGTTTCGTACATTTAGCACTCTCTCTCTTCCGTGATTTTCAAGTTTTTTTCTTTTTGCCTTCATGGAACTTGGGGAAGGGAAAGTTAGAAGTCCATGTCTCAGAGGTAGTAGTAGATGGTGCTAAGATCATTGGAACAACAAATGGAGTCAGGATCAAAACCTGGCTGGTAAGGTCTAGGTCAAGGTTATGTTATCCCCAGTAATTGCACATATGCAGGAATAAATGTATTTATGGAGATGCATATGCATGTACATAGATAAATCTGATCATAGATATTTGATCATATTTTTTTCACATGCAACATAGCCTAATCCATGACTATTTGCCTTTGTCTTGTAGGGGGATTCAGGAAATGCAAATAGTAGACAATTTAGTAACATTATTATGAAAAATGTTGAGACTAAAGGGGCGGCCTAGTACTAGTAGGACTCGGCTTCCTGACCATTTCCTATATTAAGGGCGTCATGGCTACTTGAGAAGGGGATTTAAGCATTCAGAGAACTCATATATTTGCAAGGGCGGATTGAGAACTCTAAGAATAGTTCCGGATGACTGTTGGGAAGCGAACACTTTGTTGGCAACTTGGAGGAGCTGTTGTGGTGTGACTTAGCTAAGGGGCAGACCATAATTGGCAACACAGCAGGACAAATTTTAGCCAAGGGGCAGACTGGTTTGCAAGATAGTTGAAACTGCAATGGGTTTGGGAGCTAGGTTGACACCTTGCTAGTGTAAACTTGTGCTGAATAAAGGTCTTATAGGTAGTCCTCATTTTTCCTTACTGTTTTTCTATGTCGCGCTTGTATTGGATGGGCTACGATTTGGGTGAAACAAGGGGATAAACTGCAAGTTGCATTTGGCAGCCATGCCATCACATGTGCAAACTCTAGCCTCAGCTTTGCGCCATGAAACTAATCGTTGTTTTCCACCTTAGTTGGAGTTTTTCACGTAGAAAGTTTTTGTGTCATCTTAAATTAGTCGTTCAATTTTTTATAGATAGATTAATCATGAATGACAATTAGTGATTAGGTTTTGGTTTTTGCTATAAAATAAATTCCCACGCATAGAGACTGAAATTCTTGATTCTTTCTTTTGTTAAACACTAGGGATAGGAGCAATCCAGTAACTCACTCAGTTGGAGACGAATATTAAACTCTCATATTACACGTTGTGTAGTTCAAAGTACTAGGACTCTTCCATGCAACCTAACCTTAGGGGTGAGAAACTTCATCAAATTGTTCAACTGTTATGTCCTAACTCAATTCAGAAGATTTATAAAATCATTTGGAGACTGTCAAAGGTAGGCTAATTCACCTCCAAATCCACTTATAAAGTTATTAGGGAGGTGAATTATTCTAGTGCACAACATCATCTACTATGTTTTAAAGGCCATGTCCCTCATAATTCCTTTATTTGCTGGCTTACATATCATGGGTGGCTCCTCACTTTTGATAAAATTCAGACATGGTATCCCTATGGTTAATAGATGAATACTGAACAAAAAAAGGATGAAGAATCTATTAGCCATATATTCTTTAATTGTGGATACTCTAAATGCCTTCTTGTTGTAGTTCTTATTGCCGTTAGACAGGATCTCCCTTGTTGCAAATGGGGTAACTTTGTTGATGACATTTATTCAATAGCAAATGTTACTTGGATCTTAGTGCTCTTCTTTAGGTATTTAACAATGAAATAATCTACCTCATTTGGCAGGAACATAACATATGTGTTTTCTTTTTCTTTTTTTTTTATCGTTAGAAAGATATGGGGGGATACACCCTTTCATTAAAGCACCATGGGAATTACATCAAAGAGAAGAAAAATACAATCTCCATTTCAAGGATAAGAAATGTAACTCTTGCACAATTTTGATAGTAAAGGAATTTGTAGATACATACAAACATATTTCTTGCTCAAGTTTCCTAAAAAGATATCTCTTATGAGTGTACTCGTTAGAAAAAATTCTTCCATTTCACTCTCTTCAAATGAAATAGATAGCAGCATTGAGGAAAGGTTTGAAAATCAAACTGAGATGTTTATTTCTCTGATCAATCGCTCGACATTGAGTGACAAAGAGGAGAGGATCATTAGACATCGAAGACATCCTTAATAAATTAACAATAGACTTCAAGATCCATTTTGAATATGAACAATGAAAAAATAAATAAGCAACAGATTCAAGATCATTCTTGCATAATACACATGATTAAATAATAAAACTCCTCTTTCTTGAATTTTATTTAGTGTGTGTAGACCACTATGCATCATAAGCCAACCAATAAAAGAGTGTCTGGGTATATGATGTTTATACCAAACAAGACTACCCTAATTTATTCTGGACTTGTAAGTTCTCACCACATTAAAGGCTGAAATACAAGAGAATTTTCTTGAAGGAGAAGCCTCCCAAGATATATAATCATCACCATTAGATAAATGAGGTTTTGCCATATCAATTGATTGTTTGAATAAGATTTCTCTGGGAGAATCACCGAAAGAAAATCTCCACTGATCATGAACCAAACAATCTAACATCTTTTCTAAAATATCAATAGAGTATTGTCCTTGAATTCTTCTTCTGAACTTTTGTAGTAGAGTAAAATTCCCAGCCCCAAGCCAAAAATATGTTTTCTGACCATCCATAATATTATATCTCACATATTTAATAAACAAAGGTTGGATAGATATAATTTGTTTCCAAGCATATGAGTCACAAGCACAAACCTGATAAACCCAAATAGTTGAGTTTTGAATGTAATAAGAGTGAATCCAATGAACCCAAAGAGAATTTGCATCTGTAATTAATTTCCACGTTAATCTACAAAGGCCAATAGAGCACCAATTTTGAATAGATCTTAAGCCTTGCCCTCCTTTAGATTTTGGTGTACATACTTTGTTCCAAGATAAAGGTCTAAAGTGTCTTCGACCATCCATCCCAAACCATAAGAAATCAGTTATAATGGATTCAATTCTTCTCAAAACTGTCTTGGGCAAAACATAATGCATGGACCAATACACTTTTATTCTAGAAATGACAGACTTTAATAATTCAATTCTACCTGCATATGAAAGGAGATTTTTCTTCCAACCAGCCAAAGTTTTCTGAATTTTTATAATTAGGGGAGCATACATAGACTTTTTGATAGATCCAAAGAAACGAGGGAGTCCAAGATATTTCACAGGACATTCTCCTTCTTGAAATCCCGTAATATTCCGAATAAGAACATTAATATTCTTACAACTTGCTAATAAATAAATGACTCTTGTGGGAATTGGCAATCAACCTAGTACAAGCTGAGAAAGAAGAGATGTCACAAATGGCCTCCGCTAAATGACAATTATTCTTAGAGAAAATAAACATATTATATACAAACAATAGGTGAGAAACTAGAATAGTACTACCTCTATGAGGGGGCACAAAAAGTTCTTCCTAGAATTTATTTATGATGTCTGAGAAAGGCTTTTATAATAAAAACAAAGAGGAAGGGAGAGAGTGGGCATCCCTACCTTAAACCACATTTGCTTCTAAAGTACCCAAAATTACTTTTATTAAGCAACACGCTGAAGTTAGCCATAGTAATACATTCTTGGATCCAAGAAATCTACAAAGGAGGACACCCAATACTCATTAGAGCCTTGAAAATAAAGTCCCACCTCACTATATCATATGCTTTTTTCAAATCCACTTTAATACAAAACTCTCTATTAGCTCTTTTACAATGGTAATTATGAACTAACTCATGACCAAACAATATATTTTCAATAATGTGTCTACCTTTCAAGAAAGCAACCTGATTTATTTGCCATGATTTTAGTAATCACCTTATACAAGAAGTTACAAAGAGCAATCGGCTGAAACTTGTCAAAGGAAATTGCATGATCCTCCTTAGCAACAAGACGAAGGAATGTAGAATTTAAGGCCCTAAGCATTTTTCCATGACTGAAAAAGTATTTAACTTCATTTGAAAAGTTTACACTCAAAATATCCCAGCAACACACAAAAAATTCCTTACAAAATCCATCAGGCTCAAGAGCTTTGTTTGGAGGATAAGAATGAACAACTTGGGAGATCTCCACACACTATAACAAAATAGAGTATTAGTGACACATCTAAGCGTCACTAATAGTGTCATAAGCATCACTAATGGGTATTAGCGACATTTATAAAGCATCGCAAAAACTGTTGTCGCTAATACTTATTAGTGACGCTTATGATTAAATGTCGCTAATAGTCTTAACATTAGTGACATTTAATAAAACGTCACTAAAAAGTATTATTTTCAACTCCTAGATAAGTGTCGCTATTACATAACTATTAGTGACGCTTATATATGTGTTGCTAATATTTAAAAATAAAAAAAAAATGTCACTAATTAAAAAAATAAAAAAAATTATTTTTCTATTAGCGACACATAAATATGCATCGCTAATAAGAAAAAAATAATAAAAATATATAAAGCCTTTAGCAACGCTTTTGATAAGCATTGCCAATGACTTAAAAATTATAAAAAAAATAACCGATCACCTGCGAGTGCTAACTTCACTAGTAGATTCCAATTCGTAAATTTTGGCCCCTATTTCAAAGTTGTCGAATGAGCCCGTTGACACTTCTATGTACCATGCTCAACTCATATGTGTCATGGTCAATGTTATGGTCATATATATATATATATAGGCAAAATAGTAAAAAAAAAAGTGAAGAACAAGCCATACATTTCTTTATTTAAAAATTTACAATAATCAAGCCTAGGCTTTTTACAACCTTTATTGTACAATCCTTAAATAAATTTAAAATGCCAAACAATTTTCTAGAAGTAATCTAAGAAAGACACATTTTCTGATTTTTCAACTTTTTCATCATAAAAGACAGGTTTTTATTAAAAAATAAAAAGAAATATCGTTTCCCAAAGCAAATACGTAAAGAAAAGACGAATGACGCAAGTCATTTTCCATGAGACTTTAAAGTCCTTCAGCTTATCTCTTAATATCCCCTTTCAAAGTATCCAACCGACACTTCAAACTAACCTATAACTAGAAAATTACTACTAATTGCTATGAGATTTACACGACACCACACAATATCAACAAATACATAAATAATTAGGGTCTCCTTTAGAAACAAGCTGGTGGGACAATAGTCCCTGTTGCAGACCCTGCAACATTGGCACACTTGCTTTTCACTGTTTTTCCTCCTGCTCCCACCAAATTAATATTCTGGAGTTGTATCCCACGACAAGGGGCACTCTTGCTGCAATTAAATGTTACAGCAACCTCTGATGCACTTGTTCCTTTGATGTTCTTGTAACCAACATTACTGACCGCCACTGCTGAATCCTGCAACATGGCAAGAGGTTAGATTTTATTTCCCCAACTACTGTAGATCATGGCGAGAAAATGGTCAATTGTAATTACTTGTTCTGGACATGGTTTATTGGAGTCGCAGTAGTTCTGATCTATGATAATCGGCCTTGCAACATTTTCCATAATAATGTTACTAAATTGTATACTGTTTGCATTTCCTGAACCCCCTGCAAGACAAAGGTAAATAGTCATGGATTAAGTTATGTTGCATGTGAAAAAAAATAGGATCAGATCTATCTTTGTACATGCATTATGCATATCCATAACTAAACTTATTCCCACATAACTGCAATTACTGGGGTCAACATAACCCTAGACGTAGACCTTACCTGCCAGGTTTTGATCCTGACTCCATTTGTTGTTCCGATGATCTTAGCTCCATCTACTACTACGTCTGAGACATGGGCTTCTGACTTTCCCTTTCCCAAGCTCCCAATGCTAGGTCGATCAAGGCAAACAAGAAAAAACATAAAAATCAGGGCGGGGGGGTGAGAGAGGGAGAGAGCTAAATGTATGAAACTCCTAAAAGGCGTTTTTTTACCTTATTCCATGTCCAGGTCCACATGTTATGCCCGTAGCTTTGACATTTTTAGATCCACTTACTATTGAAATGCAGTCATCGCCTTCACCAAAATTGAAAATGTACAAAGGTCAAACTCATCCTTTCAGATAATTAAGTGATGAAAACATAAAAAATTTTTAATCCATCATTATATATGACCGAAAAGGCTTAGAAAAGTGGTTAATCATCCTACCGGTTCCGATGACACAGTTTTCTATGTTGATGCTTTGGGTACTTGTGACATGAATTCCATCTGTGTTAGGGCTGTTTCCTGGTGCAGTGATGGTGAGACCGGAAGCCTGGACACTGGAACATTTCTCAAAGGAAACCTGGATCTTAGGGCTGTCCTTGACACTGAGGTTCTTTACCACGAGATTTTTGCATGAGTGGAACAAAAGAGCCTGCATCAAATGGAAACCATTATGGACAACTCCAATTATTTGAAAAGGGCTGAATGACAGAGAAGAGTTAGCCAAACTATGCATCAAATTCTGCAAATGAAGATATTGAACGTACTGTTGGAGCATCTGTGCAAGGCTGCAGTATGACAAAAGCGAATTTTGAAAAGTTTAGAAAATAATAACAAAAGAGCTACTACTTTTATGAAAAGGAAGAATAAGATGATCAATTCAAAGTACTTACGCGAGATTTGTCTATCTTGCATGATTTTTGCCACCATGTTGCTCCATTCCCATTCAGAGTTCCACCACCTTCAACAGTAAGGCCTTCAATTTTGCTAAAGAGAATCCACTGATTTATGTTATCTCCTTTCCAATCTGACATGTCAGTGGACGCTGAAAGCGTTCCTTGGATCTTACCAAAAAAAATAAGGTCATATTAGAAGCCATCTTCGACTGAGTTCAGTTGCAAATATATGCTGGCAAGCTTACCATGACTTTAACATTAGATCTACATGGACCCGAAAAGGTTATTGGCTTTAGAAGGTATTTTTTGTTCTCAGGCACAGTAAAAACGGCTGGAGCATTTGCACATGCATCAGCCCAAGCTCTCCGGAATGCCTGCGTTCCATTACAAAAGGGATGATACTTAGAGTTTTATAGATCAAACAATTCAACAAATTAAACTGGATGCAGCTTTCTAGTTTTTCTGTCTGTCTTTTTCCTGGGTGTGTTACCTCTGAAGCATCTGTTCCATCATTTCTAGCTCCATAATTCTCCACATTTACTACTCTAGAGCCGTCTTGATCAAACCCCTCCAAACGAATGACTTCTTGCTCTAATTCAATGGCTGCCCCGAAGTCTAGGTTGAAATCATTGGCATCCTCAGCGTTTAATGTGGCCAAGTATGTGGGGTTGGTTGGCTGGCGAAAAGAGGAAGGTTGAGCAAGAGGATCAATGAATAGTGGGTCCTCTGGAAGGCATAATGAAAGTGGGCACAAACAGCACAATGCAAACAGAGGGAGCATTCCAGAGGATCATGTATTTCTGCGTGTCTCCCCCACAAAGGGAGTTATGCAGTTTGGGGAATGGGGGAAGTTGAGCCCTTGATATGTGGGTCCTTTTGAGATCTTGGAGCGAATTGGACCAGTAGCTTGTAGAGTTGCCTTACTGCCTCAGCTTGATGGAGTTCACGATGTCTTCCATGTATCGATGCTCTAGAAATACATGTCAGATCCCTTCCATGTATTAGACTACACTCCTATGGAGCACCGTCCCGATATAACTTTTGAGGAGCGCCTGGATTCTAGATAGGAAAGAGCAAGTCCTAAGGACAAAGACCATTCCTTTGGTGAAGGTCCTGTGGCAGTACCATACTTTTGAAGAGGCAACCTAGGAGGTTGAAGCTGAGATGAAGGAAAAAAACCCTGAATTGTTTGAGGTGTAAGTTGTATTTGTTTTTCAGTTTAACAATTTCGTGGACTAAATTTCTCTAAGGGGGAAGAATGTAATAACCGGGATTTTTCTATGGTTCTTTATTTACTTTTTGGGAAATTGATTATTTTTTTAATCTTTTGTATTACTTTTCTCGATAATTGGGTGTTTGGTGTCGTGCGTAGCCTCGATCGTAGGTGGAAAGGGTTTTGCACGTTTTCAAGGGTTTAAACGCATAAGTAATGGTTTCGGAGCTTAAATTAAGAATTGGTCCTTAAGATAGGGCTCTCAGGTAAAAGAAGGGTTGTTTTTGTCAAGGTGTGGTCTTGTGGGGGAGTTCATCACGCGGCCGGAGTTCTCGCACAAGGAAAGGAAGTTTTGATGCACGATGTAGAGGTGTTTTCCGGCTGCGGAAGGAACGCCGCCCCACACTTTTTCCCTGTGAGCGCCACCGCTGCTCTTTCCCCTACCGGAGTTTGGTTGCCCAACCGCCATGAATTAGAGGTGCCACCCTTGGTCAGCAGCACCACTCTAGGTAGGCAGCCCTCCTCCCTCTTCCAATCCGCCCTTTTCTCCCTAGTTCTATGAGTGCATGCAGTGCACCACCGCAGCACCATCAACGGAAAATCAGCCACCTATTTGCGACGCCAGTGCTGCACCACCTTGGGCCACCATTGAGCCACCCTCTACCCCGATCTCACTCCGACCGGCCACCTCCCACTGATCTTCCTTGTTTTTGGCCAAACCACTACTTGGACCGGCAAAAGTCGCCGCCTTGAGCCATTTTTGGCTAGTCCCGACTCTGCCTCTCCTACTTTTGGCTCCGATTTGCCTCCCCACATACCCATTTTCTCCTCTTTAGGATTATTCCACCCTCCTTGCCATTCATCCACCAGAAAATCACTAGGAGTGGTTGTGCATGCTATCCGGCGGCCATTTCCCCTTTTGCCGTCAGCCCGTGTCCACCACCACACTCCTCTTCTCCTCTCCTCCTACATACCAAACCTATACCCATGCCCCTAACCTCACATCAGGTCCTGTTTGAGCATGAATGTAACCCAAATTGGCATTGGGTGTGTTGTAGGAGACATCTAGAGCCTCGGGCATTGATTGGAGACTAACTGCTATAGTTTCCACCCAGAGCTATCTCTTGTGGTGTAAGGGTGTGTGGGCCGCCGATTCTTCACCAACACCACCATCGTGGTACGCCCTGATGTCAATTTCGCCTAGACAATGAAGTAGGAGACTCTAAACCTTATAAATTCATTTTAGCTTGCTTTTATGAGAGAATGTATGCTAGGACTAAGGTGCTTAAATGTTTAATGCTTAGATGTATATTAATGCAAAGGATGTCAAGTACGTAAATTAATTATAGTGGTCATATGCATATATTATAAATTATTTGTTTGTTGGTTGGTTATTAGTCGAACATTTACGTTTGGACTCATCCTTAATTTAGATATATGGATGAGTAGAAGGTTCATGTAATGAATTATTTTTCTTTCTAAATGCATGTGTGGTTGACATGCATACGCAAATAGTTATGTTATGCATTCTGAAGGCCATAAAGTATGTTGGAAGGTTTGTGTCGTGTTTAGTTTAGTACAATGAGTGGTTATATGTGTGATGATGATGAGCGTGTGTATGATAAGTTACAATCAGCTTAGACTAAATCAAACTTCAGAAAAATGAGGAAGAGACTTTAAGGTTAAGTAATATGCGGGCTGGGTTCGGGGTTTAGATATAGGCTTATAACTAGTAAGACTGCACACCATAATGGTACCTGCATAACATATAAAGCATAAACTTCAACATAATTGAATTAAATAGGTTGATAGTGAGAGTTGTGTTTGTAGCTAGTTCGACAGATTGAATTCCATGTTTGTTGACGATTGATTGATTGTTAGTTGTTCACTTGTAAGGTTGACGAAGTGCATACCCTTTGCGGTAATATCTTTGAAATATGTGTAAGTTTAGATTTTAGATGCTCTGGTAAGAATACCGTATGTTTTCAGCCCAAGAGTGTCAGCGTTAGTTTCTTGCCTTAATTGGCTCTATTAGGCCCTTTCTTGGCCCTGTATGGCCCCACAGAGTGGGAATTTGCGCGCTCAGGTAAATAGTATCATGAATTTGTTCTTACCTGTTTGATCTTGTACCCCATGAACACCGGCATACTTTACCTTTGAAATCTTGTGCCCCATGATGAAGGCTTAATTAGCTCTAATTGTCGAGTGTAAGTGTAAGATGGCAAGCATAAGACTGTAAGTGTAAGTGGTAAGTACGTGAGAATAAGAGTATGATGGTATGGATTTGTTATAAGTAAGGTGACAAGAAAATTCGTAAGTCTATGAGGTTCAGGGGAAGTGTAGTATTTGTGTTGAGGTTATGTGTTTATCTTCTCCTAGTTTATGGTATTCTACCATCCTGTGAAACAGCTTTCGTGTGAACTTTTAAGGTTCACTGATTTTAACTCTCCTTCTGGGTATGAAATACTCATATTCCTTTTTCCTCTAATCCTCAATCACTCTAGGGACTTCCGTGGGTCCTAGTTCGAGAGCTGCTTAGGCGAATTTGGTGCATGAGGATACACTTTTGGGACTACAGGTCGATTTTTTACACTATTATTCTTTGATTATTTTATGCCACGATCTATTGTATTTTTTTTAGAAATACATGTATTAAGTGAGGAGAGAGCTTTTAAATGTATTATTTTGGACTTGTATAGGGTATCTTATTATATTTGACTGTTATGGAACTTGTACTTAGCTACGCCTGGGAAAAATCTATTCGAAGCCCAAGGCCATGGGAATTGTGTTTCTTTTGTTTGTTATTCATGCCTAGGATGAGTAGACTATGGGATTCAAATGATTTTTCGATGTTATGTATTTGCATCAAGTTGAAAAGAAAATATTTACATGGATTCAATACAATTGAGTGAGAATTATAAAAAAGATTTTCATAGGTTTCAATTTTTTGTCAAATCCCTCATCACGCACGCACCTCTACATCACATGTCAAAATTTCTTTTCCTCGCGCGAGAACTCCCAACGTGTGATGAACTCCCCCATAAGACCACACCTTGACCAAAAACAACTCTTTTTTTACCCAAGAGCCCTATCTTAAGAACCAAGTCTTAATTTAAGCTCTGAAACCTTAACTTACGCGTTTAAACCCTCAAGAACGTGCAAAACCTTTTTCACCTACGACCGAGGCTACCCACGACACCAAACACACAATAGCCATGAAAAGTAATACATAAGATTAAAAAAATAATCAAATTCCCAAAAAGTAATTAAAGAACAACAAAAAAATTTGGGTTATTACAGAGGGCAGCACGATTCCCGCCCCCAGAGCCCTCTCCTCCAGCCGGATAGAGGAGATGCAGAAATAGGATGGAGAGGGGAGGTGACCGGGGAGGAGGGGAGCCGGATTCCAGCCCATAGAGAGAGAGAGAGAATGAGAAGAGTAGAGGAGGGAGAGAGAGAAGAGAGGAGGAGAGAAAGAAGAGAGGAGGAGAGAGAGAAGAGAGGATGAGAGAGGAGAGAGAGAAGGGAGGATGAGAAAGGTAGGAGAGAAGAGAGGATGAGAGAGAGAGAGAGGAAAGAGGGGAGAGAAAGAGAGAGGGGGGAGAGGGAGAGGGAGAGGAGAGGATGAGAGAGAGAGGATGACAAAGGAGAAAGGAGAGAAAGAGGAGACAGAAATAGTGATTGAGAAAGAGTGAGAAAGAGGGAGGATAAAAGAGAAGAGAGGGAGAGGAAAGAGACAAAGGGAGAGAGACAGAGGAGAGGATGATAGAGGAGAAAGGAGAGAGAGAGAAAGAGAAGAGAGAGAGAAGAAAGAGGGGAGGGAGATAGAAAAGAGGGACAAAGGGAGAGAGATAAGAGAGGATGAAAGAGAGGGAGAGTGATAGAGGAGGATGAGATATAGAGAAAGGAGAGGATAGAATGAGAGAGAGAGGAAAGAGGAGAGAGAGATGAGAGGATGAGAGAGGGGGAGAGAGAGAAGAAAGGACGAGAGAGAGAGATGAGAGGATGAGAGAGGGCAGAGAGAAGAGATTGAGGACGAGAGAGAGAGAGAGAGGAAAGTGGAGAAGGAGATAGAGATAGAGAGGAGAGAGGGAGGGAGAGAGAGAGGGGGGGGAGTGACAGAGGAATGGATGAGAGAGAGAGGAGAGGGTGAGGAGATAATGAGAGAGAAGAGAGAGAGGAACGAGAGAGTAAGTGAGAGAGAGGAGAGAAAGAGGTGAGAGAGAGAGAGGGAGAGGAGAGGGTGAGAGAGGAGATGATGGGGGAGGAGGGAGTAGAGAAAGAGGAGAGAGAGGGAGGGGTAGAGAGAGAAGAGAGAGGGTAGAGGAGAGAGAGAGAGGGTGAGAGAGGAGAGTGTAGAGCGAGAGGTGAGAGAGAGAGGGTAGAGAGATAGAGTAAAGAGAGAGAGATGTTAGTGAGAAAGGAGAGACAGAAGAGAGGAGAGAGAGGGTAGAGAGAGCTGAGAGAGAGGGAGTTAAGAGAAATAGGGTAGAGAGAGAAGAGAGGAAGAGAGAGGAGATAAAGTGAGGAGAGAGGAAAGAGGAGAGAAGAGAGAAAGATAGGAGAGAGAAAAGAGAGAGAAGAGAAAAATATATTTAAAAAAATAAGCTTATTTACCACACTCTTTAGTGACCGTTGCAACTACTTTTCCTCTCTTTCTCCTCTCTCTGCTATCTATCTTCACTCTCTCCCAGCCTCTCTTGTCTCTTTCTCTCCTCTTCACTCTCTCTCTTCTCTCTTCTCTCTATTCTCTCTTCCTGTCTTCTCTCACTTTCCTTTCTTCTTTCTTTATACACTCTCCTCTCTCTCTACCCTATTTCTCTCTCTCTCGTCTCACTCTCTCTTCTTGTCTCTCTATCTACTCTATCTTCTCTCTCCACTCTCTTTTCTCTAAATCTCTCTCTTCACCCTCTTTATTATCTTTCACTCTCTTCAGTACTCTCTCCCCTCTCTCGTCTCTTTTTCTTCTCTATTCACCCATCTCTATCTATTGTCTTCTATCTCTTTCTAACACACTTATGCATGTGAACGTGAACCCTAGCTCTAAGTATTAGTGCAGATAAAGTAGGAGAATTTTATTTTTTTTATTATATATTTATTATATATCTAAAATAAATATTAAATAAAATATTATATTAAAGAAGTTTATTTTAAAATTTTTAAATATTTATTTATTATATACAATATATTTAAATAATATATATTAAAAAAAGCCTCGTTAATAGTACAACTATTAGTGATGCTTTTATACAAGCGTTTTTATTATTATTACTATTTGCACTGCTTTTAGAAAAGTATCACAAATCGTTCTAATTTTTTTATTTAAAATTTATAAATATTAGTTATGCTTTTTAGAAAGCTTCACTAATAGTATTAGTATTTGAGATGTTTTATCAAAATGTGTCACTAATAGTACTACTATTGGCAACGCTTTATAAAAATCATCGCTAATAGTTAATATTTTTTGCGATGCTTTCATATCGCAAATAGCAATTTTAAGCTACACTTTGCATTGCGTCACTATTTTTTATTGTAGTCATATAGCCTTTCGAGTATGAAAAATATATTTCTTAAAGTTGGCATATAGCTTCTAACTTTTCAAAGTCTCAAGTATTTGGTGAGGAGACATCTCAATCAAAGGTCGTAATGTCAATCATAAAGTCTTTTGTGAGTCTTAAAGCTTATCTTTCATTCATCCCTTGATTTAATATGAATTTAATGACACTCACTCTTAAGATCAAAATCTTGGAAACAGTCTGGACACCGCTAAGCTAATCAAGGATATCATCTAATCGGAGAATAGGGAAGCAATAGGGAATAGTAAATTTTTTATAGCATGATTATCTATACATATATAAAATGAACCATCCTTCTTGGGCATAAGAAGTGCATGTTCGGGATAAGGGTTAGTTCTCCCTTTCATGTAGCGCCCTTAACAAGGAACTTTAAATTTGGCATCGTAATTCTTCATGTTTCTTGGGAGACATCATGTTATGTAGCCAGTTATGTATACTATTGTCCCACCTGCTTGTTTCTAAAGGAGACCCTAATTATTCATGTATTTGATGACATTGTGAAGTGTCACGTAAACCTCATAGCAATTAGTAGTTATTTTTTAATCACAAATTAGTTTGAAGTGTTGGTTGGATACTTGTCATTATTCATTTCTAAAAGGGGACATTACGAGCCAAGCTGAAGGAGTTTCATGTGATTTCATGGAAAATGTCTTGCTTCATTGCTCCTTTCTTTTCGTATTAGCAGTTTTCTTTTACGTTGGGAAGTGATAATTCTTTTAATAAAGGCTGTGAAAAGCCTAGGCTCGATTATTGTAAAATTTCAAATAAAGAAATGTATGGCTTCTTCTTCACTTCATTTCTTTGAAGTTTTTCTATATATACCATACTTGTGACCATGGCACATATGGGTTTAGAATGGTACACAGAGGTGTCAACTGGCTCATTTGGCGACTTTGAAATGGGGGCTAAAATTTAGGAACTGGAATCCACTCGGGAAGTTTCACCAGTAGATAGGGCACATCTGAGTTTCGTACATTTAGCGCTCTCTCTCTCTCTCTCTTCCGTGATTTTCATGTTTTTTCTTTTTTGCCTTGATGGACCTAGCATTGGGAGCTAGCTTGGGGAAGGGAAAGTTAGAAGTCCATGTCTCGGATGTAGTAGTAGATGGAGCTAAGATCATTGGAACAACAAATGGAGTCAGGATCAAAACCTGGCTGGTAAGGTCTAGGTCAAGGTTACGTTATCCCCAGTAATTGCACATATGCAGGAATAAATGTATTTATGGAGATGCATATGCATGTACATAGATAAATCTGATCATAGATATTTGATCATATTTTTTTCACATGCAACATAGCCTAATCCATGACTATTTGCCTTTGTCTTGTAGGGGGATTTAGGAAATGCAAATAGTAGACAATTTAGTAACATTATTATGAAAAATGTAGAGACTAAAGGGGCGGGCTAGTACTAGTAGGACTCAGCTTCCGGACCTTTTCCTATATTAAAGGCGTCATGGCTACTTGAGAAGGGGATTTAAGCATTCAGAGAACTTAGATATTTGTAAGGGCGGATTGAGAGCTCTAAGAATAGTTTCGGAGGACAATTGAGAAGCGAACACTTCGTTGGCAACTTGGAGGAGCTATTGTGGTGTGACTCAGCCAAGGGGAGGACCATAATTGACAACTCAGCAGGACAGATTTTAGCCAAGAGGCGGACTGGTTTGCAAGATAGCTAAGAGTGCAATAGGTTTGGGAGCTAAGTCGACACCTTGTTAGTGTAAACTGTTGTTCTAAATAAAGGTTTTAGAGGTAGTCCTCATTTTTCCTTATTGTTTTTCTATGTCGTGCTTGTATTGGATGGGCTAAGATTTGGGTGAAACAAGGGGATAAGCTGCAAGTTGCATTCAGCATCCATGCCATCACATGTGCAAACTCTAGCCTCAGCTTTGCGCCAAGAAACTAACCGTGGTTTTCCACCCTAGTTGAAGTTTCTCACGTATAAAGTTTTTATGTCATCTTACATCAGTTGTTCAATTTTTTATAGATAGATTAATCATGAATGGTAATTAGCGATTAGGTTTTTGTTTTTGCTATAAAAAAAATTCCAAGGCATAGAGACTAGAACTCTTGATTCTTTCTTTTGTTAAACACTAGGGATAGGAACAATCCGGTAATCCACTTAGTTGGAGACGAATATTAAACTCTCATATTTCACATTGTGTAGCTCAAAGTACCAGGACTCTTCCATGCAACCTAACCTTAGGGGTTAAAAACTTCATCAAATTGTTCAACTGTTATGTCCTAACTCAATTCAGAAGATTTATAAAATCATTTGGAGACTGTCGAAGGTTGGTTAATTCACCTCCAAATCCACTTATAAAGCTATTAGGGAGGTGAATTATTCTAGTGCACAACATCATCTACTATGATGTAAAGGCCATATCCCTCATAATTCCTTTATTTGTTGGCTTATGTATCATGGGTGGATCCTCACCTTTGATAGACTTCAGACGTGGTATCCCTACCGTTAATAGATGTATAATGAACAAAAAAAAGGATGAAGAATCTATTAGCCATATATTCTTTAATTGTGGATACTCTAAATGCCTTCTTGTTGTAGCTCTTATTGCCATTAGACAGGATCTCCCCTTGTTGCAAATGGGGTAACTTTGTTGATGACATTTTTTCAATAGAAAATGTTACTTGGATCTTAGTGCTATTCTTTAGGTATTTATGAATGAAATAATCTACCTCATCTGGCAGGAACATAACATACGTGTTTTCTTTTTTCTTTTTTTTTTATTAGTAAAAAGATATGGGGGGGACACCCCCTTTCATTAAAGCATCATTGGAATTACATCAAAGAGAAGAAAAATACAATCTCCATCTCAAGGATAAGAAATGTAACACTTGCACAGTTTTGACAGTAAAGAAATTTGAAGATACATATAGACAGATTTCTTGCACATTTTTCTTAAAAAGATATCTCTTATGAGTGTTCTCGTCAGAAAAAAAAATTCTTCCATTTCGCTCTCTCTAAATGAAATAGATAGCAGCATTGAGGAAAAGTTTGAAAATCAAACTGAGATGTTTATTTCTCCGATCAATGGCTTGACATTGAGTGACAAAGAGGAGAGGATCATTAGACATCGAAGACATCCTTAATAAATTAACAATAGACTTCAAGATCTATTTTGAATATGAACATTGAAAAAATAAATAAGCAACAGATTCAAGATCATTCTTGCATAATACACTTGATTAACCAATAAAACTCATTGTTCTTGAATTTTATCTAGTGTGAGTAGGCCACCATGCATCATAAGCCAACCAATAAAAGAGTGTCTAGGTATATGATGTTTATACCAAACAAGACTACCCTAATTTATTCTGGACATGTGAGTTCTTACTACATTAAAGGCTGAAATACAAGAGAATTTTCCTGGAGGAGAAGCCTCCCAAGATATATAATCATCACCATTAGATAAATAAGGTTTTGTCATATCAATTGATTGTGTGAATAAGATTTCTCTGGGAGAATCACCGAAAGAAAATCTCCACTGATCATGAGCCAAACAATCTGACATCTTTTCTAAAATATCAATAGAGTATTGTCCTTGAATTCTTCTTCCAAACTTTTGTAGTAGAGTATAATTCCCAGCCCCAAGCCAAAAATATGTTTTCCGACCATCCATAATATTATATCTCACATATTTAATAAACAAAGTTCGGAAAGATATAATTTGCTTCCAAGCATATGAGTCACAAACATAAACCTAATAAACCCAAATAGTTGAGTTTTGAATGTAATAAGAGTGAATCCAACGAACCCAAAGAGAATTTGCGTCTCTAATTAATTTCCACATTAACCTACAAAGGCCAATAGAACACCAATTTTGAATTGATCTTAAACCCAACCCTCCTTCAAATTTTGGTGTACAAACTTTGTTCAAAGATAAAGGTCTAAAGTGTCTTCGACCATCCATCCCAGACCATAAGAAATCGGCCATAATAGATTCAATTCTTCTCGAATTTGTCTTGGGCAAAACATAATGCATGGACCAATACACTTGCATGCTAGAAATAATAGACTTTAATAATAATTCAATTCTACCGGCATATGAAAGGAGATTTTTCTTCCAACTAGCCAAAGTTTTCTGAATTTTCATAATTAGGGGAGTGCATATAGACTTTTTGATAGATCCAGATAAAAGAGGGAGTCCAAGATATTTTACAGGCAGCTCTACTTCTTGAAATCCCGTAATATTTCGAATAAGAGCTTTATTCCTACAACTTGTTGAGAAATAAATATGACTTATGGGAATTGGCAATCAACCTAGTACAAGCTGAGAAAGAAGAGATGAGCTCACAAATGGCCTTCACTGAATGACAATTATCCTTAGAGAAAATAAACATATTATATACAAACAATAGGTGAGAAACTAGAATAGCAGCACCTTTCTAAGGGGGCACAAAAAGTTCTTCTTCCTAGAATTTATCTATGATGTCTGAGAAGGCTAGCATAGTAAGAACAAAAAGGAAGGGAGAGAGTGGGCATCCCTACCTTAAACCACATTTGCTTCTAAAGAACCCAAAATTACTTCCATTAAGCAACACACTGAAGCTAGCCGTAGTAATACATTCTTGGACCCAAGAAATCTACATTGGAGGACACCCAATATCCATTAGAGCCTTGAGAATAAAGTCCCACCTCACTATATCATATGTTTTTTTCAAAACCACTTTAATACAAAACTTTCTATTAGCTCTTTTACTATGGTAATTATGAACTAAATCATGACCAAGTAATATATTTTCAGTAATATGTCTACCTTTCAAGAAAGCAACCTGATTTGGACCAACAATGGTAGACAATACCTTAGAAAATCTGTTTGCCATGATTCTAGTAATCACCTTATACAAAAAGTTACAAAGGGCGATAGGCCGAAACTTATCAAAGGAAATTGCATGATCCTCCTTAGCAACAAGACGAAGGAATGTAGAATTTAAGCCCCTAAGCATTTTTCCATGACTGAAAAAGTATTTAACTATATTTAAAAAGTTTACACTCAAAATATCCCAACAATGGACAAAAAATTCCTTACCGAATCCATCAGGCCCAGGAGCTTTGTTTGGAGGATAAGAATGAACAACTTGGGTGATCTCTACACACTACAACAAATTAGAGTATTAGTGACACATCTAAGCGCCACTAATAGTGCCATAAGCGTCGCTAATGGGTATTAGCGGCATTTATAAAATGTCGCAAAAACCATTGTCGCTATTAGCGACGCTTATGATTAAATGTCGCTAATAGTCTTAACATTAGCGACGTTTAATAAAATGTCACTAAAAAGTATTATTTCTGACTCCCAAATAAGTGTCGTTAATACATAACTATTAGCGATGCTTACAATTACTATTAGCGACACTTATATATGAGTCATTAATATTAAAAAGAATAAAATTTTAAATAAAATAATAAAAAAATCACTAATTAAAAAAATGAAACAAATTTAGTTTTCTATTAGCGACAAATAAATATGTGTCACTAATAAGAAAAAAATAAAAAAATACATAAAGTCTTTAGCAACACTTTTGATAACCGTAGTTAATGACTTAAAAATTAAAAAAAAATAACCAGCCGGCGGGGGATATTGACAGGGGGTAACCAGGGAGAGAAAGGGGAGCCGGAGGTTGGGAGATTATAGAGAAAAGAGGGGACCGGGGAGGGAGAGGAAGCAGGCAGATCCGGAGCACCTTGGGGGGGGGGGGGGGGGGGGCGCTCTAGTGGTGGATTAGCCATGATGGAGGCAGCGGGGTGACTCTGAGGTGTTACACAGAAATGTAGGGGACCTGGGAGGGGGAGGCGGATCTGAAGTGCCGGGGGGGTGCTGGCGGCGGCTCTGGGGAATTACACAAAAAAGAGAGGACTGGGGAGGGGAAGGGAGGCTATTCGGAGTCGGAGGGGGGAGGGGGGCTACGGTGGTGGATGAGCGAGGGTAGCGGTGGCTGGGCAGAGCCAAAGCTGGCCGCCGGTAGGGGAATCGAGAGAAAAATATGGAGGGGGGGGATAAAAACTGCACTGGCAAAATTTTGCCCGTGCGGTATTTTACTTCACCCGCGCAGGTGGATTAATAAACCCTGTGCACAATCAAATCGCGTGGTAGAAATTTTAGCAACATACCCTTAAACGTCTATCACGGGGTAGCAGAGCGGACTACCTGTGACACATGCTGGGGTGCACACACATGGGAAAGTGTTGTATACGAGGTGTGCATGCATTATGGGAACTGCCCTTAGTGTTGCATATCATGTGTGCAGGCGTTGCAGGGAAGGCCCGCAATGTTGCGCAACATGTGTGCGCAACATTGCGTAGAAATGCCGCAACGATGCGCACACATAGTTGGCTATGTTGGGACACATAGCCAACTAGCACATATTTGGATTCTTAAGATGTCCCCTCCTCCTTATATAGTGTTAGAGGGTCCTTGGGAGTGTTCTTGGGCAGTTTGGTGAAATTCGGAAATACCATGCCCGTACCGCCACTTTGGCCGCCACTCTAGAGAAATGAGAAAACTCTCTTATGCTATATAGGGAGGGACATGGTGAGCTTCATGGACAAGCTATTGGTATAATGCCTAGCCTTTCAACAGGTTGATCTAGATGGCAACGAAGGCTCGTTGCCTTGCTAGCTATCATGCCAGGAGCCCATCCACTAGTGGGATGGGGCTCTCCAACTCGTCGAGCGGCCGTCCGGCCTTATGGCCGTGTTGGTAACAAAGGCCCTTGCATGCACATGGCTGAGACGGATTGTTCGGATGACCGATTTTCCTAAGTTGGATCCGTGCATCGCAAGGAGGTGTCCCTCTCCGGCCAACTTTCTTGGGAACAATTCCCGGCACATTCCCTCGTCCGCCTTGGGACGGGTTCGTTGCTTGGCTTTGCGGGCTTAGTCGATTGGAACGAGGCCATGACCTTGACGAAGAAAGGCTTACTCGCTTGGCTGTTTGGCCTTGCGAGTGCCGCACGGTGCCTTGGGATGGCTAGGGACGTGACATGTCGCTAAAATATACCCTGTTGTGACATCTACGTATAAACGTCACAATAGGGTACGTTATTTGCGACGCCTAGTATCAGCGTCGCAAATATTTTTCCTATTTGCGATGTTTGTTACTATACGTCCCAAATAAGCCTTGTATTTCATAAATATTTTAAAAATAAAATAAAATCTTCTCTCTCTCCTCTCTCTCCTCCTTCCTTCTCTCTCCTCTCTCCTCTCTCTCTTCTCTATCTCCTCTCACTCTTCTCTATCTCTCTCTACCTCTATTTCTCCCCTCTCCCTCCCTCTCTTCCTCTCATACATTTTTCATTTATTTTTTTTATTAATTTTTAAATAAAACATTAAAAAAATTCTTCTCTCCCTCTCCTCTCACACTCCTCTCTCCCTCTCCTCTCCTCTCCTCTCCTCTCTCCTTCCTACCTCTCCTTTCCCTCTCTCTCTCTCCTCTCACTCTCCTCTCTTCTCCCTATATCTCACTCTCTCTCCCCCCTATATCTCACTCTCTCTCTCTTCTCTCTTCCTCTCTCTCCCCCTCGCTCTCCCTCTCTCCTCCCCCTCTCTCTCCCTCTCTCTCTTCTCTCTCCCTCTCTCTCTCTCCTTCTCTCCTCCCTCACTCTCCTTCCTCTCTCTCTCCCTCTCTCCCCCTCTCTCTATATCCTCTCTATTTTACATTTTTTATTTAAAAGTTAATTAAAAAATAAAAATATATTAGCGATGTATATATCTATACGTCATTAATAATCAAAGGTATTAACGACGTATATTTATATATGTCTCTAATAGATTTTTATTTTTTTATTTCTTAATTAATTTTTAAATATAAAATATATAACAAATAAAATAAAAAAATTTCCACTCTATCTTCCCAATATCTCACTCTCTCTCCTCCCTCTCTCTCCCTCCCTCTCTCCTCTGTCTCTCCCCCTCTCTCTCTCGTCCCTATATCTCTCTCTCCCCCTCTTCTCTCTCCCTCTCCCTCTCCCTCTTCCTCTCCCTCTCCTCTCTCTCCCTCTCTCTCTCCCTCTCTCTTCCTCTCTCCCTCTCTCTCTCTCCTCCCTCTCTCTCTCTCTCCCTCTCTCTCCCTCTCTCTCTCCTCCCTCTCTCTCTCTCTCTTCCTCTCTCCCTCTCTCTCTCCTCCCTCTCTCTCTCTCTTCCTCTCTCCCTCTCTCTCTCCTCCCTCTCTCTCTCTCTCTTCCTCTCTCCCTCTCTCTCTCCTCCCTCTCTCTATATCCTCTCTATTTTATATTTTTTTATTTTAAAATTAATTAAAAATAAATAAATAAAAATGCATTAGTGACGCATAGGAATATATGTCATTAATACTAAGGGTATTAGTGACGTATATGCCTATACGTCGCTAACAATCAAAGGTATTAGTGACATATATGCTTATACGTTGCTAAAAATCAAAGTATTAGCGATGTATATGCCTATATGTCACTAATACTCAATGGTATATTTTTCTTTTTTCTTTTTTAATTAATTTTTAAATAAAAAATAAATAAAATAAAAAAATTCCTCTCTCCTCCCTCTCTCTCTTCTTTGTCTCCCTCTCCTCTCTCTCCCTCCCTCTCTCCCCCTATCTCTCTCTCCTCCCTATATATCTCTCTCTCCTCCCTCTCTCTCCCACTCTCATCCCTCTCTCACACTCTCTCCCTCTCTCTTCTCTCTCCCTCTCTCCTCCCTCTCTCCCCCCTCTCCCCCCTCTCTATATCCTCTCTATTTTTTATTTTTTATTTAAAAATTAATTAAAAATAAATAAATAAAAAAGTATTCGAGATGTATAGGGCTACACGTCGCTAATACCTTTGAGTATTAGCAACGTAAATATTTATTTATTAATTTTGAAAAAAAATATAAAACAAATAAAATAAAAAAATTTCCTCTCTCTCCCTCTCTCCTCACCCCTCTTTCTCGACCCTCTCTCTCCTATCTCCTATCTTTCCCTCCCTCCCTCCACCCTCTTCTCTATCTTCTCTCTCTCCTCCCTCTTCTCTCTCTATCCACCCTCTTCTCTCTCTCTCTCCTCTCTCTCCCTCTCTCCTCTCTCCTCTCTCTCTCCCTCTCTACTCTCTCTCTCTCTCCCCCCTCTCTCCTCTCTCTCTCTCCTCCTTCACTCTCTCCTCTCTCTCTACCCTCTCTAACACCTCTCTCTCTCCACCCTCTCTCTCCACCCTCTCTCTCACCTCTCTTTCTCTATTCGATCCCTCTCTCTCCTCACCTTCTCTCTTTCCTCACTCTCACTCTCTCTTCATGCACTTATTTCACTCTTTCATTATAAATTATATTTTGAAATTAATAATAAAATTTAAGAAATAAAATATATTATATATAAATAGTGAAAATTTAATCTATTATTAACACTAGTTTTTATTAAAAAATTAATATTTATTTATTGTATATACAAATATTAAATATTGAATAAAATATATTATATTTAGTAATTTAATTATAATTTGTTTAGTATTTATTTATTAAATAAAATTAATTAATAAAGCTATTAGCGACGCTTGTCAACTAGTGTTGCTATTAGAAATCATATTTGCGACGCTTATTCAAAAGTGTCGCTAATAATTCAAAATTTTTATTTTTAAAAATTTTTAATCCATAACTATTAGTGACGCTTTTGAATAAGTGTCAGTAATTGTTATGTATTTTTTATTTTTTTATTTAAAATATATATCTTTTAGCGACGGTTGTATAAAGCATCACAAATAGAGGAACTATTAGCGACGCTTATAATAAAGTGTTACTAATATGATCAGTATTAGCGACGCTTTAATCTAAGCGTAACTAATATATGACTATTAGCGACGCATACGAAAATGTGTCGCTAGTAATTCATTTTTTTGTGTCACTTTTTCTTTCATCGCAAATAGTTTTTTTTAGCAATGCTTAGCTATGCGTCGCTAATAAATGCATCGCTAAAGTACATTTTGTTGTAGTGTCATCAAGAATGGGGGCAATGAGACTATCACGTTGAGCATATGTAAGATGTCCCCTTACATAGGAATAATGAATAGTGTCTCTAGTTTTTGGAGAAAGGATTTTTTCAAAATATGCTACAGCTTCTTTTCCGATTAAATTTGGGTATGAAATAAGATCACTTGTTGAATCAATAATAGAAGTAATATTATTAGAAGTTGTATTTCTGGAAGCAATAGAATGGAAGAACTTTGTGTATCTATCCCCCTCAACAAGTCAGCAGATTCTAGATTTTTTACAATAAAAACTTTCTTCTCTACTAAGTTCTTTATTGTAAATTGTTTGAGCTTTCGACTACTTCAAAACCAATGTATAATTCAGCGAGTCAATTCGAAGAGCAAATTGAATCATGCTTAATTTTCTTTTAGCATTCTCCACATAGGATTTGATATGCCCAAATATATTTTTGTTCCATTCCCTAAGAGCATATTTGATTTTTTTCAATTTTTGAGTGAAAATATAAAGCGGGGTGCCATTGACATTCTCTTTCCAAGCTTATGCAACAATGTCATGAAAACCATATGTATTGATCCAACAAGAATAAAATCTAAAAGGACATTTACCTATGACAACTTTAATCCTTATATCAACAAGGAGCGGCATATGATCTGAGACATCAGGTAAAAGACGTCTTACTGAAACTGAATGGAATTTCACAACCCAGGCTATATTACAAAGCACCCTATCCAATTCAGTAAGAATTATCCTAGCATTCATACTTTTGTTACTCCATGTATAATTTGTATCAGAATTTAATTGAAGAGGACCAGCTGAATGCACATAATTATTAACTTCAAGAAGATATGAATTTAATACTTGCCTCCAAGCTTCTCATTCTTATCAAAGATAGAATTAAAATCACCAATCAATAACTAAGGATCTGAAATGCCATTGGAGAAATTTATAATATCCATCCAAAGATCTTTCCTACCATAAACACAGTTACTAGCATAGATAAATGTCCCAAAAAACTAAAATCCATTCTGCATCCTAGTAATATGACAGTGAATGAAATCATCCCCTTCTTGAAATTTGATAAGTGAAAGCATGGAAGGATTCCAACCGACCCATATTATCCCTCCTCTAATGCAACCATAATTATCAATAAATTCTCAATCCTTATTAATAGAAAGCTGAATTTTCTTAGCCTTATTAATATGCACTCTAGTCTCATTGAAACTGAAAATACCATGAGAGAATTCTCTAATTTGCTTCCTAATGGAAGCCACCTTATTAACATTATTTAATCCTCTTGAATTCCTAGATAATTAGGGGGCATCCAGAAATAGCCAGAGAGAGCCAAGTACCTTGAGAAGATCCCCTTCACATGAAAATTGGAAGAAAAAGAAGTCATTGGAGAGCGACGTCATTTCCACCTCTCTCTAGCTTCCACATACAATCAACAACCATCTTCAATCATTTGTAGAATGGATGCTTACCCATAAGATAACCATCGAGTGTATGCTTCCAACACTGACCTTCCAATTCAATGGGTTCGTCTTCAACATCCACTTTAATAGAATTCTTGCTATCAGGGAAATGCGGCAGGGCATAGTCCTTTCTTGATTAGTGCTCAGTGAAGAGAGATTTCCAAGATGGAGGGGGAATATGGGAGAAGAGAAGGAAGAGTCACCACGATTCATGAGGCTGTGCAAAGAATCGCTATCACCAAAAATTCCTCTGTTGTCCAAACCGATCTCAAGAAAAACTGGAACTAGATTGCACTAGTGGACGACAACAAAACACTCATATCTCCCAAAACACCCACGCTACAAACCAACCTTCGAAATTTACACTACAACAAAAAGGACTATTAGCGGCATATTTATGCGTCGCTAATAGTCTTGTAAGCGTCGCTAATGCCTATTAGCGAAGCATAAATAACGTCGCTATAAGTGTCAAAAAAAGTGTTGTCACTATTGCTTATTTGCAACAAATAAAAAAACGTTGCTAATAGTGCCTATTAGCGACGTATATTTATACGTCGCTACTAAAATCATTACGTTGCTAATAATAAATTATTAGTGACGCTTACTTATTACGTCACTCATAATCAATTATTAGCGACACTATCTATACTTCGCTAAAGAAAAAACAATTTAAAAAAATAAAAAATATCTTATTAGCGATACATAATTATATCCATCGCTAATATGAAACTATATTTAAAAAAAAATAAAACTTATGTATTAGCGACGCTTTATCAAGCATCGCTAATAATAAAAATAAAATTAAAAATTAGCGATGCTTTTAAAAGCGTCGCTACAAGCCTTAAATTTTTAAAAAAAAATTATGGCGAAGGTGATCCTGGAGAGGGGAGAGGGGCTGGATTCCAGTGGCCCACCGGAATTCGGACAATCCTATGGGGCCGGGGAGCGGGAGGTAGGGGAGCCCGGGTTGGAGCGGGAGGGAGGGGCGGAGCCGGGGGGAGCAGGAGGGAGGGGGAGCCAAGGGGAGCGGGAGTGAGGGGGAGTTGGGGAGAGGGGGAGCGGGAGGGAAGGGGGAGCTAGGGAGAGAGATGGGGGGACTGGGACGAAGGGGGAGCCGGGGGGAGTGGGAGGGAGGGGAGCTGGGGAGATGGTGGCGCAGGAGGGAAGGGAGAGGGGGGACTAGGACGGAGGGGGAGCTGGGGGAGCGGGATGGAAGGGGGAGCCGGGGGAGAGAGGGGGACTGGGATGGAGGGGGAGCCAAGGGGGAGCGGGAGGGAGGGGCGAGCTGGGGAGGAGCAGGGGGTGGTAAGCCAAGGGGAGCGGGAGGGAGGGGAGCTGGAGAGAGGGGGGAGAGGGAGGGAAGGGGAGCCAAGGAGAGAGATGGGGAACTGGGACGGAGGGGGGAGCCAAGGAGCGGGAGGGAGGGGGAGCTGGGGAGAGGGGGAACGGGAGGGAAGGGGAACTGAGGAGAGAGGGAGGGTTGGGGACGAGGGGGCAGGCAGCAGGAGAGGGGAGCTGTGGAGAGGGGGAGGGAGGGAAGAGGGAGCGGGCGGGAGAGGGAGCCGGTGAGAGAGAGGGGGAGTGGGAGGGAGTGGGGAGCCAGAGGGGGAGCGGGAGGGAGGGGCGCTGGGGAGAGGGGGGAGCGGGAGGGAGGGGGGAGCCGGGGAGAGAGAGAGGGGGAGCCAGGGGGAGTGGGAGGGAGGGGGCTCTGGATTCCGAGCGGCGGGGCATTTGGAAACTGTGCAGCCAGACGGTCTGAAGCTAGGCGGCGGGGCGGCAGGGTACAGGGAAGCGAGGTGGCAGGGGCTTACACCGGGGACGAGGGTAGATATAAAGCGAGGACGAAATTTCGTCTACAGAAATTTTTTTTTTAAATAAAACTTTTTAGTGACGCACTAGAAGAGCATAGCGATTATGCACTCAGTAGCAATGTATAACAGTATAGGTCACTATTGAGCTTCTATTAGCGACGCTCTTGAAGCGTCGCTACAAATTAAAACCTTTGCTGCAGGCGGAATTTTGCCCGCGATAATTTTTTTTTAAAATAAAACTTTCTCGCGACGCTCTCGAAGAGCGTCGCTATTATGCACTCAGTAGGCACGTATTACTCTATACGTCTCTACTGAGCATCTATTAGCGACGCTCTTGAAAAGTGTCACTAAAAATTAAAACTTTTGCCGTGGGCAGAATTTCGCTGGCGGCAATTTTTTTTTAAATAAAACTTTTTAGCAACGCACTTTTTTATATATTTTTACTCCTCTCTCTCCTCCCTCCCACTCTCTCTCCACCCTCCTCTCTATCATCCCTCTCCTCCCTCCCTCTCTCTCTCCTCCCCTCCTCTCTCTCTCCCTCTCTCCTTCCCCTCCTCTCTCTCTCCCTCTCTCCTTCCCCTCCTCTCTCTCTCCCCTCAATCTCTCTCTCCTCCCTCCCTCTCCTCTCCTCTCTCTCTCCTCCTTCCCTCCTCTCTCTCACCTCCCCTCTCCTCTCTACACTCTCTCTTCTCTCTCTCCTTCCTCCCCTAGCTCTCTCCTCCCTCCCTCCCTCCCTCCCTCTCCTCTCTCTCTCCTCCTTCCCCTCCTCTCTTTATTCTCACTTCTCTCTCTCTCTCCTCTCTCTCTCTCCTCTCCCTCTCTCCCCTATCTATCTCCTCCTTCCCCTCCTCTCTCTACACTCTGGTCTCTCTCTCCTCTCTCTCTCCCTTTCTCCTTCCCCTCCTCTCTCTCTCCTCTCTCCCCTCGATCTCTCTCTCCTCCCTCCCTCCTCTCTCTCTCTCTCTCCCTTCTCTCTCCTCTCTCCCTCTCTCTCCTTATCTTCCTCTCACTCCTCCCCTCCTCTCTCTACACTCTCTTCTCTCTCTCCTCCCTCGCTCCCTCTCTCTCTATCCTCCCTCCTCTCTCTCCTTCCTCCCCTCTCTCTCCTCCCTCTCTCTCTACACTCTCTTCTCTCTCTCTTCCCTCCCTCCCTCTCTCTATCTTCTCTCTCCCCTCCGTCTCTCTCTCCCCCTCCCTCTCTACTCACTCTCTCCCTCTCTCTACACTCTCTCCCTCTCTCCTCCCCCCTCTATTTTTCATTTAATTTTTTATTTAAAACATAGGTAGTAACGACGCATGTTACTACATATCGCTACTACCAAGGGTAATAGCGACTCATAGGTACATGTGTTGCTACTACCCTTAGGTAGTAGCGACGCATATGTATATGCGTCGCTATTGCCCTTATCTAGTAGCAACGCATAGTTCTATGCCCCTCTCTCTTCTCCCTCTCCTCTCTCTCTCCCCCTCTCTCTCCTCCCTCTCATCTCTCTCTCCCCTCTGTCTCTGTCCCTCTTCTCTCTCTCCCTCACCCTCTCCTCTCTCTCCCCATCTCTCCTCCCTCCCTCTCTTTCTCTTCTCTCTCTCCCTCTATCCCCTCTGTCTCTCTCTCCCTCTCTCTTTACACACTCTCTCTGTCCTCCATCCCTCTCTCTACACTCTCTTCTCTCTCTCCTCCCCCCTCTATTTTTTTATTTAATTTTTTATTTAAAACATAGGTAGTAGCAACGCATATTACTATGTGTCACTACTACCAAGGGTAATAGTGATGCATAGGTACATGCATCGCACTACCCTTTGGCAGTAGAGACGCATATGTATATGCATCGCTACTGCCCTCATCTAGTAGCGACGCATAGTACTATGCGTCACTACTACTTTTTTTTAAAAAAAAATTATTTTTTAAAAAACAATTTTTTCTCTCTCCCCTCCTCTCTCCTCCCTCTCCTCTCTCTCCCCTCTGTCTCTGTCCCTCTTCTCTCTCTCCCCTCTGTCTCTCTCCCTCTCCTCTCTCTCTCCCCTCTGTCTCTCTCCTTCTCCTCTCTCTCTCCCCTCTGTCTCTCTCCCTTTCCTCCCCCTTCTCTCTCTTTCCCCTATGTCTCTCTCCCTCTCCTCTCTCTCTTTCTCTCTCTCCCTTCCCTCTCTTCCCCTCCTCTCTCCCCTCCCTCCCCCTCTCTCTTTCGTTAAATTTTTTATTCAAAATTTAGGTAGTAGTGACGCATGTGACTATGCATCACTACCACTAAGGGTAATAGCAACGCATATTACCATGTGCCGCTACTACTAAGGCTCTCTCCCCTCCTCTCTCCTCCCTCTCCTCTCTCTCTCCCTCTCTCTCCTCCCTCTCCTCTCTCTCTCCCCTCTCTCTCCTCCCTCTCCTCTCTCTCTCCCCCATCTCTCTCCTCCCTCTCCTCTCTCTCTCTCCCCCTCTCTCCTCCCTCTCCTCTCTCTCTCCCCTCCATATCTCTCTCCCTCTCCTCTCTCTCTTTCTCTCTCTCCCTTCCCTCTCTTCCCCTCCTCTCTCCCCTCCCTCCCCCTCTCTCTTTCATTAAATTTTTTATTCAAAATTTAGGTAGTAGCGACGCATGTGACTATGCATCACTACTACTAAGGGTAATAGCAACGCATATTACCATGTGCCGCTACTACTAAGGGTAATAGCGACGCATATTTACAAACGTCGCTATTGTTGAAACTAGTAGCGACGTTTGTAAAAATGTGTCGTTAATAGTTTTGAAAAAAAATTTAAAAATAATATATATATATACATCTTTTAGGGATGCTTATAAAAGCGTCGCTTATAACATAAGTATTAGCAACGCATAAAAGAAAGCTCGCCAAAAGTTTAAGTATTAGCGATGCTTAGATTTATACGTCGCTACTAGACTGTCATTAGCGACGCTTAATATTATGCGTCGCTAATAGGGGTTTTTTTGCAACATTTTTTTATATGTTGCTATTATCACTTTTTAGCAACGCATATGATTACGACACATATATAAGCGTTGCTAATACCCAAATTTGTTGTAGTGTTACCATAGCACAAATCTTGACTTCCATCGTCCAAACCGAAACCCAGACGAACAAAAACCTGGAGCTAGGTTCTACAAGCAGATGACAACAAAGATCCTCATGACTCAAAATCACCCATGCCACAATTCAATCTATCCTGATGAACAAATTTTAACGAACATGCAAGGAGGGCTGCAAGGAGAAAAAAGACATGAGGAGGTGAAAGGCCGGAGAAGAGAACCAGGTTGCCACTGACGGCTAGGGAAGGATGTCGACAGCGGCAGATACCTAGTTTATCATGTCTCCCAAATCGCCAACTCCACAAATATCGCTCCCATTCTGTTCCCTGCATAGGTTTTTAATATACGCACGCAATTTTTTTTTTAATATGTGTTTCAAAAAAAACAACTCTTGACAAGTTCAGCTCTTTACAAATATTGACTTTGAAGTCTAGACATCTCTATCTAATTCTCCTTCTAGGCTCAAATTGTTGAAAGAATTCCCTTATTTACTATCTCCTTGGAAGCTATGACTTCTTTGTTGTTTATCGCTTCTTTAGTTCTCCTATTGGTTTTATGTATTGAATTCTTATAAGCATTAAGGCAAAAATGCCATTGGCCCAATATTTATCACTGAAAAAAATTGTGATAGCAATATCTTTGCAAAGTTTTTAAACTTTTACATGCATGTGTTGTTAACGCATTTATAGAGATATTGCAGGGATTTTTGTGAAATGAGACAAGAAATTTTAGGAATTCACTTCTTGTTTTACATTGAAAGTGAATTGGGGATTCCTTGATATCAGTTCAAGCCACTAAAAGAGCTGATTCATATCTCATTAACCCCGAGCAAAAAAGTAAAATCAAATTTGATCCAAATATGAAGTTTCACTAGCGCGCATAATTGATTGTGCATTCACTAGTGAGCGTGATGAGCGTGATGAAACTTACAATAACGTGTGAGCTATTCACCGGTGAAACTTCACTAGTAGATTCCAATTCGTAAATTTTGGCCCCTATTTCAAAGTCGTCAAATGATCACGTTGACACTTCTATGTACCATGCTAAACTCATATGTGCCATGGTCAATGTTGTGGTCATATATATACATATATATATACAAATAGGCAAAACAGTAAAAGAAAAAGTGAAGAGCAAGCCATACATTTCTTTATTTAAAAATTTACAATAATCAAGCCTAGGGTTTTCACAACCTTTATTGTACAATCCTTAAATAAATTGAAAATGCCAAACAATTTTCTAGAAGTAATCAAGAAAGACACTTTTTTTGATTTTTCAACATTTTCATCATAAAAGACAGGTTTTCATTAAAAAATAAAAAGAAATATCACTTCCCAAAGCAAATACTTAAAGAAAAGACGTATGACGCAAGTAACTTTCCATGATACTTTCAAGTCCTTCAGCTTGTCTCTTAATATCCCCTTTCAGAAATGAATACTGACAAGTATCCTACCGACACTTCAAACTAACCTACAACTAGAAAATTACTACTAATTGCTATATATGAGATTTACACGACACCACACAATATCAACAAATTCATGAATAATTAGGGTCTCCTTTAGAAACAAGCTGGTGGGACAATAGTCCCTGTTGTAGACCCTGCAACATTGGCACACTTGCTTTTCACTGTTTTTCCTCCTGCTCCCACCAAATTAATATTCTGGAGTTGTATCCCACGACATGGGGCACTCTTGCTGCAATCAAATGTTACAGCAACCTCTGATGCACTTGTTCCTTTGATGTTCTTGTAACCAACATTACTGACCGCCACTGCTGAATCCTGCAACATGACAATAGGTTGGATTTTATTTCCCCAACTACTGTAGATCATGACGAGAAAATGGTCAATTGCAATTACTTGTTCTGGACATGGTTTATTGGAGTCGCAGTAGTTCTGATCTATGATAATCGGCCTTGCAACATTTTCCATAATAATGTTACTAAATTGTATACTGTTTGCATTTCCTGAACCCCCCTGCAAGACAAAGGTAAATAGTCATGGATTAAGATATGTTGCATGTGAAAAAAAATAGGATCAGATCTATCTCTGTACATGCATTATGCATATCCATAACTAAACTTATTCCCACATAACTGCAATTACTGGGGTCAACATAACCCTAGACGTAGACCATACCTGCCAGGTTTTGATCCTGACTCCATTTGTTGTTCCGATGATCTTAGCTCCATCTACTACTACATCTGAGACATGGGCTTCTGACTTTCCCTTTCCCAAGCTCCCAATGCTAGGTCCATCAAGGCAAACAAGAAAAAACATAAAAATCAGGGCGGGGGGGTGAGAGAGAGCTAAATGTATGAAACTCCTAAAAGGCGCTTTTTACCTTATTCCATGTCCTGGTCCACATGTTATGCCCGTAGCTTTGACATTTTTAGATCCACTTACTATTGAAATGCAATCATCGCCTTCACCAAAATTGAAAATGTACAAAGGTCAAACTCATCCTTTGAGATAATTAAGTGATGAAAACATAAAAAAAATTTAATCCATCATTATATATGACCGAAAAGGCTTAGAAAAGTGGTTAATCATCCTACCGGTTCCGATGACACAGTTTTCTATGTTGATGCTTTGGGTACTTGTGACATGAATTCCATCTGTGTTAGGGCTGTTTCCTGGTGCAGTGATGGTGAGACCGGAAGCCTGGACACTGGAACATTTCTCAAAGGAAACCTGGATCTTAGGGCTGTCCTTGACACCGAGGTTCTTTACCACGAGATTTTTGCATGAGTGGAACAAAAGAGCCTGCATCAAATGGAAACCATTATGGACAACTCCAATTATTTAAAAAGGGCTGAATGACAGAGAAGAGTTAGCCAAACTATGCATCAAATTCTGCAAATGAAGATATTGAACGTACTGTTGGAGCATCTGTGCAAGGCTGCAGTATGACAAAAGCGAATTTTGAAAAGTTTAGAAAATAATAACAAAAGAGCTATTACTTTTATGAAAAGGAAGAATAAGATGATCAATTCAAAGTACTTACAAGAGATTTGTCTATCTTGCATGATTTTTGCCACCATGTTGCTCCATTCCCATTCAGAGTTCCACCACCTTCAACAGTAAGGCCTTCAATTTTGCTAAAGAGAATCCACTGATTTATGTTATCTCCTTTCCAATCTGACATGTCAGTGGACGCTGAAAGCGTTCCTTGGATCTTACCAAAAAAAATAAGGTCATATTAGAAGCCATCTTCGACTGAGTTCAGTTGCAAATATATGCTGGCAGGCTTACCATGACTTTAACATTAGATCTACATGGACCCGAAAAGGTTATTGGCTTTAGAAGGTATTTTTTGTTCTCAGGCACTGTAAAAACAGCTGGAGCATTTGCACAGGCATCAGCCCAAGCTCTCTGAAATGCCTGCGTGCCATTACAAAAGGGATGATGCTTAGAGTTTCAAAGATCAGACAATTTAACAAATTAAACTGGATGCAGCTTTCTAGTTGTTCTGTCTGTCTTTTTCCTGGGTGTGTTACCTCTGAAGCATCTGTTCCATCACTTCTAGCTCCATAATTCTCCACATTTACTACTCTAGCGCCGTCTTGATCAAACCCCTCCAAACGAATGACTTCTTGCTCTAATTCAATGGCTGCCTCGAAGTCTAGGTTGAAATCATTGTCATCCTCAGTGTTTAATGTACCCAAGTATGAGGGGTTGGTTGGCTGGCCAAAAGAGGAAGGTTGAGCAAGAGGATCAATGAATAGTGGGTCCTCTTGAAGGCATAATGAAAGTGGGCACAAACAGCACAATGCAAAGAGAGGGAGCAACTGTCTTCTGGGAGCCATTTATGAAATTGTCTTTTCTCTCTCACTTTTATCAGCGAAGGAACAACAAACCAAACTGATCTCAAGTGGGTACTTGATCTTTAGAGGAATGGTGGTGAAATCATGACATGACGAGTATATATACATGAAAAAGGGGGCTTGGACAGAGAAAGGGAGGCAGCGAGAATGGCTTTTACTCAACCAATGGCGGCTCGTGATTTGGTTTCTCCATGATTCTAAGCAATGGATTTAGATGCAAGAGATTGAGACGGAAGGCTCTCTTGTGGGGTCAGGCCTTCACGGATAATAAAAATTTATTATGTTGTGGGATTTCTAACTAGTTAATCTGACCAGTACTTAACACATGCTGGACCTGAGGTGTAGGCACATTTTTCATGCTGGACCTTTGATCCAGCGGTGGATAGGTTCATTCTCTTAGACACGTAAACTAATGTCAAAATATGAAATAGGTTAAGTTCATACTTAAGAAAGTGTTAAACCATGTTAAATAGTGAGTAGACATACGTACCACCTAGCTAGTGCATCGGTTCTACTTCATAATTTCTCCTGATGCACATAGTCGTGTACTGTTTCCACGTAAAATGAGAAGTGTCTATAGTTAGCAGGTAAGTCAACCTCTTTTTAGCATAACCCTGGCTATTTAAGGGAAGAGTTTTTCATAACAATGAACTTAGCTTAAGGTATGCTTGGGAATCATTGATATTTTAGACCGGCGATATATATGTTAGTACACATTAGTGACTTACCTTCTATTGAGGTTATTGTCGAAGTAGAGCATGAAAAATGCTTCCCTATTTAAGTTGTGTAAATTGTCTCTTCCATTATTTCTTACACACTGCTCTACATATTCGCTTGCACAATTGAATTGTAAACTCGGTTATCCTAATAAAATAGAATAATATTTTAAAAAATAATATATTTTATTAAATGGTAAAACATACATCTAAGAGAATAAAAAATAAGCTTATGATACTTATTTCTAAGTACCCAATCATTTAAGTTTAATAAAATTGAGCTATAAACATAGAACAAATTTTTTTTATCAAATAGAGCTATTAATTAGGACGGAGGGGGTAGATTTTTTTAGCTTAATGAGTAGTGTCTAGAGTGCTTAGAACATGACTAGAAGAGGTAGGACAATCAGCCTTTTAGAGCACCTTATCTGGCTACTAATAAGTAAGAACGTGACTATTCACATTCCGTTTTTTTCCTATGTCCCTCATTTCCTATTTACTCCAACCCTACCTAGTCTAATTTCACACTTATCCCCACCTACAAAAAAAAACTTTAATTTTATTTTACCGCACCTCCTCTCCTTCTTTGATGGCACCGACTGTGCTATCAATATCATTGACGATCTAAACTCCACTCCACTTCTTCAACTATTCCTCACCGACGACCCAAACTCTGTGGCAACAACCGAAACTAAAGGGGGCTAGCCTCTAGCGAGGCCAACCAGATCTCGCCGTTCAGGATGGGTCAGGCCATGACTGCTAGATCTGGCTTACGTGACCAGATCTTGTCATGCAGGTCGAGTCTGATTACAATAGTATCTCGCCATACAAGCCAGGACTGACCACAATGACCAGATCTGGTTGCAACACGCAAGAGCATGGCCACTGTGTCTAGGCTCTGGCCTGCACCAGCCAGATATGACATGCGGGCTAGATATGTCTTGTGTGGTTGGATCTGGCCATCCAGGTCAGGTCCGGCCACAATGGCCAGATTTGGTCTTTACAGCCAAAACTAGTGGCCGTATGCCAAAGCATGGCCACCATGCCAAGCTAATGAATAGCCCGTGCCCCTAGCCATCGTCATGATAGGAACCTAATTGTCGGAGCTGTCACCGGAGGAGATTATTGGAGCCGTCACTGGAGAAGAATGGGATGGGGTTCAGGGGAAGTAAGCGTAAAGTGATGAGGGAAATATGGGGGAATAAAGTAAAAAAAAAAGGTCATTTTTTCATTTTAGTTGGGGGACACAAGAAAAAATTGAGTTATGAATAGAACTATTTAATCAACAATCCCCTCAAGTATGTACATGCACGGTCCTGGCGACCCCCACTCCACTAACAGTACACAGTTGGTTAGATATGATAATGAACTACTTCAATACCAATGTGCATAATAAATCATAGACGTACAATACTTGTACTATGGGAGTTTTAAGCTATTTTACTAAGCTTAATAATTAACAAAAGAAAAGGTTAAAAAGGATCAGACTTACAATTTACACAATTAGGAACACTAATTTCTATTGTTTCTTACACAGTGGCCAATATGTTTTGAATTGCATAATTGCATTTTAACCCATCGGTCATTCTAAGATATATTTCTAGACATGCTTATCATATTAGAACACAAGACTTGCCGTGGTTTGGTTGGGTTTGCTTCAGTTTGGGTAACGTGTGTGTTTGTGACATAAGTTGATAAGTCGTCTTTGTGATTTGTCAAAGGCGTTATAGTTGATGTACATGAGTTAGGGGTTTCTTAATTTTGACCCTTGACATGGGATTTATGTGGCATGACACCAGTGATTTGTGTGCCATTGTGTTCGATTTTGAACTTTCAATAATAAGTGTGTTTGATTGTTCAGGGCTTGCACCCTTACCTTGGTTTTATCCTGAACAATTGAATCAATCGTTAACCATCTCAAGCAAGCGTGAAGTAGTTGCATTTATATGCTCAAATGGGCATCATTCAACGAGAGTTCAAGAATTCAGGTAATGACCAATTTTAAAGCTTATGCATATGAGTTCACGTACACCACAGGGAATTATAAAACTTCGGCCACCTTATACTCCTGATAATATAACCTAACCAATTAATTCATTTAAATACTTTTCATTAAATCTGTGAGTCTAGTAAGGAACACATTTAGTAAATGAATTAACTGTAAGAAAGCCCAATGGCATACCCATTAGAACATTAATGATTAGGGGTGCCAATGAGCTAATCAGCCAGCTTATTGAGTAAAAGTGCTTCGACTCGAATATGACTCGACTTGACTCGAAGTAGCTCAACTCAAACTCAAATCGAACTTAAATATTTTTTAGTTGAGTTTGAGTACACCCTGGCTCAACTCATCTCAACTCAGCTTAAATAAAACTTGAACTTGGCTCAAACTCAACTCGTACTCGACTCGAACTCAAACTCGAATAAAATATGTCAATATATTTTATAAAATACATAAATACATATTAACACTTATGTATACATGTCCACAATTAATAATCTCAATTTATATTTATAATATATACATATATATTACAAATTTATATGTTATTAATGAATATTGTAGAATGTTTATGTATTGAGTATTGGCTTATATCACACATGATATATATTTTTGAGAAGTAAATATTTAAAGACACATTATACATATGTCTACATGTGATATGTATTGAAATTTAGATATATCATAGAAATAAGATTTAATAATGTATATGCATATATAGTACAACCGAGTAAAAAAATGAGATATATTGTACTACATATCAAACAATATGTCAATCATTAGAAAATATGTTATGATAATATTATTTACTATTTTTATATGTCAAACAAATTATGATATATCTTTTCAAATTTTCTATGAAGACCGGAGTTGGAATCCTTAGAAATTCGAATTTAACAATAATTTTATAAAAATTTCTTAGCACTAAATCATGGAGTCTCCTTTTTTTTATAAAATTAGGATAATTTATATTTATTTGGGATGGGTCCAAGATAACAAGACTTCAAATTTTATGTTCCTACATACTAAAACTTGACTCGACTTAGCTCCTTAGCACCCCCTACACATTACATATGATATAAATTATTTAAAAATAAATATTTCAAAGATATATAATATACATATATTATATATGAGATATTTTTAAAATTTTATATTTATATATAGTAGAAATAAATGATATACATTCATATATGATATCTTATATATACAAATGTAGTTAATATACTACTATGACTATAGTTAATTTAACACCTTTTGCCAAGACCTATAGCGTCACCCCATCTTTCACACCATGGGCAAAAGGGTCGAAAGAGGGGGAGGAGGCAGGAAGCGATGGCGAGTGGCCACTCAAGATAGGAGTGTGGCATGTTTGGTAGGAACCCTAATCACCCTCATATTGTTTTTTGCCACTACACTTGCCAATACGCTTAAACACAATTTAAATTGGTCATTCCCTAAATTCGTCGATGTTTTCTTCAACTCTCATTGATACCTATTTGATCATCTAAACGCAATTATTTCACGCTTGCTCAACATGGTTATCGATAACTTGATTAAATTGTTCATGATAAAACCAAGGTAATATTGAGACTTTTAAACAGTCATAACACTGGTTGAGAGATCAAAATCGAACTCAATGACACACAAATGACATAATGCAAATTGTTGTCATGCCACATAAATCCCATGTCAAAGGGTCCAAAAGAAAGAAGAACGCCTTTGACAAATCACAAAAGATGCATATGGCAATGAGACAACAAGACTTCTTCCAATTAAGTCCTAACAACTAATTAAAGGAATCCTAGTTTCAGTCCCTTCCAACACAGGCACATTAGCCAAACTGAACCAAACCAAACTAAACCAATTCACTCTCATTAAGGTAAAAAATATTGTAAATATAGACTAGTGTGTAAGAAATGATAGAAGACACAAAATAATGTTTACTAAAAGCTGAAGAGCTTGAAAATTCAGGGTCAAGCAAATAAGAGGAGCTTATATTGGCTTACGTGCAAAGATACATGACTATGTGTATCACAAGAAATTATCCAGTACAACTGATGCACAAGCTTCGTCGTGCACAGGTCCACTAACTATTTAACACGTTTTAATACTTTCGATGTGTTTGGACACGTGAGCTAGCTATTTAATATTTTGACTTTAGTTTTCGTGTCAAGAACCTATTTAAGCATACACGACTACATGTGCGTTATAACTAATTAGAATGCGTCCACATTATAATTAATTTTCATCATAACTATGAATGTTATTGTCATTATTATCGTAAATAACGGTGTTGTTATCGTTGTTCCTTTGATGAGGATGGAGAGGATACAGGTTGGGTGTGAAGGTCTGCACTGACCACCCAAGAGATCCTTCCGTCTCAATCTCTGTCATCTAAATCCATTGCTTAGAACCATGGAGAAACCAACTCAAGAGCCGCCATTGGTTGAGTAAAAGCCATTCTCACTGCCTCCCTTTCTCCCTCCGACCCTCCTTTTCTATGTATATATACTCATCATGTCATGATTTCACCACCGTTTCTCTAAAGATCAAGTACCCACTTGAGATCAGTTTGGTTTGTTATTCCTTCCCTGATTTCTCATAAATGGCTCCCAGAAGACAGTTGCTCCCTCTGTTCGCATTGTTCTGTTTGTGTCCACTATCATTATGCATTCCAGAGGACCCACTATTCATTGATCCTCTCGCTCAACCAACCAACCCCACATTCATGGGCACATTCACTGAGGATGCCAAGGATTTAAACCTTGACTTCGCGGCAGCCATGGAATTAGAGCATGAAGTCATCCGTTTGGGTGCTCGAGTAGTTAATGTGGAGAATTATGGAGCCAAAAGTGATGGAACAGACGCTTCAAAGGTAACACACCCAGGAAAAAGACAGACAACATCTAGAAAGCTGCATCCAGTTTAATTTGTTGAATTGTTTGATATTCGAAACTCTAAGTATCATCTCTTTTGTAATGGAACGCAGGCATTCCAGAGAGCTTGGGCTGATGCCTGTGCAAATGCTCCAGCTGTTTTCACTGTGCCTGAGAACAAAAAATACCTTCTGAAGCCAATAACCTTTTCGGGTCCATGTAGATCTAATGTTAAAGTCATGGTAAGCCTGCCAGCAATTAGTCACCTAATATCAGCATATATTTGCAACTGACCTCAGTCTTAAGGTTTTTTGGGTGTTCTAATATGACTTTGTTTTTATTGTAAGATCCAAGGAACGCTTTCAGCCTCCACTGACATGTCAGATTGGAAAGGAGATGACAGAAATCAGTGGATTCTCTTTAGCAATATTGATGGCCTTACTGTTGAAGGTGGTGGTACTCTTAATGGGAATGGAGCAACATGGTGGCAAAAATCATGCAAGATAGACAAATCTCGTGTAAGCACTGTAAATTGATCATCTTATTTGTGAATTGATCATCTTATTCTTCTTTTTTATAAAAATTGTAGCTCCATAGTTATTATTTGTCTAACTTTTTAAAATTTGCCTTTGTCATACTGCAGGCTTGCACAGATGCTCCAACAGTACGTTCATCATCTTCATTTGCAGAATTTGATGCATAGTTTAGCAAACTTCTCTTCTTTGCCATTCAGTTCGTTAAATAATTGTAGTAGACGTCGCTAAAGGTTTTCATTTGATGTAGGCTCTTCTGTTCCACTCCTGCAAAAATCTTGTGGTGAGCAACCTCAGGGTCAAGGACAGCCCTAAGATCCAGGTTTCCTTTGAGAAATGTTCCAGTGTCCAGGCTTCCGGTCTCACCATTACTGCACCAGGAAACAGCCCTAACACAGATGGAATTCACGTCACAAGTACCCAAAGCATCAACATACAAAACTGTGTCATCGGAACCGGTAGGATGATTAACCGCTTCTCAAAGCCTTTTCAGTCATATATAATGATGGATTCAAAAACAAATTGTGTTTTCATCACTTAATGTTATCAAAAGGATAAGTTTGATCTTCGTACATTTTCAACTTTTGTGAAGGCGATGACTGCATTTCAATAGTAAGTGGATCTAAAAATGTCAAAGCTACGGGCATAACATGTGGACCTGGGCATGGAATAAGGTGAAAATCACCTTTTAAGCGCTTCATACATTTATCTATCTGTCTATCTCTCTCTCTCCCCCTCTCTTTCTTCCCTGATTTCTATGTTTTTTTTTTGTTTGACTTGATGGACTTAGCATTGGGAGCTTGGGGATGGGAAAGTCAGAAGCCCAGGTCTCAGATGTGGTAGTAGATGGAGCTAAGATCATTGGAACAACAAATGGAGTCAGGATCAAAACCTGGCAGGTATGGTCTAGTTCAAGGGTAATTTCATCCCCATTAATTGCAGAGATGTGGGAATAAGTGTATTTGTGGATATGCATATGCATGTACATAGATAGATTTGATCAAAGATATTTTATCATATTTACCTTTGTCTTGCAGGGAGGTTCAGGAAATGCAAACAATATACAATTTAGTAACATTATTATGGAAAATGTTGAGAGGCCGATTATCATAGATCAGAACTATTGTGACTCCAAGAAACCATGTTCGGAACAAGTAATTGCAATTAACCATTTCTCCTTATGATCAACAGTCAATGGGAAATGAAATCTAACCTCTTGTCATATTGCAGGATTCAGCAGTGGCGGTCAGTAATGTTGGATACAAGAACATCAAAGGAACAAGTGCATCAGAGGTTGCCGTAACATTTGATTGCAGCAAGAGTGTCCCTTGTCGTGGGATACAACTCCAGAATGTTAATTTGGTGGGAGCAAGTGGGAAAACCGTCAAAAGCAAGTGTGCCAATGTTGCAGGGTCTACAACAGGGACTATTGTCCCACCTGCTTGTTTCTAGAGAAGACCCTAATTATTCATGTATTTGATGATATTGTGTAGTGTCATGTAAATCTCTTAGCAATTTGTTGTATTTTTCTAATTACAGGTTGGTTTGAAGTGTTGGTTGGATACTTGTTAGTATTCATTTCTTAAAGGGGATATTACGAGGTCAGCTGAAGGACTTTCATGAGATCTCATGGAAAATGCCTTGCTTCATTCCTCTTTTCTTTAGGTATTAGGGGTTTTCTTTTACTTTGGGAAGTGATAATTCTTTTAATAATCTGTATTTTAGGGGGAAAATGAAGGCCAACCAGAAAAGGGGCTTCATTATTAGTTCTAGAAAATTGTTTGTCATTTTAAACTTATTTAAGGATTGTATAATAAAGGCTGTGAAAAGCCAAGGCTGGATTATTGTAAAATTTTAAATAAAGAAATGTATGGCTTCTTCTTTACTTCATTATTTTTAGTTTTCTATTTCTCTCTTTAGACATATATATATATATAGAAAAAGTTTATATGAGCCCGGGCTTATATACGCCTACGTGAGCCCGAGCTCTATGAGCCGTCGAATTTACATCCGGCGGCCTATAATATTCATGGATTTAAACCCATGAGTATTACCATGAGTATTATGAGCCACTGGATGTAAATCCAATAGCCCCTAAAGCCCGGGCTCACATAGGCATATATGAGCCCGGGCTGATATAAACGGGACTATATATATATATATATATATATATATATATATATATATATATATATATATATATATATATATATATATATATATATATATATATATATATATATATATATATATATATATATATATATATATATATATATATATATATATATATATATAAAGTCCATGGCATATATGGATTTAGAATGGTACACAGAGGTGTTAAATAGCTCATTTGAGTACTTTGAAATGGGGGCTAAAATTTAGGGACTGTAATCCACTCTCGAAGTTTCACTTGTGGATAGTGTACAAGTTTCATCACATCCACCGGCGAAGGTGCCGTCGATTCATGTCCACTACTTAATGCGCTGTGGATTCTTTCCAAAAGAATCCTTTGCAGTGAAATAAAGCAATAGGTTTCTTTCTCCCAAAATGTTCTACCATGTAAGCATCTTGCATGATGAGATGTGTTAGAGATGTACGAACAACCCTTTAAACAAGAAACCAACTATAAAAGAATATTCTATATAATTAGTGTCAGCCTCTAGTACAACAAGGATAGGACCAAAGTTCATATCTTTGTGGAACTCATCCTTAAGAAGATCAAATCTAGGTGCATCTATATGAGATCAAAAGAGTGTGTTTTTTGACTGAGTGCATTTGCTACATTACTTTTTGTGTCAAGCTTGTGTTTGTGGGGAAGAATGAACTTATGTAAATAATTTACCCATTTGACATGTCCAGCAGTCAACTTCTATTAGCCATTAATGTGCTTAAGAGTCTCATGATCATAATAAACAACAAAATATCTTTGAATATGATACCAAAATACAAGGGTTTTGATAACAACATGGAGTTCAAGATCCTAAGTACTATAGTTAAGATCCTAAAACATGAGAAATATCTTGCACATATTTTCAAAGCATAGATACATAAAACACTTTATGAACATTGTCTAGCTTAGGGGGCAAAGCCAATTTGTAAGCCACTGGCCCCACTTTATCAAAAATTTCAAACGGCCCCACAAAATGAGGACTTAGCTTACCTTTAACACCAAATCTCATAACTCCTCAAGTTGGTGATACCTTTAACAACACATGATTACCTACACAAAAGTTGAGGTCTTTTCTTCTCTGATCGGCATAGCTCTTTTGACAACTCTGAGCTATCATTAATCGATTCTTGACAAGCTTTACCTTATCAGCACACTGCTTCAAGAGTTCTGACTTCACTAACTTTCTCTCCCTCATTTCATTCCAACAAGTTGGGGATCAACAGGGTCGACCATAAAGAACTTTATACGGTGTCATGCCTATACTAGAATGATAAGTATTATATTAGGCAAATTCAATCAATGGCAAGTATTCATCCCAATTACTCTTTCAATCTATGGCGCATGCTCGTAGCATATCTTCTAATGTCTAAAGAGTTCTTTTAGACTGACTATCTGTCTACGGGCGGAAAGCCATACTAAATCTGATATTAGTACCTAACTCTTCTTGAAGACTGCCAAAAGTGTGAAGTGAATCGTCTATCCCTATCTTAAATGAATGATAATGGTACCTCATGTCAACTCATAATTTCTTTTATGTACATTATTGCCAAAGCATTTAACGTTTGTGTCTTCTTTAGGGGAAGAAAATGTTCAATTTTGGTAAGTCAATAGATTCATGACTTGATGAAGTCCTAGGTAAGCCTAAAATAAAATCCATGGAAATGTGCTCCTATTTCCATTTTAAAATTTTAATAATTTGAAGGGTACCTTATGATTTTTTATGTTCCTCTTTAACTTGTTCACAAGTTAAACATTTAGAGACAAATTCTCCTATGTCCCTTTTTCATCCCATTCCACCAAAAATTCTTTTTTATGTCTTGGTCCATTTTTGTTCTGATTGGGTTGATGCTGTATTGAGATCTATGTGCTTCATATAACAATTCTTGTTTTAATTCAAGTACCGCCAGAATCACCAGTCTTCCTCTAAATCTTATTCCATTATCAGAGCCTTTACTAATGTCAGGCTTGTCTAAAAAGGTTTATACTTCTACATCATCTCTCTAAGCCTCTAGAATGCGCTCAAGTAATTCGGATTTCTCCTTCTGATTAGCTACAGAAGCCTTTTTGTTTTCTAATTGTAACTTAGGTTGCAAACCCATTACTTCTTCCACCAGTTTTCATTCTTTTACTAACATTCGAACAACTTCCCCGTGGCCTTTTGACTCAAGGCATCGACAACCATATTGGCTTTTGTTAAGTGGTATTGAATCGAGAAATCATAATCATTAAGATACTCAATCCACGGTCTTTGCCTTAAGTTAAGATCACTTTGAGAGAAAATGTACTTCAGACTTATGACGTGTAAAAACTTTAAATTTCTCTCCATATAAATAATGTCTCCTGAGTTTTAAGGTAAAAACTACTGCTACCAATTCTAAGTCATGAGTGAGGTAATTGCCCATTCTCGACGCATCGTTGTAAATGACAAATCCTCCACTTCTAGACAGTAACGATAAGACTAGAGTAGTGGTTAACTTTTGTTTTAACTCTTGTAATGCCTTCTCACATTCCTCATCCCATATAAACTTCACCCCTTTTCTAGTTAGCTTTGTCAAGGGTAAAGTTATACTTGAAAATCCTTAGATAAACCTTCGGTAATAACCGGCAAGCCCTAGAAAACTTATAATTTTTGTGACTGTCTTGGGCCTTTCCCACTTTATAACTGCTTTGATTTTGGCAGGGTCCACTAATACTCCATTTTTAGAAATAATGTGACCCAAAAAGATAATTTGTTCTAACCATAATTCACACTTATTGAACTTAGCATATAGCTTATGATCTCTTAAGGTTTGAAGAACAATCTATAAACGTTCTCAATGTTCTTTTGAATTTGTAGAGTAGACCAATATATCATCCACGAAAATAATTACAAATTTATCCAAATAAGTTCAAAAGACTCGATTCATAAGATCCATGAATGTTGCAGGAGCATTCGTCAATCTAAATGGCATCACTAAAAATTCATAGTGGTCATATTGGATACGATAAGTTGTCTTTCGAATATCTTCATATCGTATTATTAGCTGATGGTACCCTAACCTCAAATCTATTTTTCAGAGAACTTTTGCTTGTTGTAATTGATTAAACAAATCATCAATCCGAGGTAAATGATATTTATTCTTAATAGTCACAGAGTTAAGCATCCTATAGTCTATGCATAGTCTCAAGGATGCATCCTTCTTCCCCAAGGTGAGATACTGGGTTTGATAAATCCTTTATTTAATAAATCCTGCAATTAACTCTTTAATTTTTTTAATTCTATAGGTGCCATATGATAGGGTTCCTTAGAGATGGGTTTTGTTCCTGATAGTAAGTCAATATGAAAATCTATCTTTCTCTTTGGTAGTACCCCAGGAAAATCGTCAGGAAATACATTCGAAAAATCATTTATCACATCAATATCTTTTAACTTGGAAGATGAAGACTCCTCATAAATCACACTAGCAAAATATGTTTGGCATCACTTAGATATCAATCGTTGTGCTTTCATAGTAAAAATGATACATGCCCTAAAGGATCTTTGTTTCCCTAAAAGGTAAAATTTTCCTCTCCTTGCTTATTGAATGTAATTTTTTCTTCTTATAGTCTACTAAGGTCTCATTATTGGCTAACCAATCCATTCCTAATATGACATCATAGTCTGTCATACTTAAGAGTATAAGATTAGCCTCCCATTTTTTGTTTTCTAATGACATGGATACATCTTGCAGAAATTTTTGAGCTATAAAAGTTTTTCCCATAGGAGTTGGCACTTCTAAAATATATCCTAGTTCCATAACCAGATCACCAGTACTTAAACCAAAATCATAAGATATAAAAGAATGTATCGAACCTAGATCTATTAAAACCTTAGCAAACTTATCTAAGATCAGAAGTGTACCTTGTATAACTCCTATTGAAGTTTGGGCTTCTTTTACAGTAATAGCATAAACTCACCCTTGAGTCTTAGGCTTTTGTTCCGTCTTGATTTCCTCTTAGTTCTTCTTCTTGAGGCATTCCTTGATCTTGTGTCCAAGATCCCCACATGTGAAGCATCATTTCTAAGAGAAGTAACGATTTCTGGGGAATTAAATCAATTACATTTGGAACACTTCTCTATTTTTTTCTCTCATTGCGTTTGGGTTGATGGTCTAGAGGCCCTCTGAAATTTTTGGTTATTGATCTAGTTAGGGAATGTCATTTTCCTCCTCCGGTCTTTAGTCTTGCTACCTTGCCCATAGTTTTTTCTGTCAACGAAGAACTCCTGATATTCTTGCTCCAACAAAGAGGCCAATTCCACAACTTTGGCCAAAGTAGTAGGTTGAAATCCTACTATTCGACTACAAAGTCCATTATTCGGTCCTCTGACAAATTTTTGAGCTTTCATTAACTATGTAGGGCAAATTTCAGGAGCGAAATACTAAACAAATTTATTTTCATACTAAATATTGTCATATTTCCTTGTTGGAGGTCCAAAAATTCTCTCTTTCTTCTCCTGAACATGAGGAGGGAAATATTTTTTGTATAATACTTCTCTGAACTCTTCCCACTTGATATTTCCTTTATCGGGAAAGAATTTTCTTTCTGCTGACGGCCACTAGAAAGCCGCCTCTCCTATCATAGCAAAAGTGGTTACATCTACTTTCCTATCTTTAGGAATTTTTAATCCCTTAAATATCCTCTCAACCTCAAATGTCCATTTCTTGGCAGCTTTTGGTCCATCTTCTCCCGAAAATTCTAGAGCAATTTTCTTAATCACTCATGCAAATTATATTTTTCACTATGATTGTTTTTAGCCAAATCCCTAGAGTTACTTAAACGGTTAGGGTTGTACTTCTTTACCATTATTCAAAGTCATTTTGGGGTGCTAACAGATTGTAACAACCTTAAATTCACAAGAAGTTTTGTAGACTAACAGTATTTATTTATAAATATTTTCATACATATTCACATAATACAATAAGAAGTGTATCTGATACACTTGTCAAAACAACTATTTTACAAAATGACTTAAGTATTTAAATAACGCGCACACATTTTTTTTATCTTAAGGTTGAGACCAACATTTTAAGGGAATATTTTCCTAAACGGGCATTGAAAGAAATAGTACCATCTCTACTCACAAAAGGACATATCTCAGGAAATGGTTCAGTGTACCACGAGCACTAACAGAAGTAGTGTTGCCCTCTCTGCTCACAAAAAAAAAAAACATATCTCAGGCAATTGGTCAATATGCCACATTATTCCCTTACCCTTATCATGCCTTTGAGCCCATTTAGCTTTCTCCTTTTCTTTTTCTTCTTCAAGGGGTGGTTCATTTAAATCAAAGTCTCTCGGGATATTTTCTCTCATTGGGTTTTCCATCTTCCCACCCTCGCCCGGGTCATTTATTAACATTTCTTTCCAAAAGGTTTCATCCTCAACTAGATCCTCCTCAAGCTGGTCCTCTTCGGGTTAGTTTTCCTCAAATGGGTCCTCCTCGAGTGGTTCTTCCTCAAACGGGTCTTCCTCATACAAGTCTTCCTCTGGTTGGTCTTCCTCAACTAAAATTGGTGTATCAAGAATGTTTAGTACTACCTCAACTGAAATGGGTGTATCAGTAATATCTATTACTTCATGGACCTCGTCACTACTTTGGGATAATACAATAGTGATTTCTGGTTCATTCGAAGTGTTTGCATTTTCTGCCATAAGGGTTTCCTTTGGAACAAGACCACTCTTCTTGTCTTCTCGTGATGGCAAAGGCAGTTTTCTTGCTGACATGTGATACAAAGAGCCTGAGATGAATGTCAATTTTTATTTTTCCATTAACTTTCATATAATTTTAAAACAAAGCATAGCATCAGTAAAACAATCAAAAATAAATATTAAGTATTCATGTGACTAATAAAAACTACAGCTCTACCAACATTGAAAACTTGGGCTCCAATACCAAATGTGATGGCCGCCATTAAAATAATTATGATATAGTAATCATAATTATAACTTTGCTCAACACGAGTAAATGTCACACACATGACCGAACATGACGGTCATCAATATATACAAGGATGAGACATTCGCATAAAATAATGCATAGTTTAAATTTGAGTCAATGCACAGCCAAAATTTTATATATCACAACATTATCAAGTTTAATGAAACATAATAAAATTATTACATACGTCAAGGGCCATTGTTAGTAGAGCAGTCATATAACAAAATTTAGGCATATCAAGCCTTTACATATTAGTGACAATTAAAAAACTAGCTAAAACCACATCAAATTAACCATATGGAAAACTCTTCTGCTTTCACCTCTACCTTAGCTGCATCACCTACATAGTCTAGAGGTGGGTGAGTATTTTTATACGCATTAGGTTGAAATAAAATCTAAATTAATGCTTAAGCAAAAAACTCATGAAACAAATATAATCTTTTTTGTAATATCTTTGCCGAAAAAGAAGTTATTTCATAAACAAATTCAAAAAATATTGGTTCCTCCAACGAATTTAGATTCAGAGCAGTGATACCGAATGGCGTTCCCCCGATACTAAAGTGCCAATGGGAGGCTCTAAAGGCTAAGAGCTTACCCATAATGCTCCACACCTATATGCGTACGATATATACCGATTATTTTTTTCAGTAGGTATCCAGATAAAATATGATCATTCTAGGTTTTACCCGAGAACTACCCAAAAAATGCACATACCAAAACATGATTCAGCATGTATAAAACATTTCATACTAATAACATTTTTCAAAAGCTAAAGCAAACAAGCATAGATGAATAAAAACAGTACGAAAAAATTTGACTTTACAAGCAAAACATAAGTTTAGCGCTTAAGACCCCCTACCTTAAGCTTGGGTAAAATTTTGTGGTTGAGGAGGCCTCAGACAGAAAAACTAATGCTGCCACAGCATCTGGCATAGTCGAATTAGTTGAAAATGCCTTTTGAACAGCTTGATTCAAACTTAGAATGGCTCAAAACATAATTTGAGGAGTGGTAAAACTAAGAATGACTGGAGTAGAAACCGTAGGTAGAATTTATAGGTGGAAATATGAAACGTGGTATACGCGGTGTGCATCGCACCACGCGCGACGTAGTTCCGCCATGCAGAACCGCATGTCACGCGGTGGTTTCATGATCGGTGGGGGCCAACCACGTTAGTCCCGCATGTCACATGCCATATGCCTTAATAGGCGGTACTTAGGAATCATAACTTTGATAGCTTTTGGGCTTTATACAAAATAGCTATTCTTCAAAATTGAAGATAGTTTTTGGGCTCTACATTAAATAACTACCCTTAAATCTGATCAAAATCGTTCATAATGTTATTAAAATAATAATATTTTTAAATTCGTATCTCAAAGAAATCACTCTTAGAGGGGTGCAAGACACTAATATTTTAGTGCCCGTCTAACCCCTAATAATACCCTTTTTCGAAATGATCTTTTATGAAAAAATTACAAAATCGATCATCAGTCGAGTCATAGCACAGAATTAGAGTTTAAGGCCACGTACTCTTCATTCTTCAATTTAACCAGAGTCATGGCTGGTGGTTGCAGCCTTATCGTGTTCCTGAGCTTACAAATGGCAAGCAAAACCTCCCCTCACGTCGGGACAGAATTCCTTCTGAACTTGGTAATGGAAAATGAAGTTTCCACTTGCGATAGGACCAAATCTCTATCTGGGCTTGGAATTGATAGACGAAGCCTGCCCTTGCACTGGGATGTTTCCTTGTTCTAGCCCAAAAGCAATGAATGGAGCCTCACCTAGCCCTGGGTCATTTCCCCCTTTTAGAGTAGCTAACTCGAAAAATGTATCCCTCTACGACATAGAGCACCCTGGAATTAGTTAGGATCATTTTTTGAATAGATAAAATCAGCAATAAATTGCTTAGAAATGAGGGTCTAAACGGCAGAGGTCAGAAGAGAGGAGGAGAAGTTTGTGGCGATGAACCTCCCCACCCTCTCACAATTTATAAGAAATAGGGTCTGTCATATGTGCAACATGTGTCGCGCATCTAATGGTAGCTCAAGATGGCTTCTACAACTAGCCTGCAAGCTAACCTACTGCGGCAAGTTAACCTGCCACAGCAGGTGGTCAATGTGGCTGACGCTAGCTTGCTAGTGTTAGCCTGCTCACGTCAAAAGTAAATTATTATTTTATTTTTATTTTTTTGAATTTCGTTTTCAAACGGGTGCAACTCCTTACTATGAACTTAAAATCATGTATTTTTGGTACCGTTGTACTCGTATCGATGAGCACTTCAAAACAAAATGACACAAGTGTACCTTATCTTGTGAAATTAGTGTGATCCCCACCCATGGCATGCTTCTCAAGGCCGTAGCCATGATCTACGTGTCCAAAATGATGCAAGTGTACCTTATATTTTAATTTTAAAAAAATAGCTATAAGGTCCTGAAACTCGCTAATGGGCCCAAATATTAAAATTTTCAAAACATTGAAATTTCATGGTGTTACAGATGGAATCATGGAAGTTTGGGTGCATGTTTGTCCAAGTTGGTAGGTATAGGTAAGAGAGACATTATGTTAGACCTATAAAGGTGATTAATCTTTGCTTTTGTTGCTTCAGCTTTTGGCACAACATTTCCCATTGTATCAAAAGAAAGGAGACATAACTCATCCTGAATGGACTAATGAAGACCGTTAATGTACTATGCAACTAACTATTTTGAGGTCTCATGCAACTCCTTACATGCGAAAGTATAGTGTATATTTGCTGGCGATGGTTGCCTCTGTCAAAAGTTTTGAAGGTGTTAAAAGAGTACCTGAACATGAAAGGGAAAAAATGTGGCATGTGTCACCCTTTGTAATTCTTCATATGTGGTTATCATTGGTGGATCTCTCATTTCTGCATGTTGCATCTTTAGTGACCGCCACCATGCCAAAACTCGGCCTTGGACTTTTTTAGGCAACTAAGTAGACCTGCTTGTCTATCAAGACATTGACACAGCCAAAGGCTTCCGTGTGATGAACCAATCAAGGAAGTCGCGTGATGAACCAATCAAGGAAGTCATCCGCAGTCATCCCCCCACACACACAAAACTCTTAAATATTGTAAAAAGAGGTGTGTGTGTTGTGTGGCCAAGACTTGGGGTCACTTGATTTGGAATTATCTAATCAAACATGACTATTTTTTGTGAACTCAATGTCATTGACATGAGAAATAACCTCCCTAATTTCTTCGTCTAATAGTGGAAGTTTTCAGTTGCGGGTTGCCCTTGGTGGCATAACACTTCGATCAAATAGGACATTGAATTTATTACGAGTGTAGGAAGCCCTCAGCTACTATTTTGATGAAAGTCTTTAAGATTTTATTGCGATCTATAGGCTTCGGCCAGGCAATAGGAGTGAGATTCCAAGGTTGGGTACTGTAGTTCTTTGGTTTGTGGGAGAATGGGTTAGACATTTATGAGAGACAACATCAGCTATGCAACTCATGTGATCTGGATGATAGATGGGGGCATTCCTATGCCATGGTATGGAGGTGGAGCTTCTGCAATATTGTCTCCGTTTGATGCTACATTTGAAAAAATAGTGATCTTTACTGAATGGTGAAACCTTCATATAAGAGAAAAAAAATAAGCTTATGATAATTATTTTTAAGTACTTAACCACTTAAATTGAACAAAATAGAGTTATTAATATGGAACAATTTTTGTTTACAAATGGAACTATTAATGTTACAAGCATAGAACATTAGGTTCCAACCAATTGTAGAAAACAAAGAGCCAAAAAACAAAGAATTTTTTTTTCTACTTGAGATCCACTGATGGCTTCCTTCTCTAATTTTTTATTTGCCTAAGAGAAAGATTGTAGGGGCAATTCCTTGCTACATTGCCAAGGGAAAGAACAATCCTAAATAAGGTAAATAATAGGATTCCAATTCTACTCCATGCAAATACATTCCTAAAATAGAAGCTTTTCAATTTACAAAAGCTTTGCATGAGATGTTCAAAGGGATTTTGATACATGATTAAAGAGAAACTCTAAGTAAAATACAAGGCAATAGAGAAGTAGAGAATAGTTGCGACAATTTACTGCTGAGGATGAGTCTGCAATGCACCTAGTCAAGATGCCAAAGGACTCCAATGGAGAAACTTCTTCTCGAACATCACAATGCTCCCCATTCTATTGTTGGAAAGTGTGTTAACCATGGCTAAGCCTATTTTATGAGAAGTCTATGTAAATGGGCTTATTGGGTATTAAAAGCCCAAGCCCACTTTTATATGAATGAGAATCTCATATGTGAATATTGAAGAGCAAATATATAGTCCACATTGCTTGGAAGACAAAAATTAAGTTGGTATGAAATGCCAAAGTTTCACCTTTTGAGTTAGGCCCTTAAATCACCCCACTTTAGTAGGGGATATACATACTAGACCAAGCACCTATGTGGAAAAACCCACATGCATGTGTGCAGGCCACCACCGTTGTCAAGCCAGCTAGCTTGGTTAGCACACATGGTCAATCGGGCCAGGTTTCGTCAATAAGATATTTATTTTTTAGGACTAATTCTTTTGGTTTTCTCTTAACCCAAAATGGGTCTAGTTTTAACTTAACTCAAATGTGTCCCTTAACAAGCGCTTAATTCAAATGTGTCCCTTAACAAGCGCATGCGTCCATTTGAATGGGATGGGGTTTCTTCAATGAGATTTTTTTTGTGATCTATAGAACACTAAAAAATCATTTTCTTTATAATCCTTTCCTTGGTTTTTTTTCCTGCTTAAAAGTAAGCAAATATTCTATGTGGTTTTATGTGTAAGTTGTCTAGAGTCCTACAACGTATGGTATCTCAAATTATCCTTGGAGATAGACATCCAAGAGATCTAAAGCACCCTTGGGAGGACAAAAATTTGTCTTAAGGACAATTTGATCTTATCTTTTTGTGATTTCTATAAGTTTTCCTAATTGCAATTGTATAAGGTACAGAGTTAACAATCTTAAGACAAATTTTCATTTTTTTTCGTACTTTACTGTTCTGATTTTCTTACTTCTAAACTAAGACAATCTTCTATTCGTTTGAATAGAAATGGCTAAAAAGGGTACCATGAATGTGACTCCAATCATAATTTCTACTTATGTTACTGCTCCATTCATGTTAACCATGGAGAAAAGCAAGAGAAATTCAGTGGTGCATATTTTAAGAGATGACAGCAAAGAATGTTGTTCTATCTGACCACTTTGAAATTGGCTTGATTCCTTCATGAAGATAGAGAAAAAGGATGATAAACAAGTTGTTAGTGCAACGATGCACAAAAATATGTAGATTTTCTATGCAGAAATTATATTCTCAATGGGATGGACAACACTCTATATGTATGTAGTCTATGAAAAGTGCGTAAGTACTATAGGAATCGCTAGACAAGAAGTATAAAATAAAAGAAATCTTCACAAAGAAATTTCTTGTTGGCAAATTCCTAGACTTTAAGATAATGGACTCTAAGACTGTAATAAATCAAGTCTAAGAACTTCAAGTAATCCTGCATGAATATCATGCAAAGGTGTTACTTTGAGTGAATCTTTTCAGGTGGCTATAATGATTGAAAATTTACCATATCCTAGAAGGATTTCAAGAACTACTCAATGCATAAGCACAAGGGGATAAGCATGAAGGACTTTATTGTAAGGTTAAGGATTGAAGAGGACAATCATGCTTCTAAAAAGAAAATTGGGAGTCATAATACTGAGACCAAAGTGAATGTTGCGGAACAAGAGCATAAAAACAACAACCACAATAGCAAGAAGAGAATGAATCCTAGAGGTCAATCAAATAACAACTCCAACAAAGCTAAGTGTAACGCCCAAGATTTTTCATACATTTTCCTTAAAATTCATGAAATTTTTTTGCAATATAACGGTTGTAAATCAAGAAAAATGATAGATACAAAACCTCTGAAAGCAGTTCAAAATTCAAAACATCACACATCAATCATTTTCCCTTACAAATTTTTCTTATTCGATCAAGCATCGTACGGCCAAACCAAACATCATCAGGCACAACTTGAAAATAAATGTACGAATAAATTGCTATGATCATAGGTTTTAAATACAAATCTCTCCTAGGCATCCCTGAGTACAAATCCTATAACAGTCTACAATCTGATCCAAACTAAAAGTCCAAAAGGATAAACATTTTAATTCTCATCTCACCCAATAAAATAGATCATGACACAAAATAATACTCATAGTGAGTCAAGTATATACCTGAGTCTAAGGGAATCAATCTACCATGGAAGTGAACATCCAAATCCAAGAGCACTCCATCACAAACCTACAAAAACCTCCCAAACAATGGGGCCAAAAAATAGGGTAATGAGTATTTTTATACTCAGTAGGAAAATATCCAGTAGGGGAGTTCTAAATAGTGAACTCAGTAAGTCCATACATAGATGCGTTCCTGCAACTCAAACATTAAGCAAACAAACATATCATAATTATGCTCATATGCATACAACCACACATATCATCATGCTAAAATCATACCATTAAACTAATCTTACACATACACCCTTAATCAGGGTCTTACAAACTTACTCAAACCACCGTACGCTTACTCAAACAACTTACACATACTTGTACGACCTTACTCGTACAATCATATGCTTACTCATACAGCTTATACATATTTGTATGACCTTACTTGTATAATTATACACTTACTCGTACAATCTTACACTTACTGTCTTGCTCAAAAACATACTCTTGCAGTCTTATTCATAATCATACTCTTACAGTCTTACTCATACTCTTACAGTCGTACTCATACGCATACTCTTACAGTCGTACTCATACTCATACTCTTACAATCGTACACATACTCATATGCTTACTCAAAAATACACAGACTCATACAGCCATGCTCATAATCATACATAACAACTCACATAGTCGTACACATACTATCGACTACTGAAGCTCATTACAACTAATAAGCTCCAGCGTCAAAATGGAAAAGAATGTCACGGGGCATCACCTTAACCTCCGAGGAGTGACTAGATGCCATGAACTTTTCTGAATGTAATGCACACAAATGCTCATGGGGTACAGGATCAAACAAGTAAGAGCAGGTTCATGATACTACTTACCTGAGCGCGCAAAACCTAAACACCCACACATAAGGGGTCATACAATTGCCCACCATAATGGGTCTTATAGTGTCATAGAATTGCCCACCATCATGGGTCTTATAGTGCCCTAGAATTTACCACCATTATGGGTCTTATAGTGCCAGTGTCAGTGCCACTCTTGGGCAGAATCATACATAGCTCTCAATAGAACATCAAATAGCTCGGCTTATACAGCACCCAGACCAAATTAAAAACATGCATCGCTCTCAACAGAACATCAGATGTCTAAGCTTCATATAGCACACAGACTAAATCGGAAACAACATCACTCTCAACAGAGCGTTATAGCAATCCACGATGTAATATGAATTTATTGTACTTGATAGAGTAGGCGAAGAGGGTAAGTGACTTTGCTATTTTTTAGAGAATATTTCAATGTGGAGGGACCTATGCCACTTATTTACATCCATTGTGATAACAAATTGGCATTGGAATGGCACAAAATAACTTATATAGTAGTAAGTCCAAACATATACATTGGAGACAACAGTTTCTCTCTAGTGGAATTATTTTCTATGAGTATGTAAGCTCAAAATAAAATATTACCAAAGAGCAAGTAAGCATTTTATCGAAGGGAATGAGCTTGAAGTCTATACATTAAGAGTCACCATAATGACAACTCAACCTAGTTAACTATAGATTTCAAGATCCAAGTTTAAAAGAACAACCAAATTATAAGGGATTTAAGGGGAATTATTTTTTAGATAGCATCCTATTCGTATTCCTATATTGAGATAGTGATGTCTACATTATGAATTAGAATAAGTTTTGCTTTTAATGAATCTTATAGCTTGAATTAGTTCAAGTGCGGTATGACAGGATACTCCTAATAAGAATTACCTATATGAATGTCAAGGGGCCGCTACTATGGGGATTTTGAGGCCGAATATTCTAGAGTACTCATGAAACTAGGTTTATTCATGACCAAAATGAACATCATCATGAGAATTATATTATCACTACAACAAAATGTAGTATTAGCGACGTAAAATTAAACGTCGCTAAAAATAACTATTTATGACACATAGAAAAATGTCGCAATAAAATTAACTATTAGCGATGCATAAATCTATACATCGCTAATAGTCATATATTAGCAATGTTTAATCTAAAGCGACGCTAATAGTTAACCTATTCGCAACGCTTTATACAAATGTAGCTAATAGCAAGGCTATTAGCGACGCTTCTTATAAGCGTTGTTAATAGCAGGGCTAATAGCGACGCTTAAAAATAAGTATCACTAATAGTTATTAATCTAAAATTAAAAAAATTAAAATAAATACTATTAGCGACATATAGCATATACATTGCTAATAATACAGGTAGTAGCGACGCATATTCCTTTACGTCACTAATACATACACTATTAACGATGTATAGAATATACTTCACTAATAGTATTTATTTTATTTTATTTATTTATTTTTAAAATTAATTTTTTCAAAATAAAAAATTAAAATTAAAGGAGAGATAGTGAGTAGAGAGAGAGGTGAGAGATAGTGTGTAGAGAGAGAGGAGGGAGAGTGAGAGAGAGGGGAGAGGGAGAGAGAGAGAGGAGAGGGAGAGAGGGGAGAGAGAGAGGAGAGGGAGGGAGGGAGAGGTGAGGGAGAGAAAGAGAGCGGAGAGGGAGATTAATTAATTTTTTATTTTTAATATTTTTTATATATTATTATATTTTAAAATTAAAAATTAAAATAAATACTATTAGCAACGGATAGAGTATACGTCGCTAATAATATAGGTATTAGAGATGTATATTTCTACATATCGCTAATACATACACTATTAGCGACATATAGAAATACACATCGCTAATAGTATTTATTTTATTTATTTATTTTTAAAATTATTTCTTAAAAATAAAAAATTAAATTAAAGGAGAGAGAGTGAGTAGAGAGAGGAGGGAGAGAGAGAGGAGAGGGAGAGAGAGAGAAAGGAGAGGGAGAGAGAGAGGAGAGGGAGAGAGAAAGGAGAGAGAGAGAGAGAGGAGAGGGAAAGAAAGGAGAGAGAAGAGAGGGAGAAAGAGAGGAGAGATGAGTGGGAGAGAGAGAGAGAGAGAGGGAGAGAGATGAGAGGGAGAGAGAGAGAGAGGAGAGGGGAGAGAGGAGGGGGAGAGGAGATGGAGATTAATTAATTTTTTATTTTTTAAGATTTTTTTATATATTATTATATTTTAAAAATAAAAATAAAAATAAATACTATTAGCGACATATAGAATATATGTCACTAATAGTACAGGTATTAGTAACGTATATTTCACTATTAGTGGCGTATAGAAATATGCATCGCTAATAGTATTTTTTTATATTTAAAATTAATTTTTAAAAATTTTAAATTAAATTAAAGGAGAGAGAGTGAGCAGAGAGAGAGGAGGGAAAGAGAGAGGCGAGGGAGAGAGATGAGACATAGTGTGTAGAGAGAGACGAGGGAGAGTGAGAGAGAGGATAGAGAGGAGAGGGAGAGAGAGAGAGAGTAGAGGGAGAGATAGAGAGGAGGGGGAGAGAGGAGAGGGAGAGAGAGAGGAGGGGAGAGGAGAGAAGAGAGGGAGTGGGAGAGAGAAAGATGATAGGGAGAGAGAGAGAGGAGAGGGACATTAATTAATTCTAAATTTTTCAATATTTCTTTATATATTTTTATATTTAAAAAATTAAAATAAATACTATTAGTGATGTATAGAATATACATTACTAGTAGTACAAGTATTAGCGCTAATACATACACTATTAGTGAGGTATATTTATTTCATTTTATTTATTTATTTTTAAAATAAAATTTTAAAAATAAAAAATTAAATTAAAGGAGAGAGAGTGAGTAGCGAGAGAGGAGGGAGAGAGAGAGGAGAGGGAGAGAGAGAAGAGAGAGAGAGAAGAGAAATAAGAGAGGGAGAAAGAGAGACTAGAAAAAGAGAGAGAGAGAGAGAGAGAGAGGATAGGGAGAGAGAGAGGGGAGGGAATCGAGAGAGGAGAGGGGATATTAATTTTATTTTTTTAAAAAAAATAGTAGTGACGCATAGATCTATACGTCACTAATACTACGGTGTATTAGCGACGAATACATGTTGCAATACATTATAATATTAGCGACGTATGGCTATATATGTCGCTAATGGTATTTTTAATTTTAAAAGAATTAAAGTTATAATAGATAGAGAGAGTGAGGAGGGAGGAGAGGAAAGAGAGAGGGAGGATAGGGAAGAGAAAGGAGAGAACGAGAGAGGATAGAGAGAAGATTAATTATTTTTTTAGATTTTTTATAAATTTTTATATTTAAAAAATTATAAAATAAAATAAATATTATTAGCGACATATAGTTATATACGTCACTAATAGTATAGGTATTAGCGACATATAAAATTATATGTCGCTATTACTGATACTATTAGCGATGTATATTAGTATACGTCGCTAATATTATTTATTTTATTTTATTTTATTTTTTTTAAAAATTAAAAATTAAAATTGCTGATATAGTGTGTAGAGAGAGAGGAGAGGGAGAGAGAGGAGAGGAAGAGAGAGAGAGATGAGAGAGAAGAGGGAGAGAGAGAGGAGAGGGAGAGAGCGGGAGAGAGAGAGAGAGGAGAAGGAAAGAGGGGAGAGAGTGAGTGAATAGTGTAGAGAGAGAGTGAGGAGTGAAGGAATTTTTTAAATAAATAAAAATTTTATTTTAGTGACGTATTGGCTATATGTCGCTAAATAGAGTATTTATAGCGACGTATAGTACTATACGTCACTAAAAATGCTTTATCTAGCAATATATAGTTCTATACATTGCTAAATACAACATTTTTTCGACGTTTGCACGATACGTCGTTGAAACATGCAAATACTGACGGTCATGAGGACCATTGCTAATAACTAAGTTTTTAAAAAAAATTAATTTACGCAGGAAAAATTCTGCCCGTGCGGGGAAATTTAGCACGTGGGCAAAATTTCGCCCACTCCTTATAAAATTGCCCCTAGTCCCATTTGTAGCCCATCACCTCCGCCGCCCCTCCTCCCCGTGGCTCCTGCCGTCCTCCGGTCCCCCCACCCCCTCTGATGCCCCGTCGTCCCTCCCGGTCCCCCTTCTCTCCTCTTCTTCTCCCCCTCCACGAGGACCTAAGGCCGAAGGGGCGGCACTGGTCTCCGTCCCCCCTCCAGTCCCCCTTCTCCCCCTGCTCCAGCCCCCCTCCTCTGATTTTCAGACAAGGAGGTGGGGGAGGAAGGAGGGGGTAGAGCTGGGGAGAGGTGGGCTGCTGCCATCCTCCAGCTCCCACTCCCTCCTCCGGCTCCCCCACCGCTTCCTGCCTCAATCCCCCTCTCCTTCCGCCCCTCCTCTGATTTTCAAAGGGGGGCTCCTACTCTCCCCTTGCTTCCACCCACCCTCCCCCTCCTCCGTGCCTCAGTCCCCCTCTCCTCCTCCCCCTCCGGCTCCCTCTCCCCTGCCCACTTGCTCCGGACCTCATTCTCCCCCTCCTCTCCTGCTCCCCCCCCAACCTCTGATGAGGGCGCCGAATGATAGCGGGGCACCGGAATCAAGAACCGGTCCTCCTGCACCATCTCTCATCCCCAATGAGCCCATGGCCCAACGGGGATTTTTTATAAAAAAAAAATTCATTTGTAGCGACACATAAAAAGTGTCGCTAAAACATTTTAAAAATATTTTAATATTTATTGGCTACGTTTTTAAAAGTGTTGCTATTGTATTTTAATTTTTTAATATTATAATATTAGCGACGTTTTGATATTTTTTAAAACATTTTTTTATTAGCAATGTATAAAAAAACGTCGTTAATAAGGACTTATTAGCGACGTATATATTTATACATCACTAATAATTAATTTTTAATTTTATTTAAAATGGTTTTTCAATTAGCGACGTATACGAAAGTGTCACTATTAATTTATTAAACGTCGCTATTAGTTTATTATTAACAACACATATATATGCGTCGTTAATATTTTATTAATAGCAACGCAGATTTATGCGTCACTAAAAGGCTATTAGCGACGCATATACATGTGTCGCTAATAATAAACTAATAGTGACGCATACATATGCGTCACTAAAAGGCTCTATTAGCGACATTTTTTGTTATACGTTGCAAATAGTCAATTGCAACAGTATTTTTTTCGGCACTTATAGCAACGTTTATTATATATCATTAATAGTCATTAGCCACTTTTAGGGGACTATTACTGACGCATAAATGCATCACTAATAGTCCTTTTTATTGTAGTGTATGTCTAAGAAGTGACTGTGTGAATTTTATTATCTTGGTATACACAAAAGTCTAAATATTTTAAGACATCACGTTCATTGATTATCTACTTGATATTTAAAGCTATATTTTGCCATGCAAGAACTTTCAATATCTTGCTTTTATGTTTTTATATATATTATTTTACATAGTTATTCAACTAATTTTCATTCACATAAGGGATTGTTGAAAAGTGGTTTAAACAGGGGCTTACCTATTTTATGAGAATTCAATGTAAATGGGCTTATTGGGTATTAAGAACTCAAACCTACTTTCATGTGAATGAGAATTTCATATTTAAATTGGTTGAAGAGAGAATAAATAATCTCACGATACTTAAAAAATAAAAATTGAGTTGGTATATGCCTAAGTTTTGCCTTTTGAGTTAAACCCTTGAGCCACCTCACTTTTGTGGGAAACATACATATTAGATCCAAGCACCTATGTGGGCTAACCCACAAGCATGCACATCATCGCCACCTTTAGGCTTGGTTCGTATGTGTAGCCAATCGGGTAAGGTCGGATTTTGATTTTCTCTTAAGCCAAAATGGTGCTAGTTTTCACTTAGCCCAAATGTGTTCTTTAATGGAAATTAAGATGCGTCCATTTGAACGAGATGAGGTTTCTTCTATGTTCAATAAAATACCTAAGAATTATTTTTTTATAATCATTTCCTTATAGTTTTTCCTGCATAAAAGTAAGAGCAAATACATTGTGTAGTTTGTTAATTATGTGTGCTATTTGGGGGTACTTTTATAGCGTAGGGTAGATCAAATTATCTTGGGAGATAGATTTCCAAGAAACCCAAAGCACCCTTGAGAAGACGAAAATCTATGTTAAGGACAAAGTGTAAAGAGACTCAATTTGATCTTCTCTTTCTGCAATTTCTATAAGTTTTCCTAGTTAACATCTGTATAGTTTCCAACTTCAGATCACCATGAGCGATCAGCCTCGACCTCCACTTCCTCGGTGGATCTGAATCCAGCCCACTGCCCACTCCTTTTGCATGGCTTGTTGGTGATGATCACAAAGTTGACCGGATTAAGAAGCTAGGAAATGCATACTTCGCATGCTAGCAAGAGGGTGGTTATTTGGTCGAATGCATAATTAATTTTTTGTGATATCATAATCAATGTCAGCAACGCTAGCTTATATGAAGGCCTATCTTAGTCAGTCCACCTGGCCTTTCACTCATCCAATGAAACCATTTCATAAATAGCCGTGCCTGTCCAATATTTGCGAGAAATTCACGGTCCTAAAAACCTCCAAGTGATCTTCTATAATTGGTAACACATTCATGCATAGATACCCCCTGATCAGCACAAGATCCTTCTTGCTCCTCCCCCCTCTTCCCTCCTTCCACCCCGAGGACTTCCACGGTCCTCATGGAGAAGTTAGGGCTTTATGGTTGCTTTCTTCTCTTCCTCCTTCTCAGAGGTGGTGAATGAATTTGGTCTTCAATATGTGATATTCTCTTGTTGGTCCTTCTGCTACGAAATATTATTCTGTTTTTATTGTTGTGGGTGCAGGAGTAGAGGTGGAAGGATTAAGGTCGACGTACATTGAACGTGAAATACCTAAGTTGTATGTGTTCGGCGATTCGTATGCCGATACCGGCAACGCCAAAATGCGGTCGACGCCGTCGTGGAAGGCTCCTTATGGCATGACTGTCCCCGGGAGGCCAACCGGACGGTGGTCAGACGGTAGTGTCATGACGGACGTCTTAGGTCAGTCCCCTAGCTATTCCTCTTCTCATGACTAGATATAGTATTCCATAAACTATGTGGACCATGCTCATGCCTATCACTTGGCATGATAAATATTGATCCTGACACAGACATTGGCACACACGCTAATATACCATGCTACTTGATGCATATATTGTGTTCTAATTGGATCTTGACTTTGTTTCTTATTGGCTACTTGAACCTTTAAGCACAAGCAATAAAGTGGACCTCATTAATGAAAAGAGTTTACTTTCTTTCTGCTATAGGAGAGAGTGTTTACACATAACGTCACACATGGACGCGGTTTACGTCCAAAAGGAAGTTACACTTTCACTACACGAATGGATTTAGCCGGCTTTGGCAGGAAGACCGGGTCTTGGGCCATCCTTTTAATTTTTTCTTTTTTATTTTATTTTGATTTTTTTAAAAAAATTCTTAATTACTATTTTTTTACCTAGTCCTTAGGCTTACCGAAGGGAATTGATTCATCTACACTAAATTTATCAAATAAAATCTTATATTTCATTCGTCCTAAGTGTCTTATTTAATTTTTTAAAATAATATAATTACTTTATTTTAATAAATTAAATATGACACTTATTTTAAGAAGGAGGTAATGCTTCAGTTTGATTAGATATAAAAAAATGAACCCACTATTGTCATCTAAAGCCTCTTTTTCTCTGTCCAATTAAAACCTAAATCTAAAATTGTGTTGGGTATGTAGGGTTGTCAACATCCTTACCAAACGGTCCAGTCAAGGTATTCCAGGACTTTAATGGTTAAGGGTCATGAATAGTATAACCTAAAAATGAAGAGCAAGTTCATCGCACTGAACCGATCAAATTAAACACCCCAAAAGTTTTATCAACAATGCGATGCTGATGCTCTGTTTCATAAGTGATGAAGCTTTCATCATTTAGAAACCGTTCATTTGAGAGGCCTCGTTTCTAAACCACGGTTGTGATGGCATAATATTGCCCATCACGTTTCAAACTTAAACGTTAAATGTGTTCCCAATTTTTTTGCATTCTCTTTCAAAGGTGGCCCATCTTACCCAGCCAAAAAAATTATTGTTTGAATTCTAAATCTCTAGTATGTTGCAACATTCTTTACTTTCTTTTCTCAAAGCTTTACATTTCGATAATTATTCCTTTAAAACACCACCAATGAGATAATTTGTTCATCGAGCAATTTTAGATAATTGTATATTTGTGGAGGCATAATTTGTTGTTGTCCACCTTGTGCTACCTCTTACTTTATTTGCATCTTCTTTCTGTTCATGCACATGATTAGCTTCCCTTATGGGAACCCGCTCTCCTATTTCATATCAATGGAGGAAAACCAGCCCCAAGAGGCTAAGCTACGGCATGAACTTTGCATACGGAGGGACAGGAGTGTTCGATACCTTTGTGCCACTGCCAAACCTGACAGCACAGATCGATCTCTTTCAGGAGACGATTAAAGAAGGCCTATACTCTCAGAGTGACGTTCAATCTTCCATCACTTTGGTCTCTGTTGCCGGCAATGACTATACCACCTACCAGGCCAAAAATGGCACCGTTGAGGTAATTCACACAATATTGCTAATTAAGTAGCCGCACAACTTGGAAGTAACATAGTTTTATGAGATCAAATAGCAAGTTTCTTAAAAAAAAATTACTTCCTCTGTCTCACATTAATCGCTATATTTAGTTTTTTAAAATAAATTTATTTTAAAAAATTAAAACTAAATAGAACTATTAATGTAGGACAGGGGAGTATAAGAAAGTGTTGCGATAGTATCAAGTAGGATCAACAGTTGAAAACATTTGAACATATATATGATTATCTGTTCTGAGTTTGGTGGAAGCAATATCTACGTATTTAACAGATTTCATTTTGGCGTGCTAGAATGTGATGGCATTCACGGAATCCCTCATCAAACAACTCGTTGTGGATCTAAAGCGCCTTCAATCCATTGGAGTGAGAAAGATAATTGCCACTGCATTGCCCCCATTTGGCTGCTTGCCTGGCCGTTCGGTCGCCTCTTCCTACACCAAGTGCAATGACACCCTTAACCAGCTTGCCGCATTCCACAACCTACTTCTCCAGAGTGCTGTTGAGGATCTAAATAAGGGCACGGCAAATGGTCAGAAAGTTGTAATCCTTGATTTGTACAATGCCTTCCTGTCTAAAGTCCAGAGCAAACCCAGTCAAGGTAGCAATGTTTTGTTCTTTATTTTACAATATATATTATCATTGTGATGCTAAATCTATGTCTTTTCTTGTAAATTTTGCTAATGTTTTGGAGTTCTCTTATTGGAATTTTTTGCAGGAAGTTCAACGTCTTATAACCTTCTAAAGCCTTGCTGCGAAGGAATTAGTGGTGACTACAAATGTGGAGATGTTGATGCAAATGGAAAAAATATGTACACAGTTTGTGAGAGTCCTAAGACAGCTTTCTTTTGGGACCGTGCTCACCCTACACACAGTGCCTGGGGCTCCATCTCATCATTCATAAGATCAACAATTGAGCAACTGCATTGAGCCAGAGGGTGTTTCTGTGACGATTTCATCCACAAATTTATTATAGGCTTTATAATGTTTGGCTAATAAATTGACGCATTTTCAATTTGGCCGAAGTGACCAACTTAATAAAATTGTGGAAGTAGCAAAGCAGGTAATAGATTTTAGAAGGCCTACAACATTGTGGTATCTCAAAACATCATTAATTACAAGGCTTTTAATTCTAGACATATTGGCATCCACACCTTAATTCTTCTATTTGTGATTCATGGTTCCATTTAACGTCCTCTTAATATTCCTTCCATCCCATATCTATAATGTTATAATATAATATAAATAAATAAGATTTTTCTTTTGGCTTGAGCTTTTGGGGTATTTGGTTTACACATTCATAATTGTGATTAAGAGAACTTGAAGAAAGTCCACAAGTTGAAGATTGAATCAAGCATTTAATGTTATGTCCTTAAGATATAATTATGCCCTCCCTAATGGTGTTTATCAGCGCATTATTGCAAAAACTCAGACTTTACCAACTTACTTCGTCTTACACTCCAACATTGTGATCTACACGGTCAGCCCTACAAGGCTTCATAGGGTTCCATGCCTATGCTGGTGTGGTAACTGTTGTTATAAGCAAATTCAACCAACGGAAGTTGCTCATCCAAATTACCTCTCCAATCTACCACACAAACACCCAACATATCCTCTAAAGTTTGAATGGTTCTCTCTGACGACCATCCATTTGTGGGTGGAAGCTTGTACTAAACCTTATGTTCATACCTAATTCTTCTTGAAGTCCCTACCAAAATTGAGAATTAAACTCACTATCTCAATTTCAGATAATCGACAATAGCACTTCATGTCAACTCACAATTTCCTTCACATAAATCATTGCCAAAGAATTTAAAGATTGTGCCTTTTACAGAGGTAGAAAATGTGCACTCTCGGTGAGTCAATCTACGACTACACAAATGGATTCATGACCTTGCATTGTCATGGGAAAACCTCAAACTATATCCATACTAATGTGTTCCCACTTCCATTTGGGAATTACAGTCGGTTAAAGAGTACTTCAAGGTTTTTTATGTTTTGCTTTAACCTATTGTCAAGTTAAACACTTTGAAGCATACTCTCCTATGTCCTTTTTTATTTCATTTACCAAAAGTTCCTTTTTCAGATCTTGGTACATCTTCGTTCCTCCCAAATGGATAGTGTACTGAGATTTATGTGTTTCATCGAATATATCTTTCCTTAACCTAGGTATTACTAAAACCACCAACCTTTCTCGAAATCAAACACCTCCATTTGATCCTATATTAATGTCAGCCCTTCCAAATAATTCGTGCACTTCCTGATCTCTTCTTTGTGCCTCCGAAATGCATTCACCCAACACATATTTCACTTCTAGATTGGCAATAAAAGATTTCTTGTTTTCAAGTTATAATTCAGGTCAAAAACTTATTGTCTCTTCCAACAATTTCCACACCCTTAAAAGTATTTGAGCAACCCTTCCTTTGGCTTTGTGGCACAAAGCATCAACTACTGCATTTACTTTTCCTAAGTGAAAGTGAATAGAGAAATCATCCTTCTTAACATATTCTATAATAACCGTGAATTTTTTATATCATTCAATGCCTCTAATAAAGCTAATATTATAGTTTTAATAATATTTAATTATTTAGATGTATTTATTTGGTGGGATTTCTTAAGAAAGTGATAGAGCACATAAAAATGAGTTTAATGGGCCTTGAATTGCTCAAATCGAGCATCGAGATTGAAAGTTACAGCTTTAGGAAGCATGCCACATGGGTAGGAACTACTTAAAAAGTGCAGAAGTACCAAGAACACACAAATCGGACTTCAGGAGAAGAAGTTATGTGCATTTAAATATTTTGATTATTTTGAAGAGAAAAAAAAAAGAGAAAAAAAACTTTATTATGTTAGATGTGCTGACTCCAGTCGTGACACATTGAATCTTACCGGCGGCACTTGCCACACTGCTAGAGGCCCCTAGCATGTGCGCTACGCATGCCACATGGCGTAGAACCACCTCAAATCTCTATTTAAATGCATGTGGGGTTGATTTTTTCAGATTCATCTCTCCCACACTCCTCAAACTTCATTTCTCTTTTTTTTAGCCGTTTAATGTCCGATTTGAGTCATTCAAAATGTGTTCTTACCTAAATCAAGTATGTCAAATATTGTGGAAGCCTTGTCTTCCTGTTTAGAGAAATCTAAAGTCCAAAAAATTGACGTTCAAGTGCGGGGAGTTCTACTCGTTGCCTTTGAACAAGCACAAATAATTAGGTAGCGGTTTTTCTTTTACTAAGGTATAAATCCTTACATAGGTTATTTCTAACTTAATATTTATATGATTGTAGCATTCTGTGTGTTGGAGTTAGTTTCAAGTTATGTTTTCATATTTTTGCACATATATTCGATTTGTCAAATGATTATTTATTTGAGTAGGATATGAATTATATCCTATATGTTTTATAATTCACTTATATTCGATTTATCATATAATTATCCTTTGATGTAGGATATGAAGTATACATTGTGATTTTTATTATTGTCTCATATATATTGTTTAGCTAATGATTATCTTTTGAATTTGATTATGAATTATGTATGTGGATTTGTGTGAGATAGAGAAAATCTATCATTGTCATTATTTTAATTTGGAATGAGTAAGTATGTTTGAAAGACTGATTTAGATGCTTATTCTTTGTCAAAAAGATGATTCTCAATAATACTTTTTATAATACGTACAAGCATAGTGATCGAGTTACTGGAATGGGATAAAGAAAGGGTAACTATCTCGTTACAATTCAGTTTATATTTCATTATGACTTTGAGATATAGTTTGAAACTGATTTTGTTATGGGATATGCGATGATTTTTGTAACATCTGGGAATTTTCTAAATTCCTGCAGTCGTACACGTGGAAATTAAGGTGTAGGACCCCTTGATTTCCCATGGGAATAATTTAATTATCAGTTATAAATGGTGGCTAAAGTATATATGGATAGAAAATAGACAGAAAGAACTTTGAAATGCCACCAAGAACGCATGAATCGGAGTCCGGATGAGGGAGAAACGATAGTCTGAAGTTGAACATATCGTGCAGGACCCGTTTACCCGAATTGAACATGCGAATTGTCTGTTTAAGTCACTATACGGGCCCGATCAATTACTGTTCCGAAATTGGGTTTTTAGGGCCTAATTTCTCATGGGATTAGGAGCCCTAATCCCATGCCTATAAAAATAGAGAATTAGGGCTTTTTGGGTGAAGCTTGGGACAATGAAAGAGATGAAGGAATATTCTGGCGAGACTCTGGTGAAATGTTGGCGATGGTGGATCGACGACAAATCGGCAAATTGAGGTAGGATCCTTATATTAGACTCGAAGTCGAAGTTGGCAGAGGTTTTAGTTCATTAAATCTAAATGGAAAGGATGATTTCTGCAATTTTTATTTCATTAGTTTTAACCTTGCAGCGACAATTCCTAAATTTATTTAAATCAGTGGTCCTTCCGTTCACGGGCTGGTTCTTTCTCGGTGGAGACCAGCCAGTCACCGGCTGGACTCAGGGCCAAGGTGGTCAGAATCGTCGTTGGATGGCAGGTGGACCAGTCCTGGCCCTGCGCCCAGCCGAGGCGGCGGCTAGAATGGCCTGCAATAAATTGCGGGAAGGCGAAGCCTTTGGGCCACCGGACGAAAAGGGAGTAGCCACCAACCACTGGCGGGGCCAGAGCCAATAAAATCGCTGCTTGACGGCGATTCATCCCGGCCTGGCCCTGCAGCTGGTGTTACGCCGTCAGCGACCAGCAGACGCAGCCAGGGATCCAGATCTGATCTGGGTGCCGCCGAACGGAGCACAGGCTTATGGGCTTCCGCCTCGGCAGCCCTGGCGTGGGTGACTTGGCCTATGCTGGAAAGCTAGACCGGCGGTGGTGGATGCGCAGTCCAGCCGTCACCCGCGACCCTGCGGGCATCTCCGCGAGGAAGACTACTTGCAGGTGGGTCAGCGAGTCTGGCCTGATTTCGGGCTGAACTGCTAACCTGGCTCAGGTTGGTTTTAAAAAAAAGGAAAATTGAAATAAGGGAGTGAACCGGGTCCGGTTCATAGGGTTAAAAGTGTCAAACAAATTCTAGAAAAATACTCATGTACCTGGAGAGGTTTGAGACTTTTTCCCAGAGTCAGAAAGGGAGTAGCCACCAATCGCCGGCGAGGCCAGAGCCAAAAAAATTGCCGCTGGACAGTGATTCATCCCAGCCTGGCCCTGCGGCTGGTGTTATGCCATCGGCGGCTGGCAGACACGGCCAGGGATCCAGATATGATCTGGGCGCCGCCGGACGGAGCACAGGATTATGGGCTTCCACCTCGACAGCCCTGGCGTGGGCGACTTGGCCCGTGCTAGAAAGCTGGGCCGGCGGCGGTGGACGCGCAGTCCAGCCGTCGCCCGAGACCCTGCGGGCATCTCCGCGAGGAAGACGACTTGCAGGTGGGTCAGCGAGTCTGGCCTGATTTCGGGCTGAACTGCTAACCTGGCTCAGGTTGGTTTTAAAAAAAAGGAAAATTGAAATAAGGGAGTGAACCGGGTCCGGTTCATAGGGTTAAAAGTGTCAAACAAATTCTAGAAAAATACTCATGTACTTGGAGAGGTTTGGGACTATTCTGACCGAGTTTTAACTCTGGAAAAAATCCCAGATATTGTGAAATGACCTTTTTACCCCTATTAGTTAATTATCATATAATAGTAATTTACCTGAATTCGAGGCTCCTGTTCAGGGGCCTATGAGTTGGGTTAAAAATTGAGAAAGTTCTCAGTGAGAGTTTAATGAGTAAATTAATTATTAGCCAAATCTCATAGTGAGGAGAAATCTCAGGGAGTGGATAATTGACTCTTTTGTCCTTAGGGTTTATAGTAAACCATTAAGTCAACCTAGGTCGGTTCAAGGGGTTCACGAACCCGTCACATGCCATGAAAATTACACAGAGTCCATGAAGTTAATTATTACCCTTGACCCTAATTTTGGACCCATTGGATGTCATTAAGGCCTTAAACCAAATGACATAAATACCCCTTAGGGTGGACCCGCCCTCATTCATGTGAATGGAAGCGTGAGTCGGTCTGAGAGTGAAGCCTTGTGAGAGGTCAATGACTTAAATCAATAGAGGGGTAGTAAAATAACTAGAATGACCTAAGTGAGGGTATCATATCTTAGGTAGTAAAATTACCCTAATGCCCTTAGGGGCAATATATTCTGTTTCTGTCGAAACGGATGACCTAGTGAATCAAGAGTTAGGGTACCTTATAAATGACTTCAAAAGGAAGGAGCATGACCAGTAAGTGACACGAAGACCTTGTCGGGTTGCAGTTTCATGAGAAATAAGGGGTAGAACCCTAATTTTTAGGTTTAAAGTAACATATTTCACATGTCTGCAACCGAGTTCACCAATCGACTAGAGTGTTTTATACGTCACTCGTGGAATATGTTAATTTACATATCGGGCTTGAATTCTCTGAGGCCTAACCCTGCAAATGAATGCAATGGGCCTCCGTTTATTATTTATACGTTTGTATGATTGCATGATTATTTAAGCTGCTGCATGCTTTTGATATTGATGCATTGATTTATATAAGTAACTTAAGATTAATGAAGATTAATCAAAAGACATGGGTTGCTGTTGGTTTGGAGGAAGAACATCTAATCAAGATAATAACTAAATTACCCTCTTTAGGGTTGGGACCAGTTCATGGAGTGAACGAGGCCCTAACATAGATTTTGACCTTGGTTAATGAACCGAGGGTGATTTTGGGATGTTCTCTTAGTCATAGCTCAGAAGATGAGCTATTCAGTAGGCCGATTTATAAGGTGAAGAGGACCCACCTAGTTGAATGGTTACTTGACTGGATGAAAATAATTTAGTCTAAGTTTCAGATGTTTGGGGGAGTCAATGGTCATAAGGACCTAAGGCTTCTATTGATACATTAGTAATGTCTTATAAGACATTTTCTCCCAGCGTTGGGAAGGTGGAGATTGCAATATGCATCTTCATCGCCATGACAGTTTGGGTATTGACCAAAGGGTCTTTACCGCTGGTCTCCAGCAGGTCTTCCCAGGACTATTTAGTACGTACGAAAAGCGGAGTTACATGAGCATCATGGAAGGCTTGTGTTTCTTGCCAATCTGTGTCCATGAGCATAGTTGGGATCCTCTTCTCCAGATTCGTGGCAAGCTTTTGAGAGCCCTAGGGATTTGGGTCAAGCTGCTGTTAAGCAGTCCACTCCAAGGCTGGAGTACTTTGTTTGGAAGTTTCTCGAGGGGCAAGTTATCTCTGAGTTACAGATTTGATAGTTTTAATTATCGAACAAGGGATGTGAGATAATTAATAACAATATTTGATATTGCTTTTTAATTAGACAAGTGGAACGGTTAAAGGACTTACTAAAATGTAGGTTGAAAATATCTAAGCATTGCATGTGTGATGCTATGCTTCATAGGATAAAGTAGTTTCTAGGCAGAACTACGTTTGGATCCGATCTTGTTGGAAACATTGGAGATGTTGTCTGATGAGTACGTAGGCAACTAACATCGGGTGATATTAGCCCGATCCAAAAAATATTAATAAAACCTTTTGTCCTTTGGAAGCTCTTCTCCTATGGGCGGAGATGCTCCATTGTGGTTGTGGTTGTGGTTGTTGTTTGGTTTGCTTTGTTGTAGATTCTCCAGGCGACGAAAAGTGAGACCAAGGCAAGCGTGCACAAGTAGTTTTCGCATTTCTGTAACTCCGGTACGTAAGTGTACCTTAAGCGTGAGAATCTACTTATTATTTATTTTCAGATGGACGATGGACTTGTACTTAGATGGATGAGCTGGTCTTTATGAATTTTCAGACATTTAAATAATATCGTATGATTTGATATTCGTATTTGTGAACCCCAGTTATCATGACCTGGATATTTAATTGAATGCTTTGTTTTGTATTTAAAGGAAAAAAAAATTATCGCTACTTACCGTTCATGTTATTTAAAAATTCGGGTCGTGACAATTTTTATATAATTTTTTATATTTTTTGGTGATAATGATAACTTGATTGTGCTTGAATGAGTTTTTTGTTAATTATTATTTTTACTTTGTGTCTATTTATGTCAAAAAGGGGAATAAATGATTAATAAAAATTAAAGTGCTTATCTCTGCTTGTACTAGGCAAATTATTTTGATTTTGAGTGTGTAAGATAAGTACAAGGTTATACAAGGCCTTTTAATATTAATTCTGAATAAGTCTATGTTAAGTCTTTATGTGTCAAATTATTTTGTACAATTTGAAAGCCAATGCACTATATCTAGAGTTGTAATTTTATTTTAATTTTTAAATGTGTAATATTTTAACAAAAAATAGTCAAAGGAGGAGATTGTAAGAGTTTATGTGTCATATGTTAAGTTAATTAGTTAATTTCTTTGTCAGAAACTTTGAGTATGTACTTAGTCTTAAAATATAATTACATGTAGTTGTGGGTGAGTCAAATTTAGAATTGATAAACTTGAAAAATAGGAGTAGGCATGTTCTCAAGGCTCAAGACAGAAAACTAAAGGATCTTCATTATTTTTTAAGCTTATTTAGATCACATTCACATACCAAAATCATTTAGTAAAGTTTTAGAAGTAATTTTAGAGGTTTTAAAAGTTTTTAAGATAAAAATGTCAAAACTATAAATATATAGTGTCATCAATCAATCATTGGACAATATGAAGCATGAAACTATCGATTGGCACTTGAATCAGCCCTGTGTAAAATGAAGCCGAGAGTTTATCATCAATCACTTTGTAGACCGATCAATCATTCAATGTATTGTGTGTTCAGAAAATAGTGAACGATTGATTGCTGTTTGAAATGATCAATTGCTAACAGTTCTAGTTGCCCTAAATAAACCATTCTAGTTTGATTTTTTCCTTATTGAATTCAAAGACCAAAATCATTTTAGAGACCTATATAAAGGATAAGAAGTGGCGAATTTAAAAAAGGAAAAACCTAGAAAAAATTTAGAGAAGGGAGAGACCTTTGTTTATTATTTTCCTTGGGAATTCACATAGAGTTTAAGGAGAAAGATCAATGATGAATTCATGAAGTTGATGCATAACTAAAGAAAAGATTTCACATAGAAGCTTCAAAGAGGAGTTGCAAAATTTTTTTAATGAAAGATTAAATATTCTAAAAGGCCAAAGTCAATACAACAAGAAGAGTTTGTTAAAGACTAGAAAAAGACAAATATAAAGTTAGAAGGAAGAAAAGTTTTAAGTGCTTGAGGGAGAAGACTTGAAGGCTAGCAACGACCAAAATTTTTAGAGATTTAAATAAAAGAAGTTTGCATTAGAGTCAAAACACAAGTTAGTGACACTACAACAAAATGTATCATTAGCAACGCTTTTATTAGCAACGCAAACCGAAGCATAACTAAAAACTACTATTTGCAATATATAAATAAGCATAGCAAAAAATTAAATATTAGCAATGCTTTTAATTAAGCGTCGCTAATAGTTACATAATAGCGATTCTTATTATCAAGTATCACTATTATTACAAGTATTAGTGACGTCTAATATCAAGCATCGTTAATTAGATAACTATTAGTAATGCATAAAACAAGCATCACTAAAAGATATTTATTTTTTTAAGAAAAAAATATAACTATTAGCGATGTTGTTCTTAAAACGTCACTAATAGTTTTAATGATAGCGACACTTGTAATCACGTGTCGCTAATAGTTATGATATTAACGGCGCTTATTAACAACGTCTTTAATAGTAATGAATTTAAAATAAGAAATAAAAAAAATCGAACTATTAGAAACGCTTTTAAACATGTGTCACAAATATCATTTATTTACAAGTGTTGCTAATAGTTTTATTAATTAATTTTATTTAATAAATAAGTATATAATAAATAAATATGAAAAAATTTAAAATAAACTTCTACAATATAATATATTTTATTCAATATTTACTATTTGTATATATAATAAATAAATATTAAATTTTCAATAAAAAGTAGTGTAAATAATATATTAAACTTTCACTATTTATGTATAATATATTTTATTTCTTAAATTTTCTTATTAATTTTAAAATATAATTTATAATAAAAGAGAGAGAGTGCAAGAGAGAGAATAGAGGAGGAGAGAAAGGGTAGAGAGAGAGGATGAGGAGAGAGAAGAGAGGGTGAGAGGGGGTGAGGAGAGAGAAGAGATAGAGAGAGAGGGTAGAGAAATAGAGGGTGAGGGGAGAGAGGAAGAAAGATGGGGTGAGGGGAGAAAGAGAGAGTGTGTGAGGAGAGAGAGGAGGAGTGAGAGACGAGGTGAGGGGAGAGAGGAGAGAGAGAGAGAGAGAGGGAGGAGATAGAGGAGAGTGGGGAGAGAGGGGTGAGGGGAGAGAGGGTGAGGAGAGAGGGGGAAGAGATAGAAGAGAGAGAAAGAGGGGGTAGAGAGAGAAAGAGGGAGGAGATAGAGAAGAGTGAGGAGTGAGAGACGGGGTGAGGGGAGAGAGAATACAGAGAAAGAGGGGAGAGAGGGGGAGGAGAGAAAGAGGATGAGGGAGGAGAAAGAGAGTGGATGAGGGGATAGAGAAGAAGAAAGAGAAAGAGAAAAGGAAAAAAATTTAATTGTAAATTATTTTTTAAAATTTTAAAAAATAAAAAAATATCTACGCATAAATGTATGTGCCACTATTACCTTAGTAGCGACGCATAACAGTATGCGTCGCTATATAGTGGCGACACATACTGTTATGCGTCGTTAATACAATTTTTTATTTTTTAAAAATTTACATAAAAGAGAGAAAAGGGAGAGAGATGATAGAAAGAAGAAAGAGAGGGAAAATATCTACACATAAATGTATGTGCCGCTATTACCTTAGTAGCGACGTATAACAGTATGAGTCGCTATATAGTGGCGACACATATTGTTATGCATCGCTAATACAATTTTTTATATTTTAAAAATTTACATAAAAGAGAGAAAAGGGAGAGAGAGGATAGAAAGAAGAGAGAGAAAGAGAGGGAGGAGAGAGAGAAGTGTGAGAAAGAGGAAGGAGAGAGAGAAAGAGGGGGGAGAGAGTGAAAGAAGAGAGAGAGGATGATGAGGGAGGAGAGAGAGAGAAAGCAGGGAGAGAGGGGGAGGAGAGAGAGAGATAGAGGGGAGAGAGGGTGGAGGAGAGATAAGGAGAGAGAGAGAGATAGAGGGGAGACAGGGTGGAGGAGAGAGGGAGAGAGAGGAGAAAGAGAAGTAATAGAAAAAGAGAAAGAGGGGAGAGGGGAGGAGAGAGGGAGAGAGAGAAATTAGGGGAGGAGAGAGAAAGAGAGAGGAGGGATGAGAGATCTAGAGAGAGAAAATAAAAAAATAAAAAATATATATATTATTAGCGATGCATACTATATGTGTCACTAATATGTTAGTTATTCACGACATATAATTTTATACGTCGCTAATAACATATAGTAGTAGCAACACATATCTTGTGTTGCTACTACTTAACGTATTAGCGACGCATAGTTTATGCATCGCTAATACGTTAATTTTTTCGCCTACACAGGTAAAATTTTTGCTAGCACGGGTGAAAATTTTACTTGTGCGGTTATTTAACCCCCCTCCACCCCTCTCCCCCTACAGCCACCACCTCCGCCAGCTACCCCCCTCCGAATGCCAGCCTCATCCCAGCAGCTCCGCCCCCCTCCAGCTGGCCTCCCTCTGCCGCTGCCTTTCCCCTTCTTTCTCTTCTTTGGCCATGCCCCGCTGCCACCCGCCTCCCCCTCCATGCTCCGGCTGCAACCGCCACCGCCCACCTCCTACTCCATGATCTGGCCTCGCTCCGCCACTGTCCACTTCCTCCTCCTTGCTCCGGCCAGAGCTCTCCCTCTCCCTCTCCCTCTCCCTCTCCCTCCCCCTCCCCCTCCTTCCCCCTTCTTCTTCCTCCCTCCCCTTCTTCTCACCCTCTCCCTTCTTCTCTCTCGCTCTAGCCGGCCAGAGCCTCCCTCCCCTCCCTTCGTCTCCACTCCTACCACCTCGGACCGAACCCTCCCTCCCCCCACCCCCTTCTTCTCCCCCTCTCCCTTCTTCTCCACTCTGGCCACTATGGGCCGGAGCTTCCCCTCCCCTTCTTCTCCGCTCCGGATGCCATCAGTCGGCGCCTCCCTCCTCCCCCTTCTTCTCCCCCTCTTCCTTCTTCTCCACTCTGGCAGCAATCGACTGAAGCCGGTAGTTTTTTTTTAATTATTTAGTATATTAGTGACATTTTAAAAGTGCTGCTACATTTTTTTATTTTATAAATTTAGATTAGCTTCACTTTCAAGGCATTACTAATTTTTAATAACGACGTTTTAAGAGAGTCGCTAATACATTTTTTATTTTTCATAATTTTTTTCTTTTTTATTAGCGACGCTTATGTAAGCATCGCTATAACTATATTTTATTTTTCTATTTTATAAAATTAATAGTCGATAAAAACTTGTTTTTAAAAAAATATTTTAATGTTAGTGATGCATAAAGAACGTTGCTAATAATAATTATTAGTAGCGTAAGTTGGTATATGTTGCTAGTAATCTCCTTATTTGCAATGCCCATTTATGCGTCGTAAAAAATGTTGATATTAGAGGTGTAAATATATGTGTCGCTAATATTGCACTATTAGCAATGTTCTTGTGTAAGTGTCGCTAAATAGTAGTAGCGACTGGACTTTTTTTGACACTTATGGCGATGTTTTGTATGTGTCACTAATAGTCATTAGCGATACTTATAAAACTATTAGTGACGCATAATAGTCTTTTTTGTTTTAGTGTAATTTGCTTGTGTCATGTAATTATCTGGATTACTAATTTTGCATTAATTTGGTTCCTTTTTGAAACTATTATGTTTTTTTACCCAAGTTTGGGTTTTTTACGTTAAAATATTTTGCATTCATTTGTGGATTGAATACTTTATGCTTGATGGTTTGATACATTGATTCATTGTGAGTGCGAATAGAGTAGTTTACTTGTTTTGGCCATATAAATATATTTTTACACAAGGCCATATTAAGTAGTCTTTCTCTTTATTCGATAATCGAACTAGGGGCAATGTAGTGATCCTGTAGGTGGATTAGATGGATATTAAACTCACTTGTATGTCATGTAAAATACTTTAGTTCTTGGACTTGATTTATCACAATCTTAGAATCCGTCATCTTGAAGTCTAATGTGAACAACAAATTTCTTCTTGCCGGTATCTTCCATTTGGTACTTCTTATCTAGGGATTCCCATAGTACTTCCATTAAAATTTGCATGGCACGGCATGTTATCCAACCCATTCAGAATATAGTTTTTGTATAAAAAGTTTGCATGTTTCCTCTTAATGAGAACAAGAACATCCTCTTGTAAAAATAGAGCCAAATTCAGCATAGTCAAATAGAATATAACATTTTCTTTTGTCAATTTTTTTAAAATATGCATTCGTAAATTTTTTTGGCTTTTCCCTTGTCACTTGAATAGGAGCATAGTAACATTAGTGAAAATTATGAACGGAGTCATATTAGTATCCTCTTCATCTGTTTCTATTCTAAAGAACATAAGATTATCTCAATTTCAAAGTAATAATATGGCAACAGTAAAGTATGAGAAAATATATTTTATCTTACGATTGTTAATTACAATTGCTCTTTTTGAAACCCTTAGTAAGCGAATATGTAATATTGCCTTTTAACCTAATATACTTGATAGAAATAATTATATTAGAGAGTAATTATTTTATAATATTATATTTATGATATATATGTAGGGACTTACTATTATATAAATTACTTTGTACCCTTCTTATAATTGATTAATTATCACAATAGATGTAAATATAGGACAAATATAATTTTTCAAATGGAACTATTAATTCAAGATCGAGGAAATATATAGCTAGATATCACAATCCCTCTATCCTCTATTAAACGCTCCATTTAATTTTTTTAAAATTAGTTCATACTAAAAAACTAAATGAAGGTATTAATTTAAGATAGAGAGAGAGAATATTACTGCTCCCTCCAACAAAATTTCTAACTCTCGTCTCTACATTTACGTGCTAACTCTTAATTTACGTGCTAACAATAAAGACGTGTAGATTGTTTCTCCCTTGGGGAAATTAAAATGAATGATAACTTAAAGTAGAAATAAGCAACGGCCACCAAGATCAGTTATTTAAGAAGAGGTCGGGACAAAACCAGAAATCCTCATCCACTTTCTTCATCTTGCAGCCTAGACATAACTGAAAGCCTTTTGGTAAAACTTACGCGCGATGCAGTTCTGTTTTGACGATAGTCAAATCACAAATTCTCAAGGTAAGAAAACTATAATACTTCCAAATGGCAACTTTCCCGTAAACCTATTCTTCATGTTGTTGTTATTGACAAATTTGGCTTGGGCAAGAGTTAGGTCCCATTATTTTGGGCTTGCTACTAGAGAAAGTTTCATACAAAATTATTAAAGGTACGATTAACTACCTTTGCCAGTTTATTTAGGGGTGGGTTTCCTAAACAGCAAAAGTGTGTCATACCAAGATCGTTGTGACCACTAAAAATAATAAAAGTAAACTGTCTCACAGCTGGAAGCAGCTGGTGCAAGTGCGTGGGCATGAGCCAAACTTTGATATGGATAGGATTTATCTTTACATTCTATAACCCTTTGACTCCTTCAAAAAAAAAAACGTGACTATATGACAAAAAAATTCCTCGATACCCCATTTGTCTCTTAACGAAAAAAATTTCACATTTACTGCAAACAAAAAAATTACCACCTCTCTCTCTCTCCTTAATTTACTACTCCTCTTCTTTTTTTGCCTTCTCTTATTTCTTCCTTTTTTTTTCTTCTCTCTTTCTCTTCTTCTCCATCGTAGCTACTCCAAAATTAGCCAATACCAAATCCACTGCCTTTTGGCTACGATTATGACTATATTACTCTTGTCTTTTTAGTTATGGCCAAATTTAGACTAGCCTACGCAGCAAAAGGGGTTACATAAAGAAGAAGAAATAAGAAAGCAATAGCAGCCTCACTGAGGCCTTTTTCTTTTGTTTTTTGAGAAGGCCCTACTGAGGCCAATTTGCATAGGCTGCAAGGAGAAGAAATTCGAAAAAAGGAGGAGAAACAAGAAGCGAAGTTGTTATCGGTGATGCCCAGGTTAAGCAGGATAATGCATTGGCCACCTTAAAAAATACTAAATAAATCATATTGCTTTCTAACGAGGCATATATATATATATGAAGAGCCATCAAAAGGCACATCTCACAGCTGTATCTTTAATGGCGCTGTCGAATTTGACCAAACCCTTGCTTGTTGACGCCGACTCACCATGTCAAATTATAACGGATTCACATGGACCTTATCAACCATAGAAGGAGTACGTACACGGTCTTAATTGAACAATAGTGGGAACGTGTGTTAAACTTCATTAAAATAACAGCGGTTTCAATGTTTATAAATGGAAACTTTAAACGATCTCGTACTTAACGTAGTCTTCTATCCATAACGATTCGTCTTCTTTCATCTTCCTCTTCTGGAATAATCTTTCATTCTTTGCTTTTATTTGATGGAGAAAGCCAAACTGGTTCTTTGCTTTTATCTTGTCATCCTTCTCGGAGGAGGTGAGTAAATTTCGGTTGCTTGAGTTCAGGGGCGTTGTGATCCTTTTTCTGAAATTCAAGCTTTATGTTGCAGGATTTGAAGCAGAGGGACATGTTCAATCTCATAAAACTGGCGTTCAGAAGCTGTTTGTGTTTGGAGATTCGTATGTTGATACTGGGAACCACCCAAAGTCAGTAGCTCCATCCTGGAAACAGCCTTATGGTATCACTTTCCCCGGAAAACCCTCCGGCAGGTGGTCGGATGGAAGGATCATGACTGACTTCGTAGGTGAGTGACCTCTCTCTCCCTCTCCTTTTCTCTCTCTCTCTCTCTCTCTCTCTCTCTCTCTCTCTCTCTCTCTCTCTCTCTCTCTCTCTCTCTCTCTCTCTCTCTCTCTCTCTCCTGATTGCATGTGTATGTGTTTTAGCTTCACTGCTGGGATTGCGTTCGCCCATTCCATACCAATGGAGGAAGCTAAGTCAGAAAAGGCTAAAAGAGGGGATGAACTTTGCCTACGGAGGGACCGGAGTGTTGGACACTTTGTCAACGGCACCAAACTTGACGAGCCAGATCGACCTTTTCCAGGAAGTGATTGCCCAAGGAACCTACACAAGATCTGACATCCATTCGTCCATGGCTGTAATCAGTGCTTCTGGCAATGACTACACCGCTTACCAGGCCCGGAATGGCACCATTCAGGTATTCAGACGCATCTTGTTTACATGGTCCCACATGCGCGCTCACTCTTCTTTTTTATAACGGGAATGTTAGAAGCACTTGTATTAGATGAGGAAAGAGTGTCTTGATAGTAAAACAATGACTACCTTTGTCATATATTAATAGTTTTATTTAATTTTTATAATTTTTATTTATTTTAAAAAATAAAATAGATCAATTAATAAGGGGCAAAGGAAAAAAAAATTTAAAAGAGTGGAATGGTCAAAAATGCAAGTTTTATTTCCTAAACTCTACCCATTAATTTGGGACAGAGGGAACTTTCTAATTTTGATAGGGAGTGTAATGGATATATTCAGTGTCTTGCTTTAATTTTTAAGCTTCTCTATGATATAGATTTGTACATATAGGGCTGGTCTTGGACATCCATCATTCGATGTTTGAGCTGTATCTGAGGTGTTCGCGGTTGTGTTCGGTCAAATTTTTTTGTCAATCAATTTTTTTGACATGGCTATGGACAAAGACCTCGTCTGACTATTTGTCAGAAATCCGATTAACTTTTAAATATTATCTACATTCTTATATAGAAGATAATTTTTTATTTCTTCTCTAATTATTTTTAAATATTATTTTTTTATACTTAAATATTTAATAATTTAATTACAATCATGTTAATGTTATATTTGAATTCTTCTTTAAAGCTACTTATTAAATATTTTTTTTATTCTACATTAATAGTTTTATTTAGTTTTTTAAAATAAATTAATTTGTCTAATAATAAAACTATAAATAAAGAATATGACATATATAAATTTAAAAATTATTATTATATGTTAAATCACTTAATCTAGAGATCCTCACCCTAGTTGCCCTACTTAGTTAAAGTTGTTGACACAGCTTTTATTCTTTCTAATCACTTTAACTCTTATCTAATTGCCTAAAAGACTATGCTTATGAACAATGGCCATGTCCGCTAAAAAAGAAGCTTTGTCTGTAAAAAAAAATACCGAATAAAAAATTATTAACAGACATAGACATAAACAAGCCTTGTCCATCAGCTATTTGGTCGAGGACCAACCTTATTTATATATAAATTCTCATGTCACTTGCTAATCCTAAATTTAAATTCTCTTGGCATGCTAGAAAGTGAAACCTTTCGTGGTGTCACTAATCAATCAACTAGCATTGAACATAAAGCAACTTCAAGCCATGGGAGTGCCAAAGATAGCTGTGACTGCACTGCCGCCATTAGGCTGCGTTCCAGCTGCCACTGTTGCCTTTTCTTACCGTAACTGCAATGAGACTCTCAACCAGATAGCAGGTTTCCACAACCTCTTGCTCAGCAAAGCTGTTGACGAGATAAACAATGGCACAGCCAAGGCCCAAAGAGTGGTCATCCTCGACCTGTATAATGCTTTCATGCCTGCAATCCGGGGCCAAAATATACCAGGTAACGAACATGGAGAAACCATCATCTTGTCTATGTTGATTTCATCTTCCTTTGTGTTTACGTAATAATTTTTTAACAGGTAGAAAATTTAACAAGACCTTGGAGCCTTGCTGTGCTGGAATAAGCACCGGGTACAATTGCGGCTCTGTTGATGTAAATGGAGTGAAGAAATATGGACTCTGTGCAAACCCTAGTTCGGCATTCTTTTGGGACAGTTCTCACCCTTCACAACGTGGTTGGGCTTCAATCTTTACTTATATTCGGTCTGCTGTTGAGCAGTTGTATTGATCATTTGAATTTACATTTTATAAAACTTTGAAGTTTGTACATGGGTGGATGTTCTTGTTGAAATTAATGTAGTTGTTGCATTACTCAAATTGTGCCTGATTTTGCCATTCACTGCACCATAGATATACACAAAGTAATGCTAGGTGTCATACTAATTTTAACAAAAACAGCCTATCTAATTAAATGCAAGTCTCGGTGTCTCACAGTGTTAAGTAAAAGCTACACAAGTCACAAAGTTCAGGTGTCCACACATGGGCTTCATACTACCATTATGGCAAATGCCATGGAGAGCTGTTCTGTTCATTTGTAGCATTTTCCTTTATGTACTCTTTCTTTCTGTTCCATATTAATAGTTTTATTTAATTTTTCAATATAAACTAAAATTAATAAAATTTAAAAAATATAAATAAAACTATTAACATAAGGAAGGAGTATATATTTGTACATTCATGCCCGAATTTTGCATTGGAAATTATATGCAAACTCTTTGATTTGGGGCCTTAGTAATAGCTCAAAAAGGTGGGACCAATATAATTGATTATGGAAGGGGGGCTCCAAAACAGGGTACAACCAAATGTAGCCCCGGCCCATTTGAACATGTGTGTCCCCTCGATAAACCACCTAATGTGACCAAACGCAGATCAAATTTGGTGCAGACTATCTGTTGGTTACCTCTTGAAGATCATCCAGCTCAACAACCATTGTATTCTTCAGCCATGGATCAGAAGCAATATATTAAAAAAAATCTTGCCTGGCTAGTGGATCGAGCTCCTCATGGGCATATAGGTGTGATTGAGTGAGATGAGGGAGTGTGTGGGACTGTCTCAAGTCTAAACAAAAACAAAAAAAACGGTAGATTTATGAGATGAGAGTCACATTTGATGAAGAAATCCGCCATTATTTTGATAATAATAGTTTTAGAAGAATTGTAATTTTCATCTTTCATTCCAAATGTTCTCTCCATTGCAGTGTTTTAGAACACTAACCTATAATGGCGTCCGAGTTTTCGCTGTTTGACTACATCTAGGCATAAACCCGATTTGACCGAGATTTTATAACTAAATGACCTGGCCAGTTTTTAAAATAATGTTCTATTTGACTGAGTTTTTTATAAATAAATGACCCGGCCTAAAAAATTGTCTTAGTCAGGTCAGACCAAGTTTGATCCAATTGGCCGAGTCTTTATAACTAAAGGACCCGGCTTGCAAAATTGAATGAGTCATGTCTGACCGGGTTCAATTAAATTGGCCTGTTTAGAAAAATAGAGTTCTATCATGGTAATTGTTACGGGTATGAAGTTTTGCCTAATATTTGCATACGTGATGGCCTAGTTGTACTGCACAACCAGCAACCACTCTCTTCCTTTCTTATTTATATATGAAAGGAAACACAAGCAAACAGTAACCCAACAATACAAAAATGTCCTGGTGTAAGGGTCTCCACCTAAACTATATTTTTGTTCGTTGAAATACACAAGGTAGGGAGAAGGTAGGGCTGATCTACCAAGTCCGAGTTCTCTCTCACAGCAACCTAGTTCACTATGCATGAATAAAACTAGTCCTCTATCAACCATGGCTGCCCTGCTCTCCCCCCTTTTATAGAATCAGCATAAAGCTAGCCGTCCTAGTGCTACTAGGAGTACAAAACACATCCTAAAGAGTTCTCACCCTGACCAACTCTCAGACCAACAAGCAATCTGCCTCTAGCTTAAATCAGGAAACTTGCAAGGGAGTCCGTCTTCAGCTAGATGTCCAGCATCATGCTGCCTCCAAGAGTCTGTCCATCCCAGGAAACCAACTACTCCAACTCCTACCCCTAGGAACATAGCCAGCCTGCTTGTGTGAGTCCTATCCGTCTTAGGAATGCGCTGTCTTGACTCCTACCTGCCCTAGGAGCATAGCCAGCCTACCTGTGTGAGTCCTATCCATCCTCCTACTTGTGCAAGGAATGCAGCAATCTTGCATAAGTAAATTTTGTTCACCTTAGGAATCCTCCCCTAAGTCTAAGTAGCGCTCAGTTTCGCTACTAGAGTCCCACCTGCGCAAGGACTCCTACTCAACCTATCACGCCCCGACGATGCCCGACCCAAGCCGAACCCGGTCCAGGGGCTAGTCAAGCGCGCGGGGGCGACAAAGGGAAAATTGAGAAATGATCTAGCGGAAGACTTAACCCTAACCACGGGCGATTAACAGCAACACGGAGTGCGCACAATCCTTTGAGCAAGAGTAAATAAAAGGGAAGAAAAAGGTGTTGCTTATCACAAAGTAAACAACAATCTCAAACCCACAAACTTAGTTAAGTAAAGCCCACACCGGCTCAAAATAAGTCATAATCATCACAACTGTAGTATATGACATAAATCCAAACAAAAACCCTACACAAAGTAAGCATGAAATAAACGAAGGTAAGTCACACAATGATCTCCATCATCACACCCAAGCTACCTCTGACCTTTCCTCAAAGAGGCAATCCTGTCCGTCTGCGTGTCGCACCACGCAGCCCCAAATCAAAACACAAAAGAGGGGTGAGTTTTAACACTCAGCAATGGTTTTAATATCACTGTCAACGTAGAAAATACGATAGCATAGTAATGAGATCGTTCAAATCACATATTTACATGGTGCATCACTTTCTGATCACACACTCATGTCATCTAACACTGCATCATAATGCATAATTCAACCTGCATGGATGTATCTCTAGCATACATATTCCCACATGCATTCACATCATACCAATCCCGCATGGATGTATCTCTAACATACATATTCCCACATGCATAATATCATCACAACCTGCATGGATGTATCTCTAACATACATATTCCCACATGCATAATATCATCACAACCTGCATGGATGTATCTCTAACATACATATCCCACATGCATAATATCATCACAATCTGCATAGATGTATCTCTAACATACATATTTCCACATGCATTTTATCATCAAAGTCAACATGCATGGATGTATCTCTAACATACATATTCCACATGCATAACATCAAAATCAACATGCATGGATGTATCTCTAACATACATATTCTCACATGCATAATGTCATCACAATCCACCTCCATCAAGAAGTAATCACACGTTAACGTCACACAGACGGGAGCATAGACAAGGCCACGAAGGCGTGTCATGGTCCAAAATTCTACACAAGAAATCAAGAAAGATCGGGGTTGTCAATCCCTAATACTGCTCGCCCTGGACGATCCTGGCCAAGGATGTCCCATTCTCACACAGAGAATCTAGAGCAGGGGTGTTCGCCCAGGGACATCTCCTGCGGAGGGAAGAGCCCGAGTTCTCACACAGAGAACCCTAGAACACGTGGTAGCGGGGTGCACACGGCATACCACACTGGATTCTCAGGGTTCAGATGACACACATAATAATATTCTCACATATCCGCAAGACAAGTACACAACTTGTCCCCACATCCTTCCATTTAACAAGACTCAACCCGGGGAGTGCACTCGTTCCACACAGGAACTCCAAATCGTTCCACACAGGAACTTCAAATCAAAATATGTCCTTTCGGACCAATCAACTTGCGATTAATCCACGACCGATAAACCCGGCACACAATTCCATCACATTGCATCCAATCGGTCAAATTCAATTAATCACGATGAAGCCTCAATTGGAAATTCCATTTTCATGATGCGTGCAGCATGGTACATGCGTGGGCAAAGCATACATGAATCCTAATCATGATAAGTGCTCTCACCAGCCCCTAATACATCATTCATAATCACGATATTAAGCTTCAACATCATCATTTAACCCCCACATGTGTGTGTGTAACTAGTAGAAGCCTTTCACATAATGCATATCAACATACTTGAAAATCAACTCACTACCACACTACACATGTGAATTTCTATCTAAACATGAATTCCAGCGGAAATCATAGTAGAAGAATCGTTGAAATCATAGCTAAATTCAAAACTCAACCACAAAGGCTAAACACCTATAACATCACTCATTTCATCATTGAGTCATGGCAATCACCAACATCCACACACCACTAACCACAATCTATCATGACAAATCAGTCCAACCATGATTGTAGTCCTACTGAAAGTATATGCTGATCCAAAGGGAAACAACCGTTCATAATTTCAAGATAACGATTCCAACATCATGCCACAAAACATAAGTCATCTCACTATTTCTAAGCATATGTCTCAACTCTATAAACTCAATAGCATGTATTTCCAGTAGCCTAACATAGCTTAAATCACTCCACATTCATATAAAATTGGCAAGCTAAAGTGGAATCATCAAAATAGACATCATACACACAACACACAATTTCCTGTGTAGCCGATCGATCGTCCTTCAGGCCGTTTGATCGGTTACACGCAAAAATTTGAAAATTTCAGTTCAGCCGATCGATCGCCCTGCAAGGCCGATCGATCGCCAACATGGCAGAACAGTCATCTTCTTCCTTTTGCAAAATCAAACCGAAACACCATAGATAACACTTCAAATCCACATCTAACACCCTAATCATCATCAAAAGTCCTCCTTGACTTCCAGAATATCAAACCAAACCATAATAATGCAAAACCCTAAAAAATCGGGATTAAATAATTCTATTTTCTAATCTTACCATTATCACACTAAATCAAGCAAACCATTTCGAAATAAGCCAAAAATGAAGAGTTTTACCATGGATAAACAGAGATTTCGAAGACCCATTACCTCAGCACTTGATTAAGCTCGGATTGAAGAGTCACCCTTCTTGAAATCCTTGAAAACACAATGAGTTTGAATTAAACTCTAATAGAAATCGATTTACCCAAGAAATCCCTAATTAAACCTTAGATCTAGGGCTTGTTGGTAGTAAAAATCGAATTTTGAATGTTAGGGTTTGTAGTAAAATACAAATCAGTAGCTTTTGATGGTCAAAAACGGATTGAATCAAGGGGAAAATGGTAGATTTGGAAGAAATTAAGAGAAAAGCCATGGATTAGTGCTTAATTAGAGCAAGCTTACCTTAATCGGCTTCTAATTCGGGCCTAAGTGGGGATTAGGCCAGCCTTCCTTCCTTAGCCTATTCCCAAAAATGGAAATGGCTCAGGTTTGCCCTTTTATATTAAGGGTTGGGGTAGACATAGGTAAGTTTTGGGGTGTAAATATGAAAAGTAGGCTAAAAGTGAGTATTTTGCAAATTTAAGCACAATTTAAGCCTAATAAAATTCTGAAAATTTTTGTGGGACCTTAAGTATATGTCTAGGTTTATTTGACAGAAAAATAAATTTTTCGACGGTGGGGCCCACAGGGGTCCTGCCAAAACACTAATTTTTGGGAAAATAGTAAAAATTTTGAAAAATCTCAAAAATTCACACTTGGTTTAAAATCACTTAAAACCACTAATATTGAAGTTAATTTTGGTTAAAACTATCACAAACACTATTTATTTACGAAATCACCGAATAAGATCAGAAAACGCGTAAATCTCACGATAACCCATAATTAAAGAAAACCAAAACCGGTTCAAAGATGAGGGTCCTTACACAACCTACTCCGCAACGCTGCTCCCAACATCCATCCGCGCCCAAAGGGCTACTTAGGTTGTCTGTCGCCTAGTAAACTTGGTTGTCCGCTGGTAAGGGGGTAGCCACCCCCTTTTAGCATCCGTCAAATTAAGGGCTAACAGTAATGCTCCTTATGTATATGATACTTGTACCTCTTTAAGTAAATGATACTTACAATACATAGTAGTAAAGAAAAAAATATTAATTCTGTCTTATATTAATAGCTATATTTGAAAAAATAATAATTTTTATTAAATGCCAAAACCTAAGAAAAAAAATAAACTTATGATGCTTTTTTTTTAAATATCTAACCACTTAAATTTAATAAAATAACGCTATTAATATAAAATAATTTTGTTTACCAAATACAACTATTAATTTAAGATGGAAAGAGGATTAATTTTGTATGAATTTAGAAGGTTACTTTGAGACTCATGTCTTCAGCTCAAAATGCCCATTCATGATTTAAACTTGGAAATGTAAATTCTCGCTCATGCTCTAATAACAAGCGATTCTTCGTACAACAGGAATTGCTCAAAGCTCCTATGATTCTGTGTTCGCTTCCCACGGAATTATTTGCCTTTTCCCACAACTCTTGACTCGTCTAAAGCCGAATCAGACCCAGAACTCGCCCAAAATGGTGTCAATCAGCCCAGGATCTGGACCGACCTAGTTGACTCAGACAGGTTCCTAGTTGACTCGCCCGGTCATATAACCTCGATGATTCGCATATCCCAAGTCCTGGGGCGGTTCTGAACTAAACGCGTCCAGCCCGGTCCGAGCTGCAACCCTAACTCCTAACCAGTCCCCGCCGACTTACTGGCCTCTCCCTCCGCCGCGTTGGTCGCCGGATTACCGGAATAGTCACTCCCTCCAGGTATCACCTCCTTCTATACTCCCAATATTGAAAACCTTTAGCTAACTGCTGGCCGCAGCCACTCTCTGACTCCCCAATTATTGTCTACGTATCTTCGCCTTGAACTGAATGAAATTCGTAAATTAGGCATTCTTTACACGTAGTAGTTTTGGAAGATGAATAAGTGGCAAATGGGTGGCTTTACCTTGTTGGAAAACTGGTTCTTGGTTTGTGATTTGCGTAAAAAATTAATTTTCATTGTATATGTTCGTTGAAATGCTGCAAATTAATTTTCATTGTATATGTTCGTTGAAATGCTGCAAAGAAAGTGTTCTTTCACTCAGCTTTAGATTTAATGGAAGGCTATAATGGCCCCGTCATGTTGGAAGACAAGCTTGTGATGTATTGGCATTTAGATTAGTCTCTTTTCTGAACCTTTAATTAGATTGTCGCGAATAATTTGCTTATGGAGGGAATAAGATTTACTCCTTTTGTTTAGTTTGCTTATGTGCTTAGCTTTCTAACCTTGGTTTCAACTCTCAATACAGTGGCATGCCTATGCATCAGTCTCCTATGAGGAAGCTTGCCTTTGGGAAACTGTTTCTTGGTTTACGTGAAAGAGTCTCCAATGCTCAAATGAGTAGATGCTGTTTCAGCTTTTTGTACCACTTTTCCTGTCATATAAACCGGCCTGCGCACTGTTACTCTTCATGTTTTTCTACTGTGCCCAGCAGCGTGATATCAATAACTAAGTCCAAGCCTTTTCTCTTTAATTATTTGATTGAAAGATGTGGCTTATCTGAGACTGATGCGATTTCAGCATTGAAACGTCTCCCTTGCATCAGCTCCTCCAAGAAGTCTGATGCTATTCTAAGTATTCTTTGTCAGTTTGGACTTGCTACTGCCCACATCAGAGACTGTGTGAAAATTTATCCCCCAATCCTTGTTGCCAATATTGAAAAAACCCTTGTACCACAGTTTAAGTTACTTCAAGGATTGGGTCTTTCTGGATCAGATCTTGCTCTTATTGTTTCAAAGAACCCGAAGCTTTTGGTCACTGATCTGAACCGGAGACTGATTCCTTGTATTGACATCCTAAAGAAATTCCTCTTTAGTGATAACAAAGATGTGATTCAGGTACTGAAAACATGCAAATGGTTTGTATACAAGGATCCAAGTTCAAGGCTACTACCTAACATCTCTCTTCTTGAAAGCCATGGGATTGTTGGGTCCCAGCTATCAATGCTCTTGAAGAGGCAGCCAATGTTGTTCGTCACATCCAAATCGAAGCTCCTTGATCTTGTCAATAAAGTTATTGAAATGGGAATCCCAGCAGAATCACGAATGTTTGTTTATGCACTTCTCACGTTAAGCTCCATGAATCCTAGGAATCTTCAGCAGAAATTTGACCTGCTCCGGAGCTATGGTATGACAGAAGATGATCTGAAGAGTATGTTCAAAAAGGCACCGAGTGTGTTTAAGACCTCCAAGAAGAAGCTAAGCCTCGGCATGGAGTTTTACATAAACAAGGCTGGGGTGGATCTCTCAGTTCTTGTTGATAGACCGGTTTGTTTGATGCATAGTATTGAGAAAAGGGCAATGCCGAGATACAGAGTGCTTCATATTTTGAGGTCAAAAAATTTGTTGAAGAAAGAACCGAAACTCACATATGTGATGAGTATTTCTGATTTGGAATTTGTAAAGTATATTTTGAGATTTGAAGACGAAGCTGAGGAGTTGTTGGCAGCTTATACAGGGGACAATGGCCAGGTTTTAGTTGAGGCCAAAAAGATTCTGTAAGCGTTGCCTCCAATCAATCATTTAATCTTGTAATTTTGTACAAGTTTCATTGGCCTTCCGGTAGTCAAATATGTGGACATCTCATGATGGGGGTGACCTCCCCTGGCTGCCCTTATGCGGGAAATAATGACTAGTGACGAAGATACAACAGCGAAAAAGTAAGAGTTTATGCAGTGCATGAGTATAAGCCTTCCTACAAAAGGAGATGTGTGTGTCCATCCCTTGACATCTGCTTCATATTGAATGGCCATGGTTAAGTGTCAGATGGTTCTGTTATCTACGCAAGCGTATTACAAGCATTTGAATAAGAATGAGTAGCTCACTACTCCTATTCTAGCCAGCCCATCCTCCCTAGTGGATATCTACCTAGATATACATAGACAATGAATATCTACCGACCATGTTAAGGGGGTGGTGAACTACTCATACCAATTGGCCGACATGCTGAACCTGGACATACTCGTCTTTTGTGTAGATACATGGACCAATTGGCTGACATGATGAACCAGGACATAAAACCATGCTTCAAATTTTCAAATAGAATATCAAATTCTAGTAGTTGTTCCCAAACCAGATGTACATATGATCGTGCTGATCAACTGATTTTAAGGAGATGGCAATGAGGTGCAAGTGCACAAACTAGCGGAGGAATTCGTTCGCATGTGAGCAGAACAATTAGAGCATTTGCCTGACCGGCGATCAAAATCATGCAAATTGATCTGCGTCAATTTCAACGACGAAAGGAGATTCCTCTATTGGTAGTCTTCCTGTTACCACATGAAGTTCCCTCAGAAAGCAGAAGGAACAAAGATTTAGTTGGAATATAAACTACAAAACTTACTAAAACTTCAAAAGCTTCAGTTTTATCTTTCAATACAATATTTAACACATCGTGGCAAACAATTTGTTCCAGGCACTATAGCTCGTTCTTTCCCAAGATTGTGAAGCTACTATAGCTCTCCGATTGTGTTCTCTTTCACCTGTTTCCTCGGTCACATGTACGCTTACTAACTTGTTATAAAAATTCTGAAAAGTGGTGCCAAGAATAGAGGCGTGCTTCAATGATACACATAAAATACAAAGAATACTAATACACTCTTAACATTCTCTAAAGGAATAAATTGAAGGTGCAACTTATTGTATACACAAGTATCTACATTTGTACGTGCAAAATCACGCTCGTGTCTCCCACTAGATGGAGAAAATCATGCTATCCGAAATTGCTAAGCATATAACTATGGTTATGATGACGATACTGTCAAATGAAAGCATGGAATAAGCAGATCATGTCAACCAATTCTCTCAGTGTTTGAGTCATCAGATGGCCAGACCACCGTCTCCATAAGCCGCTCCCTCATGAGTTCCAAATTCTGGTCTGATATTTCTTGATACATTTTTGCGTGATCACATTTCTTGATCATGAGAAATAATGAAAGAAAAAGTTACTACCGAAAAAAAATTATTGTACAGTAAAGCTCATGTTAATCTGCATGTTTTCATTAAAGGAATACCTTAACCCATTTACTATAAAGGTGAAGCCGTGTCACCATCACCCTTTCTGCCAATTCTTGCCTCTCCTGCCATGACAGAGTAGGATTGGTTCAAGTTTACATTTTATACTTGCAGCATTAGAAGCATACTTAGTTTAAATCTATTAAGTAATACCTTCCCAAGACTACGAATAAATCGCTTTCCATCTCCAGGCTTGTTGACTGCAACAAAACTGTAAGCCAAAAGCAGAATAAGGGCAAGTAATCCTAAATGAAGTTTTGAAATTATAAGTTATATTGACCAGAGTGATCGTCAAACATAATTCAGATAGCTACATAATTTTCTGAGTTTCTGCAAAAAATAAGTTGTAGATTTGGCATAATTTAGTTTAACATTACAGACTGACGCACTTATAGAACCATGTGTACTGTGGTGGATTCATCTCATAGAGCTGGTTTAGCACAGTCCTCACAGCCTTGTATGTGAAGTAGTTGAGTAGTTGCTGCAATTCAAGAGATACAGTAATATAATTAAATCAAGCATTACCAATAGGCATTTTTAAGTACTATTTGACAAAAATATAATGACAACATTTTTCCATGAAAAGTTATACTCCCTCTGTTCGAGAATAAATGCCTGCATCTAAAGTGTAGGATTGGCATGACTAATTGAGGTGGTCACCTGCTGCCCTCTTCTCTCAAAAACTACATGTGAATTACCTATGCAACGTGTTCACCTGTTGACTGGCTATTCAGGGAGCACAACAGGGTGAGTGGAGATATTCCTAATTTGACAATACATATAAACTAGATGCTTTTTACTAGACAGAGGGAGTATATTCTGGTAACATACGATATAAATATCGTATTTACAAGTCTTTAGAATTTCTAAATCTGAGGTAGTAGTGTGATCTATTTAAACTAACTCCCCACAATTGATATACACTATGTTAGGCAAAATATTTGTGACTGATAGCCTGGGCTTTTGTTTTCGCAGAAGGACACACAGGCTTAACTCATGCTAAGCAGAACTAGGTGACCAGAATAGGAATCTCAGCTGGGTGATTTGTGTGAAACGGCCGTCTATTGCAGCTTTTGTTAAAATATGACCAAGACAAGTGAGGCACACTATAAATTTAGGGTTTACTTTACTTCCATTGAAATTATTTTTCTTGCCTTATCCTCGTATCTCAAGAATCTACTCCATTCTGCTTGTGTTGAAACTTCTTCTAATCTTCTATTAAATAATCACATACTTTGTCTATGCCAAAGACTTCATGTGCTTATTATATATAAGGAATTAATTAGTATGGACATAGAAGATTGGTAGACCATTGGAAACTCTCAAGGGTGTCCCTTTTATTGATCAAAGCCTTCCATGACAACTTTCTTAATAAACAATAGTAGTCCACCAGTATTAACAATGCTAGAATGAACAAAATGGTCCCATATAACAGATAATGTGCAATAATGTGCAGGGTGGTTAAAAGGTTCACACATATCTTACTTCCGTTTATATGAGTAACTTTGTCACTTTAAATATATGTGCTATAAGTGAAACAAAATATTTTTATCAAAATATTCATGATTGATATACACAATGCACACATACAAACATATTTTCTATGGATAGCTACATATTAGTAATTGTGATTCAATGTTGTTATGCTAAGATCATAATTTTACCAAGCACATCATAAAGGCATATCAAAACTAGGTGAAGGTTTTAGTAGGAATGATCATCCTATATGTAGATATTTGATTAAACGCAGATGTGATGACACAAATTGAATGTAGTGAAGGAGAAAAAAGTCACTTGCGAGCAAAGTTGAATACTTAAACTGGGCATAATAAATTATCAAATTGAGTTATGGACAAAATTATCAAAGTAAATACATAATTCACTTATAAGATACAGCCCAGTAGCTTACATGCATTTTTTTTAACTAAATAAATGCAATATGTACTGTTATGCTTTAGCAAAATTCATTTTCAATATGACAACCGCAACTGACCATATAATTCAAATCCATAAAATTTATTATAGTATTATGACAACAGCAGCTTAACTTTTCATTTACACCGAAAATATCAAGGGAAATTGAGTTCAAATATATACCAATTTCACATCATCAAATGTATCTTCGTACTGACCACCAAGTTCATTGACAACCACAAGATTCCTCAATTTCTTCTGCCTTCTTACGTGCCCTCGGACGACACCTGATAGTGCTTTTGCAGAAGAACGGCAATCGCCCCATGAATCAACAAATGAACTACTCAGCCCCAATGATGCTGACTTTCTCAGTTGCTTCCTCCCTACCAAACTTCCCAAATCTCCACTGCTCTTGAAGCTTGGATTGGACAAAGAAAGTGAGTCGACACACACAGAGGGGCAGAGCTGAGTGTCCACCACCGAGCCCACCATAGATAAAGTCCCCACCATCCTCACTGAGAAGAAAATACTACTTGTGCAAGCAAAGTCGAAGGCTTGAAACACCAACAACCAAACTACAGCTCGGATGGAAAGAAAGAAAACCCAGAAAGGATTTACCAAACAGAGGCCGATCTTTACATAAATTCGTTAAGACAACTCAAAATCAAGCAGAAATAAGAAAGGCCCAGATAGGAATTGGGCGGTAATCAGGCAATCGGGAAGAGAACTTGAGAATTGCCTGACAGAATGGTGGAGTAGCAGGAGGAGACGTGAAAGAGGAAGCTTTTTTTCTTAGAACTCTGGCGTGGGGGTTCGAAAGTAGGCGAGGGGCGATTTGATTTGGTTTTGTGTGAATGTCTCAACGACTGCCAAACGATTTTTTGCGGTCGAAGCATCTCCTCTCAATCCCGTCACTTCTTTCTTTCTGACTTGTCTGGTATCTTCTTCCATTTTGGTGGCGGGAAGGCCACGTTCATCTTGACCTTTGGCTCGACTTGGCGGGGCATTCTGCTAGCCAGTGGACCATATTTTGTCGGGAAGATAGCGGGTGATTGGCAAGCATGCGGAACATGAGGAAGCATTCTTTTCCACAATTTAAACGAAAAATTATTTGAATACTCCCCGAATGCCCTTCCCAAGATATCCTCTGCGATGGAGAGTCGTCGATTACAAAAATCTTTAGGCGTCGTTTGGATAACGTTTTGTGTAATCTGGAAAGGTGCTTTTCGTTAAAATTATTTTTTTTAAAATAAAATAAAAATGAGTTATGTTTGGATATATATTATAAAAAAATAATTTTTTTAAATAAAATTTTAAAATCTTATTTAAATGGTCATTATATTTCATATATCTGAGTTAAGAGAAATGTCTATTTTACCCCTTAATAATTGTGATTTACAAACTTTGCAAACCTATGTAAACTCCATCTCTACTTATAAAATAAAAAAATACCAGCTAAAAAAAGTGATCGCTGACAGTCATAGCTTTTCTACACAATAAAGACCTCCGCAGGGATTTATTCTCTCCGCAACTGCAATGTACTTTTGTTACTAGAAAGAGAACGAGAATTAACACCAGGAGAAGGAGGCCACCCAGTGAACGGGATCCACGGATGGAGAAGAAGATCAGTGAACAGATGCACTCCTAGCCTGGAGAGGAAGATGATATGTTAGTTTGATTTGAAATCGGGCTCGGAGAAGATATAAGTGATGTTTGGTAAAAAAAGGGGAAGAAATTGGGTCTGGAGAGGATATAAATGATGGCAGGAGGAGAAAGGGGAAGAGTATTATAGAAAAAGAAATGGCGTAGGAGAGAAGGAATAGAGCACGGGATTGAGTCATACCACGATATTAGAGAAGGGCAAAAATATCCATAAATTTTTTTTTACCTTTTGTTGACACTCTTTTAGCCTAACCCTCCTCCGGAGGAGAGTTAGACAAAAAGCGGGTAGAAAGCAAAAATAAGCCAAAAGCGAGGTTAAAGGCATTTTTCAAACAAAGTAGAACTTTTAATTTAAATTGTCCAACCAAACAAGATTTACCTGCAAAACTGCTAAAAACGGGCAAAAAGCTGGTAGAAAGCGTCATCCAAACGACGCCTTAATACGCATGCTAATACATGGTAACACAAGTGATGTTTATAATATCATGGGTAAAAGGACCCAAAAATATTCGTTTTAAAGGTGTTTATATTTTACGTAAGAACGTGGCTATTTAAATCTTTATTTTTTCTTATTTAACCTTAATTTTTTTACCCTTATATATTTTTATTAAAATATTTTATGCATCCTCTATTTTTTTTCTCTCTAGTTTCTCTGTTTTTAACTTCCGCTTTGGCCTGCACCAGTACAGCCATCGGCAGCCAAAGCCCTTCCAACACAGAGTAACTAACCACCTAGCCTGTGCGCATGTGCAATATACCACCACGGCGAGATCTGATCATGGCTAGCTTATGTACAAGGCTAGATCTTGCGTTGGCAGGCCTGTGTATGATGCCAACGCACTATAACTGCTAGATCTAGTCGCAGAGCCTGTGCATGGTTAGCTAGCTTCCATGACTAGATCTAACTATGTCAGGGTTACGACTAGATCTAACTATGTTAGGGTTGTGTGTGCAGACAAATCTAGCCGAGCAGGCCTGTGTAGGCAGCCAAAAAGCCACTGCAGATGGATCTAGCTATGGTTGGCCTATGTGTACAGTTGCAGCCATAGCACTCTTGTGGTAGCCAAATTCAATTGTAGTAGGCCTGTGCACAGGGCCCCAACGAGGTTGCATGGCTATATCACTGAAGCTGTTGTAATTCTAGATGAGAAGTGGGCAAGGTTTAGGTATTAAAAAAAAATGAAAAAAAGTAGGGGTAAAGTAGTGGGGAAACACAGGAGAATAAAGTAAAAAAATGTATTTTTTTTACTTAGGGTCTGTTTGTTTACCTTAATCAGGTCTTAACTGATTAAGTCACTTAAAAGTCAGCTAAAAGTCGACTTTTCAGACTGTTTGTTTTAACTTAATTTTTTAACTGATTAAGTTAAAAAATAAGCTGTAGTTATTTATTTTGTCCAGCCACCAAGGCGAGTTTACTCGGCTGATTTCGCTGAAAACGCATCGGGATTTCCTGCTGTCTTCCATCCCCTGCCTCCCTACCCTCTTCCATGGTCGTCTCGAGCCTATTGAACATTTTTCTCGTATACGAATCTGGCTAGCCAACCTCCGATCTCCGACCTCTGTGAATGTACTCCTCCTGGCAAGGTTTCACCGAAATTTCTGAGAAACTTTCAGGCTGCTTCAGAGTCTCTTCCCGCCTGTATTCATCAGCTTGTCCCCTTATCTCTCTTGTCACATGATCATGAATTCGTGATCATGGCGGCCACCACAATACCCATCGCTTGTTCCCTAGTTGTGATTCTCCTCTGTACCTGCTCTTCTCCCCTCTTTCCCTGGTTCTCCGACGCCAAGGACATCCTGCAACCTGGGGAGCTCATTAGAGATGGCGAGACCCTCGTCTCCTCGGGCGGGAGCTTCGAGCTGGGCTTCTTCAGCGGCGTGTCAGGTGCTCGATACGTTGGCATCTGGTACAAGAACATAACAAAAGCGCAGGGGAGGACTGTGGTGTGGGTGGCCAACAGAGACAATCCACTGCAGGATTCCTATGGAGTTTTCAGCTTCAACAGCCAGTAAAATCTGTTGGTGTATGATCAACTGGGTTACTCTTTCGTCATTACCTATGCGTACGCAAAAGGGTCCTCAAACTGCTTGATAATGGGAACCTCGTATTGAAGTACAACAACAGTAGCGATGAAGACTACTTGCAGTGGCAGAGTTTTGATCATCCCACTGATACAATTCTGCCTGGAATGAAGCTTGAGCCCAACAAGCAGTCAATCGTGTCGTGGGCCGGAGAGGATGGTCCTTCTTCGGGGTCGTTCTCGTTGGGATTCGACTCATCAGGGCAGCAGCAGTTCATTTGGCAGAAGGGGACTCTCTTTTAAGTTAAACGACTTGATCACTGAGGATATATTGCAGAAAATAATCATTTTAAATTTTCAGTTTTATTATTGTGCAATGGTTGCCATTTTTTTTGTCAAACTTATTTCTGTTTCAACTCCAGCAAATTCTTAGACAGGTTAGTATTGAAAACCCTTTGGTATCAACATGTGCGCTGTATGTTTATACAGTGAAAGGAGATAATCTTTTCAGGTTTTTTTAAATAAAAGTCTTACCTTTGTATTTGGTATTGTGACTCTTTGTCTGCAAGTGTGATCAAAGGAAATGGTTTTATTGTCTCTTGTTCATGGTTGGATGTGAGTTTATGTTGCCTCCTTTAAAATTTTTACTCCATCTTATATATATATATATATATATATATATATATATATATATATATATATATATATATATATATATATATATATATATATATATATATATATATATATATATATATATATATATATATATATATTTGTTAAGTTGATGTGCGAATGTGGTTGTTGCCCATGTTGTATATTTGAACTTGGATCTGAAGCAGCAGCGAAGAAAAAACTACAGACAGTGTCACGGGTAGACATTATTGCAGGGGTGAAGCAGTTTCAACATAAGGAGGACCTGTTATTGCAGTTTGGCTGGGTAGGATGGACACAATGTGAGTTATAACTTTGTGCCCTGGTTATGGTCCTATGGATGGAATTGTCCATGGTCTAAAACTAGTTGTACACTCAAGAAATTCGGTTCATCTTATTTAATAACTTAGATTACCCAATCTATTGAATCTTTCTCAACTTTCGAGGCAAGTCTACTTAATAACACATGCTAAGTCTTCTGCAGATAAAATCCAACCTGCTTAATATTTTTTTAAACATTTGAAAATTTCTTCTCAAATTGTGGTGCTAGGGAATTTGATTTAACTTGTCTGGATTCACATTGGAATGTGATACTGGCAACGACAATGTTGTAGACGATAGTGAATATAGATATTGTGACAATACTGAGAAATTTGGGTTTGAACCTGGCTTAGAATTCACATTGGAGGCTTTTCAGAAGTATGCAGATGATTTCAAGGAGCAATATTTTTGTGTGAAGGACTTTTATCAACTACCATTCCCCGATAAATCTCAGTGTCGTAAGCAGTGGGAGCCTTCAGTTGAAGAAATTGAGGGTGAATATTGGCGGATAGTTGAGAAGCCAACTGAAGAAATTGAGGTATTGTTTGCTACCTGTGCTTGGTGAGAATTTTCTGCTATCACTTTTGCGTGTACCTATGTTAATCTTCGTTTTCCTATGGCTTAGATGTGTTGTAATGCTTTTGCAGGTGCTTTATGGTGCTGATATTGAAACTCAGGTATTTGGTAGTGGGTTTTCTAAGTCATCTGTGTCTGGATCTAGCAATGATTGTGAGAATCAATATGCAACATGTGGTTGGAACCTAAACAACTTCTCTAGGCTTCTAGGCTCTGTGCTCTCATATGAAAGTGGGGACATCTCTTGTGTTTTAGTTCCATGGTTGTATATAGGAATGTGCTTTTCTTCATTTTGCTGGGTAAGAATTCTTTATAATTTCTGTGTATATATGTCCAAACATCGAAAACCATGGTACAAAATCTGATTGTCTATATGAGGCTTCTTTTCTTTTACTTTTTTAAAGTACTGTATATTTTGCAGCATGTTGAGGATCACCACTTGTATTCTATGAACTACATGCACTGGGGGGCTCCAAAAATCTGGTATGGCATTCCTGGAAAAGATGCTGCAAAGTTGGAGGAGTCTATGAAGAAACATTTGCCTGATTTATTTGAAGAACAGCCTGACCTGCTTCATAAATTGGCAAGTAGCAAAATTTTGTTTTGTCAGTATGAGTATCATTTTCGTCATCATATGAAGTTCTTAATTTTGAGATTGGTGGCAAATGCTGCTATTATGTGAGCCTTGGTTAATTTTTTTCCCTCTCTCAGGTCATACAACTATCGCCCTCCATATTAAAATTTGAAGGTGTACCGGTTTTTCGATGTGTTCAGAATCCTAGGGAGTTTGTTGTAACCTTTCCCTGGGCATATCATTCAGGCTTCAATTGTGGTTTTTACTGTGCAGAGGCTGTAAATGTAGCTCCTCTTGACTGGTTGCCTCACGGGCATATCATTCAGTGTTTTTTGTATGTTCTAATTGTTTTGATAGGTTGTGAATGCTAATGCAAAGAAAGTGCGACGATTGCATCCACTGCAGGAAACTTAAATTAAAGATGCAAGTTGCACTTTTTGATCATTTATGAACGTCCTAACCAGTTTATAAACGGCTCTCAATTCTGATTTAAATTCAGCTAATTCAGCTCCAGATTCAGTTTCAGATTAGCTAATTCAGTTTCAGATTCAGGCAAATCAGATAATTAACTTTTCAGCTAATTAAGATAACTTTTCAGATTCAGATTCAGCCGAAACAAACGGACCCTTAGTCACTTTGTTAGGGGAAAAAAATCAGGGTCAAAATAAAAAAAATTAAAAGTAAATTTCACGTGATACTAGTGTAGCCTTTTAAGTGGGGTACAGCGGGCAACCCCTCTTGATTCCTTCTTCAATAGCAAGTCAAAAAAACCGGTGAAGTCTCGGAAGTTTTTCCTTCGGCAGAGAGAGTTTGAGTTAGAGTTGAACACGAAGTCCCGGCAAGTGGTGTTTTCTTTCTGGTTCGTGTTCATATCTCCCTCTGAATTCTTGATGTGCCGACTACTTGCAGGAGAACCATGGTCATTTGACAGCCATCTCCCACTGTCAAAGATATGGGAAAAGGGTATGAATGTGACTACTCTATCATTCGGTCATGTTCCCTTTTGGGTGCAAGTTTGTGACGTTCCCATGCATGTGTCCGAAGACGTAGCTAGAGGAATCCATAAAAAGCTGGAAGGTTTGTTAAAAATGATTCCAAAAACGAAGGTTAATTATGAGCATAAAAGAAATTTAGGCCTTATAGTTTCACTGTTGATTCATAATCCTCTTCTCAGAGATAAAAATCAAAGATTCTGGAGTTTCACACTAGTTGAACTCATACAAGGCTATATCAGTATAATGATCAATGATGATATTGATGATTAATGGGTATGTCCCAATGATGCGCGTTGAGATGGGTGCAAAACTTTTAAGATATTTAGGGCTCTTCCTCCCTTTTTGGGCTAGAAATTTAGGCCCATTGCACCTTTTCCTAAATGGGCTTCTTAATGGAGTTTTAATTAACAAGTATGGGCTAAAGTCCATAAACACATAGAGGTTGTGCATACCCTTTATGGCCATGCCCATTGGGGTCGAGCCCTTGATAATTCAAGTAAGTCCTGCACTAGGTTATATACTTAATTGGAGCTCAGATAAGTGTATGCATACAATAATTACTTATAATATAACCAAGTATATTTATAAGTGAGTGTGTGTGCGTGCGTGCGCGCGCATGTGCAACTCAGGCCCACCAAGTAAGTGTAACAACAAGCACTAAGTTGTGGGTCCACCTCTATGTACCTTGACCCCTAGAACATGAATCAGGTCACCCTAAGCGGTTATCACACAACCAATATGTGTCAAGCCTATAACTTGATTTAGCATCCCCCACTTATGGGTGAAGTGTTCATATTAGTTCAACAGTATTGATGTCAAGTCTTGTTGTAACCCTAAACTATGAGTATGTTGAACAAGTAAATATGTAGGTAAGGTCATAATTAACAGATCCGTCAATATTTCAAAAGTAAGTAGAGGACTAATTGTCAACTTTCTTTTCTGTAGCATGATAAAGATAAAGTAAGAATGCACCTCAATGTGATTAGCCCTGATATTGATCTCCTCATTCTTCAATGTTGACATAATGGCCAAATTATCATAATACATATAGACCAACATGGCTAAAAAAATTTTAATTCACACTCTTTGAAGTTGTCAAACTACATGCATATAATTCAGCTTCTAGAGTAAATTAACAATGTTTTTTTGTTTCTTACTATTACATGCTATGGCTCACCTCCAAATATAAAGACATAACTAACAATGGATTTCTTGTCATCTAGATCCCCTATAAAGTCTGAATCACTATACCATGCTATTGACATACTTTTAGTCTAATATGGATATAGTGTTGCATTATTGAGTTAGCTTGGTATTTACTCAACAAGCTCATAGGAGAGGAGAGCCCGAATTGAGGTGATGGGTAACTTGTCATTAGTTTCAATAGAAAGTTTTACTAAAGTTGAGGTCATTGTGTGAATAATTCCAAATATTTAGCATTTTTGGCAAGAATTGCCAATTCTCAGCTTTGCACCTTATTATGACAGTTTGCCTTCACCATTTCATGCATCTGTTAATGTTAGTGCAGTATTACTCCCCGTTCAATGCGTTTGTTGAATATGAACAGAAAAAATAGACATGCATGCTTCACAAGGTAGACTACAAAGAGACTAGATGATCTTCCTCATTTGTATCATCTCTTACATAATGAAGAGACTAGATGTTCTTCCTCACCCTATAGTTCCTCCTAATCTCGTTGTTGCTTCCAGTAAGGGGTGTGATGTTCCCCATCCTGATTATGGCCACATCAAAATCACTCATGTAAAGCCTCAAGTTTTGGATATATGACCTCACCAAAGAGTCTTAGGACCCTCCATAGAAGAGCTCCTAGTCCGAGTGGAGCAACACACGTTGGGACAACAAGGACTTCAAGTAGTTGTTATCAAACAAGTTGGTGGTTTGAATGTCAAGCGGAAATGACATTTTCCTCAACATATTTTTCCGAGGAAATGGCCATCGGCTAGGGAATGCCTGTTTTTGGGAAAAGTTTTATTTTTGAACTTATTTTCAAATCGTTTGAACCATAGGGTTAAAACTTTTTGGCATATCCGATTAAAATTTTTGAACTGTTTGAATTTTATCTTTTTATAAAAAAGTTTTGAATATTTTTAAATCTTTTGAACCTAAAGGTTAAACATTTTGACATATGTGTTTAAAAGAATAATTTTGTTTTTTTTGTTCTAACACATTTGGATAAAATATTTTAATTTTGATGCTTCTTTCTTGTTAAAAGAATAATGTTAAAATGATTTGACAACAATGTCCATACGTTTTAACACCTTTGTCAATTAGGGTTTTAGACTGTTTAAATGATTTAACATTATCTTAAACTATTTTGACACTTTTGTCAAATTGTTTTATCTCAATTGTTAAAACATTTTGCTTAATTAGTAGATGATGTTATAACTTTGTTAAAACATTATCGATAAAATGAATTGACAACAATATTCAAACGTTTTAACACCATTTTCAATTTAGGGTTTAGGATTGTATAAATGATTTAACATTATGTTAAATCCATTTTGATACTTATGTCAAATCATTTTGACATAACAATTAAAACATTTTGGTTACTTGGTAGACAAAGTTATAACTTTGTTAAAACAATTTGACAACATTGTCCAAACGTTTTAACACCATTGTCAATTTAAGGTTTTGGATTATAATGCCCTAGAATTTTTAATGTTTTTGTTTTGGGCCTATAAGAGAGTTTTAGGGCCCAATATGATTTTTTAAAAAATTTGACCGTTTTAAGCTTGATTCGTTCGAATGAGCTTTAAGGTTTTTCATAGGGCTCTGAGAGGCAAACTTATCGAGCCCAAGAAAGCATCAATCAGACACCAGGATAGGAGGCTATGTCCTCGAGAAGCGTATTGTGGTCAAGGCCCACTTTAAATTAGCAAGAAAGTGTGCCCTAGTGTGGTCTTATTTTGAAGGGCTCATCGATACAAGTACAACGGTACCAAGAATGCTCGATTTCGAGATCAGGGTAAGGAATTACACCGATTTGAAGTTTTAAATTTAATTTTGATTTAAAAATAAAATTTTAAAAAAATAAAAAATAATAAGTTTTGTGTCAGCATGGTGCTGATGCCTAGCCTGCAACAGGCTGCTATAGGCCATGGGCCGTCATGGCCTGCTATTGGGCAGGCCATGTTTGCCTTTGGCAAACGTGCATTAGCACTGATGCATGCGCTGGTGTGCGTCAACACTGATGCATGAAGGCTTTTATTTAGCCATCAGATGGGAGGTGGTAGCCTTCTATTCACACCATTTTTCTCCTCTCTTCCCTTATTACCTCTATTTGTTTTAAAGTTTAAACACATGTTTCTAAGTTGTTTCTCGTCCGATTTTTTATATTCAAAAACTGTCCTAGCTAATTCAAGGATGCACTACATCGTAGAGGAGTCTATTTTTTGAGTTAGCTACTCTAAAGGGAGGAAACGACCCGAGTAAGCGGATGCTCCTCTGCGGCTTTTGGGCCAAGAGGGAGAAAATGCCCTAGTTCAATGGGAGACTTTGTCTGCCGCATCCTGTCCGAAAGAAGAATTCTTCCTAGCGCAAGGGGAGGCTCCGTCCACCACTTCCGAGTCCAAAAGGAGATCCTGTCCAAGCACAAGGGAAGGTTCCTCCCGCCGCTTCTAATCCTGAGAATGAGACAAGGCTTCGACCACTGGCCATTACTCCGGTCAACTTCAAGAACTAATGGTAGGTGGTTATAAACTCTAATTTTGTGCTACACTATGTCATACGATTTTTTATTTCTTTCCTAAAAGATTTTTTGATATTTATTAGGGGTCGGGCTAACCTAAAATAATAGCGTATCATACACCTCTATGATGAATTTTATTGTGATACAAACTTTAAAATATTAGTATTATTTAAATAATATTACTATTGATTTTGATCGAATTTGAAAGGTAGTTATTTGGTATAAAGCCCAAAAGTTATTAGAATTATAGAGATTTAACTCCTAGGTACCCGCCTATTAAGGCATATGGCGCGCGCCCACGAAATAAGATATCATGGGAAGATCTCTTTCATTCTGATAAGGTTGCCCTATGAGCACGGGTGTATGTCGCTCTAGTATTGATGAAATTCTATAAATAATGATTTATCTGATTTAAAATTATTTATCAGATTCTACTCATGGACGATTTATCCGAGTTTATTGGATTTTGTGAAGAACTATTTTATCTGACTTTTTGTATAAGAAGTGTGTTGGATTCTGTTAGTTAATAATATTATTTTGAGTTGAGTTTTGTATATAAATTATTAGGAGAATATTTTATGCATCTTTGTTTATGTTTTAGCATGCTAATAGAATTTAACTCAATCTACTAAGTATAATTATACTCACCCACCTCTAAACACTGCAGGTAGGAACGAAGAAGATGATGTCAATGAAGATTGCTTGTACAACTTTGAAAGATCTACATTTTTTATTTACTTTATCATAGTCTTTTGTTATGTGTTAATTTTGGACGTGTGCTACTTTGATTTTGTTAAGACACATTGAGCTTTTAATGAAAGGTTAATTTTTTGTACATAGTTCATCTTGGCATGCTTTTAATTACGAAATGACGACACACTGACCTTGAAGGTAATTTAAAAAGTCAGGGCGCTACAAGGACTGTTTAAATAATTTAACATTGTGTTAAATTTATTTTGACTATGACTTGAAATCGATTTGACACAACAGTTAAAATATTTTAGTTAGTTGGTGAACAAAGTTATAACTTTGTTAAAACAATAGTGTTAAAATAATTTAACAACATTATCCAAATATTTTAACATCGTTGTCAATTTAGGGTTTATGACTTTTTTAATTATTTAACATTGTTACATCCATTTTGACACTTATGTTAAATCATTTTCACACAACTATTAAAATACTTTGATTAGTTAGTGAAAGCAAGTAGACTTTCCTATCTTTAAATTAATGTTCATCAATGGAAGATAATAATAAGTGTTTAGCCATATGTGTAGGATATAAAGGGTCCTCTATTTTGGCCAAGAAGTGCAAAGAACAAGCATATCTCAATGCATTCTTTCACATATTTTCATCAAGAATCTGCAAAAGTATGCATTGATATATGCTTCTTCCTTGTGCTTCTTGGCCAAATCATAATACTCGTTCTCTTATACATATAGTTTTTATTGTCTTTGATGGTAATTAAATTTTTAGCAATTAGAAAATGATTTTAAGTTGAAGAAGTTGGACTTGGTGGTGACACATATGGTTCTTACGGCCATGCTTACATGATAAGTAATGGTCTATCCAGGGCCTTCTCAACTCATACAAAATTACTCTTACATACACTGATGATTATAGATCTAGATTGTCATAGTTATTAATATAGATTTTCATATTTACTCTTGTAGTTGCATGTCTTCGATTCAAGGTTTACGAGTGTCTTATAGTTGTGTGTTCAGTAGATATGTCAAAATATTTGAGTATTTATGTTAAAACATTTGAACACATATGTCAAATTTGACATATGTATTAACATGTCAAAATGTTTTAATATATATGTCAATTTTTTTGCATATTGGTCAAACATTTTTCACATGGGGACAGGCTCTTATTTAATATGACGTAGGTGTAGGCATTGTGTTTCACCTTAGAGGTGATCATCCTCAGGTAGGACTTGAGGGACTCCCTGTTGTAATTGGCATTGATGTGAGCATCAACGGCGATGTAGGTGTAACATCCCTAGTCCCTAATTATAGGTAAAAAAAAATTTATGTGCGTGCTCATTTCATTTGGTTGTTTACTTTGGAATTGTTTGATTGGCATGTTTTGTAAGGGTCCAGCCTTGGTGTGAAGGGGGTCAATTGGCAATTAAGGGGTTCGGCCTTGGTTAGTGGGGGCTAATTTGTCAATTGAGGGGTTGAGCCTTGCTAGGTGTATGCTTGAGAGAAGAGTCCTAGTCGAGTTACGGTATAGGAGTACAAATAAATGAGGAATAGGCTAAGGATTTGGTTTGTGAGAGGCTTCTAGATTGTAGGGGACAACCCTTGAAAGTAGGGGGCGGACCTAGAATATAGGGAGGATGGTTAAGGACTCTCGAATGCCCTCTAGTCTAGCCCTTTTGATGTGTTTCGGCCCTAGAAATTAGAGATTTGGTATATAAAGAGATTAGGGGGGCAGAGTCACAATTTTTGCTCCAGTCTCTTCTTTTCCCCTTTCTCCCCTTTCTTCTCCTCTTTCTCCCACCAAAATGCACCAAAACCAGTAGCTTGTGGAGGGGGAAAGCAATCACCTTTTGACTCATTTTAGAAGCGGAAGTGTAAGAGTAAGGGCACAAGGCTGTGGTGGCGGGCTGGTAGAGGTAGGTTGTATTTCTTACACCCATAAATATGCAGTTTTGGTAGATGTAATCCAGCCCTAGTTCAACCTTAATGTACTGGGTTTTGATGTCATATTTAAGCCTGATTTAGTCATGAATGGTTTTGATTTTAGTCACTTTTAGCATGCATGATTATGATTTTTGTCACTTATATTAGCCCTAATTTGTGCATGAATGATTCTAATTTTGATCACTTATATTAGTCGTAATTCGTGCATGAATGATTCTAATTTTAGTCACTTATATTAGCAGTAATTCGTGCATGAATGATTCTGATTTTGATCACCCATATTAGCCGTAATTCGTGCATGAATGATTCTAATTTTCATCACCTATATTAGCCTTAATTCGTGCATGAATGATTTTGATTTTGATCACTTATATTAGCCCTAATTCGTGGATGAATGATTCTGATTTTGATCACTTTTATTACCCCTAATTCATGCATGAACGATTCTGATTTTAATTGTTTATATTAGTCATAATTCATGTATGAACCTTGCTTATTTCAATTATGGGTTTAACCCTGATTTGTACATGAACCTTGCTTATTTCAATTATGGGTTTTGCCCTAATTTATCCATGAACCTTGCTTATTTCAATTATGAGTTTTAGCCTTGATTTGTGCATGAACCTTGCTAATTTCAACTATGGGTTTTAACCCTGATTTGTTCATGAACCTTGCTTATTTCAATTATAGGTTTTAGCCCTAATTTGTGCATGAACTTTGTTGAATTGAATTACACATCTTAGCCCTAAATTAACATCTTATGACTCTGATTTTGATTACACATATTAGTCCTAATTCAGCATCTAATGATTCAAATTTGATCCATGATTTTCAACCCTAGGTTGTAGTATTATATTACCAATTTCATTGATATGATTTAGCCAAGTTCATATCATTATATATGCTGATTTTACCTTCAGGTTTTCAGTCCTAATTAGTGTCTTACTTTGCTAAAATTAACTTCAAGTTTTTAGCCCTAATTAGTGCCTTACTTTGCTGAAATTGACTTCAGGCTTTTAGCCCTAATTAGTGCCTTATTTTGTTGAAATCGACTTCAGGTTTTTAGCCCTAATTAGTGCCTTACTTTGCTGAAATTGACTTTAGGTTTTTAGCCCTAATTAGTGTAACGCCCAAGATTTTTCATCCTTTTTTTTAAAACTTACAGCTTTTTTTCAATATAATACGATGAATCGGAGTCAAAATGATGAAATCAAAACCTGCATAAACAGTTTATAATTTAAAACATCATACGGTTAAACATCGTACCGCCAAATCAAATTTTCTTAGGCATTACTCGAAAACAAATGTACGACTAAATTACCATTATCATAGATTTTAAAATACAAATAACTCCCAGGTGTCCCCGAGTACAAGTCCCATAAACAATCTATTATCTGATCCAAATTAAAAGTCCAGAATATATAAACACTTAAATCTCACCAAATACATCAGATCGTGACACCAACTATACTCTCATTGAGTAAAAAATACTTGAGTCGAGAGGGAAACAATCCACCGCATAAACGAGTGTCCATCTCCAGGAGCTCTCCAACACAACCTGTAAAATCCTCCCAAACAACAGGGCTAAAAAAATAGGGTGAGTATTTTCATACTCTGTAGAAAAATACCCAGTAAGGGAATCCAAAGAGAACTCAATAAGTTCATAAATATATGCATCGTGCAACCCAAACATGAAGCAGTTAACAAAATAAAGTCATAATCAAGTACATCTGCATATAATAATGCATAGCACACCAATGAAAGCAAACACCCTTAATCAATGAAAGCAAACACCCTTAATCAATGAAAACAAACACCCTTAATCAGGGTCTTACAACTTACTTGTGCCATCATACTCATACTCAAAACCTTACATATACTTGTATGACCTTATTCGTACAATCTTACTCTTACAGTCCTTATCAGAATCATATACTTACAATCATGCTCAGAATCGTACACTTACTATCTTACTCAGAAATTTACACTTACATTCTTACTCAGAATCATCATCTTACAATCGTACTAAGATTCATACTCATACTCACACAACTTATACATACTTGTACGACCTTACTTGTACAATCATACGCTTACACATAAACGTATTCTTACGTCTTCCTTAGGAGCTTACACTTACACTTACTCTGGATCTTACATGTACAACTTACTCAGAATCTGAAACATACAACATACTCTCACTATCGTACACATACTACCAACAACTGAAGCTTATTACAATTAACAAGCTCCAACGTCGGAATGGAAGGGAATGCCACAAGGGCGCCACCTTAACCTTCGGGGAGCAACTAGACGCCATGGACTTTTCCGAAGGCAAGACACACCTATGCTCATGGGGCACATGATCAAATAGGTAAGAGTAGATCCATGATACTACTTACCTGAGCGCGTAAATACCCACTCTCTGAGGCCATACAGTGCCAACAAGGGTCATACAATGCCAACTAAGGGCGAAAAACATACAGTGCCACTTTAGGGCAATAATCTTACAATGCCACACTTAGGCAGAACATACAATGTCATCTAGGTAGAAACATATAGAGCCCACGAAGGGCGAAAACTTACAGTGCTCTCAACATAGCATCAAACATCTGGGCTTAATATAGCACACAGACCAAGTCAAAGCATACATCGCTCTCAACAGAGCATCAGACGTTTAGTGCACCATATAGCACATAGACAACATCCCGCAGGAATAACCACCATGGCAAGACACAAAAAATGCTCAGTCAATTCATTATCGGCTAGCTCAAACACAAAACTTAATCTGTCGAACCCTCAGGTCTCAAACTCACAACGCTATTATTAGTTTTCTCATAATTCAAGTTTGAATTAAGTAAGTTATGCAGTATAATTATGCCAAACTAACTCATAGTCCTCGACTGATTAAACTGAAGCTAAGCCATATCAAAACCCTAGTTCGTCGGGGCAGCAAACTTCACTTACCCATCCAAGTCACAATATGGCTCACTATACACAGATCCTTATGTCATCATACATCCTCTATCATCCACCTTACAATCAGACATCTTACTTACATTGTCAAACTGAGCTCCTTAAAGCAGATCCTCGTTATCTCCTTACTTACACCTCGCATATTATGCTTACTTTTCACTTTATAATTTGTACGTTATGCTTGTACAATTATGCACACTCTTACCATCTAACAAACCCACATAAGGCTTCATGCCTAAGTTCTCTTACTTATAGAAACCAACCCCTGACTTTGCTCCACACCAAAATGACCCAATCCACTCCATTCTTTGTCTGTCATACTTACATTTGTCGTCTTCTATCACATGCTTACCCATCCACATCCGACTCCATACCAAAAACCTTACCACTTCTTACCGTCCATCGCCTATACCTCTACCCTCACACAGTCCACGCACATAACTAACTCACGATCGCTAGTCATCACTAGCATGTCCATAAAACACATACGTAGCATACTTACAGATTTGCTAGCCATCTCTAGCACATACATATTCCACATCCATAGAACATACGTACAACTCATACCTATCAATCATACTTAGCACACATATTACACATGCATCAACCGTAATTACAGCTCATATGCATGTCATACGTATCTAAACATACCATATAATCATGCTTATATGCACATCATGCAATTCTTAGCATGCTACTACTCATTCAAGTATGATATCATGAAATTACAAGTTCAAAGCTCCCCTATTTCGTAATCATAACATTTGGTGGCGAGCATACAATGGTGGCGGCGTCGGTGGCGGAGCTGGCGGTCAAAACCATTGCCTAGCTGAGAGAGTTGTTGTCCCGAGGTTTTAGGAAATTCCGAAACTACACACGGCCAAATAGGGTGTCAAAGTCAAAGCGATAAAATTCGCGATCCACGGAGGCACACTAAGGGCGGCCAGGAGAAAGATCGTGCCAACGAGTGGCAGGTGCAACCAAAAGGCAGAGTGTACTCACTAAAATTTGACCGACAGTTGAACAATACCCAACCGGTCACAAAACGTCGAAATCAGCCGTGGACAGCACCCAACGACGTCGATTTCGCATTTACAAGGGCCCACATATGGGCGGAGGGCGTGGGGCGACACTTGAGGACGAAGGAGAGGTGGTGGAGATGTCAACTCCAGATGATGGCGGAGCCATCTAACGGTTAGGTGACACCAAAGCGGCACCAAATCCCTAACCCGCATGCGCGGCTTCTTGCACACGCTGCCAAAGGGAGGGGAGAGAGGGCTAGACAGTGTCGGCCCAAAGCTCATAAGGGTGGTAGGGCCATACCAATGGTGGTGACCGACAAAGATGGCCTTTGTCATTGTCGTGCCAAGGCAGGCCGACTAGAGGCCAATCGGCATCTAGCAAGGGTAGAACGGTAAAAGGGCAACACGTGGCGCTCTCTATAGAGTGGTCAAACACAATCAACAGAGGGGAACCTGGCCCATGCCGAAAGAAGAGGGGCTGTACCACACTAGGGCGGCCAACCATCTCCAGGCTGAGACCCGCCACACTAAGGTGGTCCAAAGGGTGTTTGGCATCCAATGATGCTCGATGGCCCAAAACAGGTGGAAAACCCTAAGGGCACAAGAACGAGCAAGGGTTACTGGCCGGCTCCATCATGGCCCTAGCAACCAGGACAAGCTATCTCCGGCCAGAGGTGACGGCCAAAGTCAACGGTGACACACCGGACAAATAACACAGTAAGGAGCAAAGGCTTGGTTTTCTGTGGATGAGGACATCAACCGGCGGGCGACAAATCTCGTTCTAGCAGAACAGAGGGGACGAAGACTAAACCAGGCTGGTTGGAAACATCCATCATAGTTTCCAGGCTAGAGAGAGATTGAACAATGGCCTGGTGGGTCAAGTCCGGTGTCCGGCGTCAGGCTAACGGTGCCAGCCAATGAACTCAGATAAACACGGGCAAAATAGGGGAGATGAGGGACTAGTCGGGGAAAACCAATAAGGGTGGAGCGGCCATGGGGGCGGCGGAGCTGGCTGGGGGTGGTCCTACCATCGTCAGCCCAAGGTTGGTCGGCAAGAGGCGAGCCGAAGGCTGGCTCTCACCGGTGCAACCCCAAAATCCGTCATAGACAGAAACAAGGAGAAGATGGGTCTAGTCGGAGGAAACAAGGAGTGCGGAGGCAGTACTGGGCAGGGAGGGGTGGTTCACCACCTTTGCCTGACCAAGGCGGGGCTAGATGGGGGTCGTGTCAGTCACGTATCGTCGTCGACGGTCTCTGTTTCACCAAAATAGAGCGCCGACAAAAAACAGGGCAGAGAGGGGGGGAAAAGAATGGGGCGGTGGAGGAGGCCCACTAGGTCCGAGAGGGGTGGCTTCCCGCCGTCGCCGGCCCATGGCCAAGCTGTGGCCAACTGACCGGCCTCGCCGGTCCACGGCGGCGGCAAAACAACATAAAACAGAGAAATCTAACAGTGGAGGGACAAACCGAGAAATGAGGAAGAAGCCGGCAGGGTGCCAACGGGGCTGGCCAGGGCGGCTGCCCTGCTGTCGCCGGCCTGTGGGTAGCCGGACGGAGGCCGGGCAAAGCCCACCGGACACCATCAATGCTGCCATAGCACAAAACAAAGAGTGCAAAGAGAGACTGGGGGAAAATACTGGAGGAGGGCGAAGCGCCCGTGGGGGCCGGGGCGGAGGTCCACCGCCATCGCACCTCTGAGGCGGAGTTGGCGGTGGCAACCGCCGGTGGCTAGGGCAAGGAAACCGAAGGGGGGGTCGGCTCTCTTCCAAGGATTCCAGATTGGGCTCGGCCAAACCTGAGCCCGATCCTTTCCTTTTTTTTCTCCTTTTCCAACTTATCCTCTGTAGTTCCATTTTCTTTCAATTTTTTGCGCTGGAATGTGCGTCCAGGCCCATGGCCTATGATGAACCCCACACCCGACTATGGGTACAAATACACCGAAGTATCACATTTTTCTACCGAAAATGATCAGAAATAGCAAAAAAATTGTATTAAAAATCTGGGACATTACAATTAGTGCCATACCTTGCTGAATTTGATTTCAAATTTTAACCTTAATTAGTGTCATTACTTTGTTGAATTAAATCACTTTATCTCAGCCTCAACCCGATTCATGTCTTGTTGAATTTAATCTTTCTATCTCAGCCTTATGTTGATGTATGTCTTGCTGAATTAAATTCATTCTATCTTAGTCTCAACCCGATTCATGCATTGCTGAATTTAATCTTTCTTTCTCAGCCTTATGTTGATGTATGTCTTATAGAATTAAATCATTCTATCTCAGCCTCAACCCAATTCATGTCTTGCTAAATTTAATCTTTCTATCTCAGCTTTATGTTGATGTATGTCTTGCTAAATTAAATCATTCTACCTCAGCCTCAACTTGATTCATGTCTTTCTGAATTTAATTTTTCTATCTTAGACTTATTTTGATTTATGTCTTGCTGATTAGATTGAGTTATATCAGCTTCACCTTGAGTTATTGTCATGCGGAATGTTATTGGTTGTGTCAGCCTTTGAGTTAATATCATGTTGATTGTTGGTAGTTACTTTAGCATGATCCGTTATGTTAGTTTGCTTATTTAATTAGTTCACCTCAGCCCCTAATTCAATTCATTATTCCTTTGATTTGATTAGTTCATCTCAGCACAAATCTAATTTGTTGATTTGGCTCACACGTCTCAGCCTTAAATCAACATGTTATCATGCCGATTATGCCAGTTTGTTTCATGCATTATATGTTATGATTAGTCTTTAATCTCTTTGCCTCATGTGGCTACATATTATCTTGTGTTTTAGTCAGAGCTTAAGTAAGCTCACCGTAATAGCCATGGTGGCACTAACCCATGTGGTCACAGGCCTGTGTGGCCTCTGCATTTTTGGGACTTTGTTTCCCAACTCTTTGAGCACCTCGCGCGCATATAGGTTTTTGAGCATCATAGAAGGCTCATCTACTTCCGACCAGCTTGTCCATGAGAACAATTGGTACCTACATCTTTAGGCACATGGATGATCCAAGCGGATCTCTAGGATGCTAGGATTGCTATTAGCATACAGTTACTCCTTTGAGCAGGAGTCGATATTCGGGCAACAATAAGTAAATTATTTCCTAAGCAAAGTTCACTTTAAATCATGTTGCCCTTGTCCTTAATTAATCAGAGGTCAGCCCTATGAGTATGGTTCTAAATAGAGATTTAGAGTGTCTTATATGAAGCTAATTTTCCAAAATTTTCCCCTTAGTTCTACATTCATCTTCTCTGTATGTTCATGAGTGGTTTTTCATGCTTCTTACTGAGTATTTGTGAAAATACTTATGCATCTCTACAATGTAGGTACAACTCCAAACTCTGAGTAGTAGTTCTCATTAGCGGGCGGTACACAGTTGCTAGTAGGGTAAACATCTGATATTATTAGGACTTTAGGTTTATTTTCATACTATTTTGTAATAAGGCATTGTGTTGCCCTAAAAACACTAGTTCATGTTATTTCCTTATAGTATTGCACTTGTACATGGTGGAGCTATGATCATGAATTTATTATTAATATATTTCATTAGGTGATCTATTTTATGTTATGTGATGCTTGATGATGTTAGATAGCACCCTGAGTTTGTATTACTTTATGTTCATGTGAATGAAAACATGGGGTGTTACAATAGGCCACCACATTGGCAATTGCACCCTCGTCCTTGATATGGGAGGTCACATCGGGCATGACGCCATGTTGGGCATCAGAGTGGAAGGAGTCTTACTAGTCCTTGTACCCATCATATGATAAGGGGAGCTTTGATGGGTTGACGAGGTCAAAGAAGATGGGAGCTCTAAAGAGATTTTGGCTATAGTAGATGAAATTGAGGGGGGTAGAGTGAAGAAGCGTTGCCACCATCTCCACCACTTTCATTGTGACCAGGGAAGTGGGGGTATTTTCTCTATAGAAAATGTGTCACAGTGGGAAGGATGAAGGGGTTGGAGGAGGGAGGTGGGAAGTGGGAGATGGATCATAGTTGTCATGCCCCGGCTCTACCCGACCCGAACCCGGTCCAAGAGCCGGTCAGCATGCGGGAGGAATAGAATTGAACAGATTAACGAATTTGTGGAAGACTTAGCCCCTCATATGGGTAGTCCAACTAACGGAGTAGTGCACCTCACATCCTTTGAGCAAGAGTAATAAGGATAAAGAGGATAATAAAATAAACCATCATAATCATCCTCACACATCACCCACATCACAATCTCTGGAGCCTACACATGACTCAAAATTTGAAAAGTTGAGAGATGTCTAACAATAACAAATAAACACAAGTAACATATATAATCCACCACAGGGTGTTCTCAAGTGCCAAAAATGAGAAAATAAGAAAGTAAAACACCATCAGAATGTGACGAAAGCTAATCCTACGGGTGCCCATGACATCCCTCGTATAAAGTGTCCTGCTCATATGCATGTCGTGCCATGCAGCCCCAAAACAAATCACAAAAATAGGGTGAGTACAAAACTCAGTTTTAGTTTGATGATGGCGATAAAATCAGAAAGATCATCATGACATAACATCATGGCAACTCGGATTCATAAATGATATGGTATTCCCTTTTTCTGATCATCCCTTTACTAAACCCCTACTTACCAATAAGTAAGAGATCTAGCATGCATATAACACATATGTCGAATCAGAGAGTAAATAAGTATGTCATAACTTAGCATTCATCCTGTATAAATAATGATCTTTATCCAATCATAATCAAATATAATATCACACATAATCTACATGAGAAATATCTATCAATAATTTCTGATCATGTAACCATATCACATAATCCTGCATGATAATGTCTCAATCACACAATTTCAAATCATGCATTCATATCACATAAACATGTATAGTAGTGTCTCAATCACACAATTCATATCATGCATTCATATCCCACACATTCATCTCATAGCTCATTCACCCTCCACGACAAACGTGTCAAATATATGATACATAATCATGCATAATATATCATATCCACATGTATCACATTATCTGTACACAACCTATGCAATCCTCAGCATAATATAATCTCATACACATGCAACATTAACAAATAGTGAATACCTCCATCAAAGAGTAAATACAAGCATTGCCACAGACAAAATATAGTCAAGGCCACACAGGCAAAACATAGTTTGATTTCCACACAGAAAATATAAAATATTGGGTTAGTCAACCCCTAAGTCTGCTCGCCCTGGACAAACCTAGCCAAGGAATGTCCAAATCTCACACAGAGAACCTAGAGTAGGCGTATCCGCCCTGGAACATCTTTTGTGGTGGGAAGAGTCCGAATTGCACACAAGAAACCTAGGACACGTGGTAGTCGATGCACGAAAGCATACCACTCTGGATTCTTAGGGTCCAGATGACTATCTCAATAAATATCAACCACAAGACAAGTACACTACTCGTCCCCATATATCTCAAGTCGAGTCAACTCAACCCGGGCAATATCTATGTTCCACATAGGAACTCAAATCAAAATCATGTCCTTTTAGACCATCCAAGTTTTGATTAAGCCAACGATCGATTAATCTGGCATGAAATCTCACACCATTGCATCCAATTAATCAAACACGACTAAACATCAGTAAAGTCTCATATATGAAATATATTTCATGATGCATGTAATATGATACATATATGAGCAATCTTTAGATTAATTCTAACACATAAAATGTGATTCCATCAATCCCCACATGCATCACATTCGAATAATAAATAACTACGATTTCATGATAATTTTTTAATGCACTGAAATAATGTTTAATTAAATATTCTCACATTTTGAATTGCAATCTTATTTTGTGTTAATTCATCACTTATTTGGGCTATTTATGTTTTAAATAAGTTAGTTGGACCTTAATTGAGTTTACATTTCTAAATAGACTTCAACAGGATCCAATTAGAAGAGGAAGTAAAGCCTAACTACCCAAAATTATTTAAAAGTCAAAAATAAACTCCTAATGGTCTAAACCTGAATAGAATGGTCAAACACAACCTTTTGGACCCGTTGGATTTCAGATTTGCATCAAGAGAACTAAATTTCGAAAGAAGATAATTTAGACAAATTGACACAGCCTTAATATTTCGACTATATCTTTTTATGTATAATTCGGATTGATACTATTCTGATAGAATTGGAAAGAAGACTTCCGTGTCTACAATCTCTATTTCAGGAAAAAATTCATAATTCCGAATCTATATGGGTCAAATCCAACATGCAAACGGATAACTAGTAAACTAACCTGAGACCAGCACATGAAGAATATTTTCATTGCTTTTGATTGATACACGTAAGGAAAGATATTGAGGCTAATTAGATAACTAAAGAAAGATTCAAAGATACTTATTTTTTAAATAAATTATTTATTTATTTATTTAATTTATAATCTAATCATTGCCAAAGAAACAATTAATCAGGATGCAATCTAGAGATATGATTAGACTTCCTCTTTGAAACAACTCCTTCTACTCTTATAAATAGAGGGGTGGACGTGATAGAGGCATCATCCCCTCCTCTTTGGAGCTCTCTTCTCCTATTTTTCTTATCTTTTTTTATATTTTTGTTTTTAGTTTTATTACAATAGCTTTTTAAGCTCTCAAACTAAGGCTAAAAGTGATTTGTAACAATCTAATGGAGTTCTATTCATATTTCATCAATGATTTTAAGTAAGTATGGGTTATTTGAAGTTATATTCATTTAATATTGTTCTTCTTCTTGTTTTTTTTTTTATTTCGATACATAAGATGTTTAAATGCTCTCCTTCTTTATCTTTTATGATTTTGATATATAAAAATCGTGAAGAGATAATTATTTTTATCCTTCATCTATCTAAAGTATTTTCTACCTTTATTTTTGCTTTTAATATTCATATCTTCCAGTTAGATAAAATCTTCATTCGATTCTAACTGAAATAATATAACATATAAAGAACATCACTAGATGTTATAATGATCCTTAATGTCTTAGTGTTTTCTTTTCTTGATTATTTAACTCTTTATTCCCTCAATACTCTTCTATTCTTTTTTTCTTAGTTTTTTTCCTCTAATTTTTTGTAACTATTTTCTTTGTTGCATAAGGCTTTCCCTGTAGATCGACCTTGTCTACTACAATTAGCAAGTAAACAAATCTGAATTTGACTTGTTCATACTCTTGTTTCAGACGTAACAATATTTTCCTGCATGTGTGTGTTCATACATTTGTAAGCACATGATCATGCTTTGACAATAGCTCATAAGGCAATACACACATGCTTTGAAAAAATCTAATCATGATTACCACCTAAAATAATGGGTAAAATATATCGTAAATCATCATTCCATTCATATGAAATCAAATGCACAACTCTTACAAATATAATTATTTTACACATGAAGATGTTATCACAATTTACCCACAATTCATTAATATTATAAGATGACATATCCTATCATTATCATACAATAACCTTGCTAGAACATGCTCAAAACATAAAAATTTTATTAACCATAGATTTAAGATAATTAATACTAATATGTCTAACTATAATCGTGTAATTTCACATAATACTTAAGCATGCTTCATAAATCCCAACCTAAATAATATACTCTTTCAGTAGCATATTCTAACTCAAAACACTTCACATAACATTAGAAATATCAGTTGGAAGTAAAAATACCAAAATAAGCATAAAAACCCAAAATGCCCAAATCTACTATATAGCCGATCGATTGGCCTGCAAGGGCGTTCAATCGGCTAGCTTAAAAATCGGCTTGTAACTCCATTTGGCCTATTGATCGCCATAATAGCAAATCTCATTCGTCTTCTTCATTTTGAAAACCAAATCGAGACACTATTAATGGAACTTAAAAACTTCAATAAAAGCCTCAAATATTATAAAAATTCAATCAAAGATTCCAGAATGCTAAATCAACTAATTTCAAATCAAAACCCTAAAAAATTAAGGCAAAATATTAACTTTTTATTAATCTACCATTAAAGCCCTAAACACGAAACTCATTCAAGCAATACACATGTAAATAAAAAAATTTCAAACATAGTACGGTTGAGATTTCACCCATTACCTTTCACCTTGTTTTGAGCCAAATTAGCTCCTCAATCACCTCCGAAACCTTTCAAAAATATAATTTAAACTTAAAAATCATTGAAAAATCCTAGAACTAAAGCCGTAGAGACATAAAAATGAAAATTTGAAAGCTATGATTTGAAGTAGAGGTGTAAATCAGTGATTGAATGACTTGAAAATGAATTGAATCAATAGAGAATGATGAGATTAGGGACAGTTTATAAAAAACCCTAATGATTAAGAAAGAATTAAGAAAATCTTACCTCTAATCATTTTCCTCTTTGGGCCTAATGAAGATTATGCTCTAGATTCTCTAGCTCAGCCCTTTACTTTTATAGGAAAAAATGGGCTAAACCTAATTAAAACTTAGAGTGTTAATAGAATTTTTAACTAGAAGTAGGTAATTTGGTCATTTAAACCTTAATAAGGACCAAAAAAATTCTAGAATTTTTCTAATTACTTATTTTAATGTCTTCGATATTTTGAACAAAAAACTCAAAATCTGACCGTGGGGGCCATAAGGGGTCCCGTCAAACCCTAATTTTTAAACAAAATTAAAAAAAATCTAAAAATTCACAATTGACCTAAATTCACTTAAAACTCATAAAAGTGAAATTAGTTTTGATTAAAAACTTTAGAAATTACTTTTATTTTAAAAAATCATCAAAATTGATCAAAAATAACTTAAACCAAATAATGATGATTAAATAATAAATAAAATTAAAAATAAACTAGTTTAACGAGAGGCCCAAAAATTAAATCTTCAAAATTAAATCTCTAATGCAATCTTCAAGACTTCCCGAAGAGTCTCTTGTCATCTTTCTACTAGAGTTAGAAGTTCCTGTTTCTCTAGATTCTGGATTAGCTGAATTTATAGCTTCCATATTAGAAGACTCGCCAACACAATCTACTGGCCTTGGGTGGTCTGATATAGGGGCCCATGCAGCCTCTCCGGTGGCAAATGTATTGTCAAATAAAGCCCTCATTAATTCTGAGTACTGGAGTCCACTTTTTTTTAATTTACTTGCCTCAGGAACTTTCTGTTTTCATTCAACATAAAGTATATAAATATATAAATAAATAAAATTAAAGACCAAATAAACTACTCTATTATACCTTAATGTAGTCTTCCCATATGCTTTCCGGCCAGTCAAATGTGTTAGTCTCATGATTATATCCATGACCAGAATTATTAACCATGTCACTCCATATCTTGTACTTCTTATTATAGTCCCATAAATTTTTCAAATTTTTTTGCCCTGTTTCTATTTTAAACTCACTTTCTTTCAACTTTTATATCACCCTATTCTATGAATCGGGCCTCAAATTACCGCCACATCTACCCAATTTCCTCCACACAAGCCTCCAAAAATACCTTAAAAGCTTCCGAATTTTTTAGAGACATTCCTACATATTCACAAGGAAATTTTATGAGTTGACTTTTTAGAAATTCAATCATCATAGTTAAGCTACAACATAAAGTCATATAATTCAGCATGCAAAAAAAAAGGAAACATATCCCTTTCACAAAAAAAAAGGAAACGTAATTTCATTCAAAGTGTAAAGTAGATTAATAAAAAAGTAAAGTAGATCAACCTTCTATGAGCTGATAATCAATGAGTTCAAATAAATAGGCATTTGTGATGTGAGGATGATGACTTTGGGCATCACACATTCTCTTGCATAATAATTATCGTGTGGACACTACTGTGTGGGGGGGAAATAATAGATAACTGGAAGGGAGCAAGGCCATCCACAGGTCAAGGGCCACTACATTTAATTGAAATCCGGGTTGCCATCATAAACCACATGAATGACACATAAATCGCTACCAACCGAACTATGGTCGTGTACTTAATTTGCAAATCCTAACAGTGAATAACAACATCGATTAAACAAGCATTTAAAGCTTGCTGTATTACGTTATTGTATTGGCGGGCTACTGCAAAGGGACAATGAGAACAGGAAGATGACCAAGGTCCTCTCACATCATAATTCAGAAGGTTGGTTCACCAACACAAACATATATCTCTCGATTTTCACTTATTGGGGTGAAACTTTGAAGTACTGGGCTGGCACATTAGAATTCAGAAGGTTGGTTCACCAACAAAAACATATCACTCTTATTTTTACTTGTAGGGGTAAAGCTAACTTTTAAGGGGCTGGGCCAGCCAGCTCATAGAAAATGTGGATTACGGCAAAAAAATTTGAACCCGGGCTAAGCCAAAAATATGTATGACAGGAGGAGATTTGAGGAAAATGATATGCTTCTACAGTAGTCAAAAACAATGTTATGAAGGAAAAGTCGATAACAGTTTTTACTGAAAAACTACATGAATCTGTACTAATTTTTCTTGGATTAAAAACAAGTAGATCAGAGACATTAGTAAAACAGAGACAATAATAAGAATAGGTATTAGCCTGATCTATCTAAAATCTAACACATTTGAGTCAGAAATCAAAGAAATTAGACTTCAGAATATTGATATACAACTAACATGTGGGAAACAGAGGATATTAGGCGTTGATTAAAAGACTTCAGAATATTGACATACTTACGGTTTAGGCACCAGCAAGAGCTGAAATCTCAAAAGCCTTGATTAAAAGCAGAGGATATTAGGCCTTGGAAAGGATATGTGGTTGAGTGACAATGGTGATCATCCACTCTGAGCAGTGAAACAGGGAAAGAGTGATAATTGGCCACTGAAAAAAATTTATTACACTAAAGATAAACACTTGCTTAAGATCCATCTATGCAGGGTCTATATTCAAGCATAATATTTTTACACCTCTTATCTAATCCTTTCAGTTTTCCTATAGGATTACAGAGGCATACTGTCTGATTCATCACAAATGCTCCTGTTAATTTGGCAATAGGGACCACATTGAAGTTCAATCCGAAGCTGTTAAATCTAAACTAAAGATATCTGGGTCCTCAACAATACATATAGTTATTCATAAAGATAGGATCAAGGAAAAAATTCTTTACAAGTGGGTGAACAAAACATCATAGAAGCAAACTGTGGTAACTAATTGGTAGAAGCATGATCCAGCTCCCAGCATACCCTCTCAGTCCTATATAATTTCTTTGTAATTACCTCCTACAATATCATCTATGCTACTTCTCATAGCCACTTCTAGGAATTTAAGTCATCTATTAGCATCTTATATTGTCAACAAGGATATTAAAATATGCATTCTCACTTACATAGTCCAAACCGTTGTTATAACAGTTATATAAACATCACATATACAATGTTCAGCACAAAAGGCTGGACTTTGGAAGGCTGCATTTACCTGCCCAATAATCACGACCTACACAAATTCTTCACATAAGGCTTCTGAAGCTGCCCCGGCAGTATTTCCAGCCATGTCTTCTCCACCAATAACTCCTCTAGCTTCACATAAACCGACCCTTCAACTGCCAAACACCCACAAGGGAAAAAAATTCTTCACATAAAAACTCGTAAAACAACAAAAAAGTAGTTCGAGAAGAAAAAGAGTTAGGAAGTAGAGAAATCGAAAGAGGAAAAGCATCGAAGAAGGAGAGAGAAAGAGGAGAAGGGAACGGGTAGAGAAGACTCACAGGAGCAAAGTGGGCATGTCGTGGGGGCAGGACAGATCTCACTGTCCCTGGGCCGGCCGTGAAATTGACAGAGCGAATTTCTATATGTGACCCCGTGATTTGAACCCTAATGAGAGAGAGGGGAAGAAGACCCCGGACGTCATTGTCTTGTGGGAGAGGAAGGAAGGAAGGAAAAGCCCTGTGAATTTCTCTGCGACTCCGGGAAAGCAAATGGAAGGAGCGGAGGCCGACGCAACGGGAAGCAGAGGCAGGAGTTCCGCTGGGAGAGGAGAGACGAAGGTCAGGGTCACGGGGTCGCGTTTTAGGTTTTTAAGTGAATGAAATTCGTCTGACCGTTGATTTTATTTTTTAAAGGTACATATGATTCCACGACTGATTCAGTAATCCAATTCAGACCTAAACAAATGTATTGAAAAGCCACTTCAAAATGACCTTTCACCGACTTATTTAAATTTAGGTCTGAATTAGATTAAATAAATAAACCCTAATAATAAAAATAATTTTTTTCCATCTTAAAATAATAACTTTATTTTATAAAAAAAATAATTTTATATTTACAGCTTTATTTTGTTTAATTAAATAGTTGGGTACTTCAAACGTGTATTATAAGTTTACTTTTAATTGTGGGTTTTATTATTTAATAATAATTATTAATTTTTTAAATATAACTATAATTAATATAAGATAGAGAGTACCAAATTATCACAATAACAAAAAAAAAAACTTATTATCATTACATAGCTAACCTTGTAAAATCCATGTACAACTAAAATGAGGGGCCACTGTTTTCATAGTTTAAAATAAGAAGGAAAATGCTCCAAAGGTCTAATCCAAAATGCAATTGCAAAAGACCATGACGAACTTTTTCCAACGGACGCTTATCAACGGTTGGTCAAAAAAGGCAGATGGTCACTGACCGCCATCAATGTTGTTCAAACAGTGGTGGGCCAAAGTGTTCTAAAGTTTAATACTCAAACGCTTTCAGGACTTGTGACTTTGTGAGCCTTACTTCGTGCAGATTGCCAGTACAAAAGACAGAATCCTGTCTCACATACCGTATCACAGATTCACAGTGCTAGCAGCCATTCCTCTTCGTCTTCCTCTCTCTCTCTTATACTGCATATTGTTGTTGAAGTTGGTGCCTCGTCTTTTGAGCACTCTCATCACTGAATTTCTTTTCCAACCCCATCTACAAAGTATAGCAAAAGCCAAGCCCGAAGCGCCCCCATGGTATATTAGGAGCCCTACCATGGTACATATAGGCCCGGTAAATAGCTGTTATGTCAGACCCCTATCCGACTTTAGTTAGGGTAAAAAAATAATTTTCAAGCTAAAAGGAAAACCTAGGGGTTGTTTGACAACCTCTTTGGAAAAAAAAATGCACTAATTACCTCAAACTGTCAAAATGAAAAAAGATGGAGAAAAATAAAACTTAACCTATAATGTATTTATTAGAAAAATATTTCTCTATGTTGTAATTAAAAAAGATTTGTTATATTGATTTTTATTAATTAGTAATTATATATAAGTTTATTTATATTTAGACAAAATTTATATAAGCCCCGACTTACCTACATCTACTTAAGCTCGGGCTTTATAGGCTATCAAATTTACATCTTATGGTTATTGGATATAAATTCGATTCGATTGCCCATAAAGCCCAGGCTAGCATAAATATACATGAGCCCCAATTCATATAAACGAGAGTTTATATTTTAGCATATATAGTCAAGTTAAAACTTAAATTTAGTTACTTTTAAAGTTAAAAATCATGGAACCGCTCTAGAGGGGGGCGAACATGGTAACTGTTCCCTAGTTTCTCACTTACTAATTGTTAGCTATTTTGTCAGGGTGATGAAAACTTGTCAGCGTAGGCAAGTCCTTGCAAACCGTATCTCTTGGTAAAGCTTGTCAACTAGTGGGGCAGACAGTACCATACAAGAGCAACTCAAGTAGACGTTCCGAGTGAAGATAAGAGAGTGATAAAAGTTCAAGCATATATACTCTATGATGGTATCCAACGAGTAAAAACTCATTAGTTTGAGCAACAGCAAACTCACTCGTTTACTCTGGCGCCCCTTTAAGGCTCTCCCTCCATCGACCTGCATCTTGTACTTAAAGTTGCATTCACTACTTTTAGCAATTATAGGTTGATAGGGTGGAACACTAGCAACTTCAAGAAGAAGCACCTCCTCCAGCACTGCCACTTTCTTCCACCATGCTGTCATTTCTTCTCATAGTCACTGTGGCCGGAACAGCCGAGCCCCAGATCGTGGAGCCCCCACCAGTGGCTCCCCTGGTCTCCCACTCGTCGTACAGATCGATCGGGACCCTGCTGGTGGTCCTGGCCGTGATCACTATTGTCGCCGTGCTCGCTGGAGTGTTTGCCCGTGCATGCGGCGGCCGCCACGCTGCCGGAGGAGACCACGACGTAGAAGGCTGGGTGGAGAGAAAATGTAGGAGCTGTATCGACGGAGGGCTGCCACCGCCGGCGCCGGAGCAACCGAAGCCAGCTCCTGAGGCTGCCAGCACAAAGCAGTGAAAAAGGGTCTGAAAGTGCTGAGATCATTGCTTAATGCCTCTGAGTTGATCTTAGGTTCTACATATGTTAGTTTTACAGCTTTTTTCTTTTTTTCTTTAAAGGATCTTCTACCATAGCCAAAGATGGTGGCAGTTTTACTTAGTTAAAATTTTGGCAAAATTGGCATTTCTGTAGAGCAATTTGGACAAGATTGAGGGTTCTTCTTCCTTCATTTTGCTCAAAACTTGCAGCTAATGCAAGAGGTGAACAGCCAATATCCAGGTATCTGGGTGACGTTTAATTAGCAGCCTATTATGAAATATGTTAGCAAATGTTGAACGATTTAATGGCACTTGATCTTTGAAAGGGATCACAATTTACAGTGCATTTGAACTTTCTAAATGCTCTTCTTGCGTGTGTGTGTGGACAAACAATAGTCCTAAATGGTGTAAATAAGAGCCCAAGATGCAACTTAAAAGGGGGAAGAAATTGAAATGAGGCCAGAAACTCTGAGCCCTTTCCCCTCAACAAGCACCTGGTGCATCCAGACATCATTACTCTATTATATTAATGAAGATAAGGCTACGGTTATCGAGGTATCATAGCTTTATTTCTTCCACCAAAGCCAGCAACGGGTTTGGACATCCTTAAATTCCTGGGAACCCGCTGTACACGGAAAAAGTAGCTACAAGCCAGACAAACACAAAATAGAGTAAAAGTTCCACCTCGAAGTAGAAAGGAAAATAATATTTTTACATCAAAAATACACAACAAAAACTTATACATGTGTCTTCGTTGGATTAGATACATGGGCCCAAATAAACTTTGTGTGAGGCCTACTTATCCAATCCAATCAAAATACTTGTATGAATTTTTGTGGGTGTTATTGTTGTGGGAATATCACTATCCAAATAGAAAGTATCGTACAATAAGAACGAAGAGTAAAACACACGCACGAACCACCATAGCCACGCCGGTAGAGGCTACCACAGTTTGTATGCCATTGGCCTTGCATGAACTTCTTCTGCGTGACTTTGAGTTGAGTCACGGACACGACTCAAAGCATAGTCCTGTGAAGTGTGAACCAGTGTTTTAAAACCCGCCCGACTAGGATTAGTGGCTCGACTGGTTTAACCCTGGACAACTAGGGGTTGGCCCAATTAACCCGTCCTCCTTTTCTTCCTTGTTTCGTCCCTTTCTCCCGTCCACCTTCTTCCCTGCTGACACCTTTTCTCCCCTAGGTCACCTCTATTCACCCCTATATTTTTTCCCCGGTTTGCCTTTATCTGCCCCCACCTTTCTTCTCCAATTAGCCTCCATCTGCCCTACCTTTCTTCCCAACCTTGCCTCCAGCTACTCCTCGGTGCCCGTCCCTCAACGATAGAGGCCAAAATGGAGATTTGTTTCTCTCCAGGAGGTGTTCTAATGACCAAGATGGGTACCACAGTTTGTATGTCATTGGCCTTGCATCAACTGATAGACTTAAAATTAGGAGATTAGGCATATCTGTAGCCATTAAAATTAACAAAGTTTGATCTTCTGTTAATCCTTTTCAGAATCACACAATAGTATTTCTAGTTTAGAACTTAGCTGATAGCAAGCTCACTTAAGACGCTGAATTAGGATGACTAATAGTGTATTTATAACTAAATCAGGACACCACTGTTAAGAACCTTAGAATCATGACCGTTTATCTATAGGTCATCCAACGGTTTAGATTTGCAACTTAAAACTACATCTTAATGGTCCATTACCCACACTTTTATAAAAGCCCAAAATAGTGTCAATTGAGACAATTGGGTCACTGTATGTTTTATTACAAAACAAAGCTCAATATTCTCCCACTTGGCACAACTTCTCAATTGAGCCATAGAAAGAATAAAATCTCCCACTTAGCTCAATTAAATGAAATTTGAGAAAAAAAATTTAGTTGAAAAAATAACCAAGTGGGTAATGGGAAACTTGAAAGTAACTTTCGTATGCACATATAATTTTTTTGAAAACACAATACCCTTCGAACTATATGTGGTAACTTTATATTCTTACAAAATGTTATAATCGCATGAATCAAGGCGGTTATGTCCTCAGAGGAGAACATTCTCTTCCATGTATCACGATGCAACTAATTCATTCTGTTTGAGTGCTATATGTGGCAAAATATATTTATGAGTGAAGGCATGCTCCCACTCATTTTGCAAATACTATCTCATACTTAAGTGCATTGAAAAATGAGACATAACGAGAAAAGAAAATGTAACTGCTATGATAAATGAGTAAAGTCCAGAAGTACATAAGCAAAATCAAATGCACGATGAGCTAATAAGACCCATACGATCCACATGACTCTTAAACAAAGAAGGGGGTAAGCCCTTGTCATTGGATCAGCAACCATAAACTCAGTACCTATATGCTCAATAACAATTGTCCCTTCTTTAACACCATCCCGAACAACAAGATACTTGATGTCGATGTGTTTACTCCGACTTCGACTCCTGTTGTTCTTCGTGAAGAACACAACAATACTGTTATCACAGAACATCTTTAACGGCCTAGATATGAAATCCATAATAGTAAGTCCTGTGACAAAGTTCATCAGCCAAGTAGCATGTGACGTGCCCTCATAACAAGCAACAAACTCTGACTCCATAGTCGACGATGCTGTAAGGGTTTGCTTAATACTTTTCCAAGAGATAGCACCGCCTGCCAAAAGGAAAATATAACCCGATGTCAACTTTTTCGAGTCAACACAACCAGCAAAGTCTGCATCTATGTATCCAACCAGTTCCAAATGATCAGAATGTCTGTATGTAAGCATGTAATCCTTCGTTCCTTGCAAATACCTCATAACCTTCTTTGCAGCTCTCCAATGATCAATCCCTAGATTTTTCTGGTATCTACCCAGCATTCCCATAGCAAAGGCAATATCAGGTCTTGTACAGACCTCCAAGTACATCATACTACTAACTGCTGATGCATAAGGAATGTCCTTCATGCTTTCCAACTCCAAAGAATTCTTTGGACACTAGAACAAGCCAAATTTGTCACCCTTCACAATAAGAGCTGCACTAGGTGAGCAATTTTTCATGTTAAACCGTTTCAGAACTTTATTGATATAAGCCTGTTGAGACAACCCAAGGATCCTTCTGGATCTATCACGTTAGATCTCAATCCCTATGACACAGGATGCCTCACCTAAATCTTTCATGTCAAAGTTATGAGAAAGAAACTGCTTAATCTCATGCAACATCCCTAAGTCACTGCTTACAAGTAGAATGTCATCAACATACAAGACCGAAAATGTGTAATGACTCCCACTAACCTTAAGGTATATGCATTGATCAACAATGTTCTCCTTAAAACCAAATGAAGTAATAACATCGTTGAACTTCAAATACCACTGTCGGGAGGCCTGTTTCAGTTTGTATATTGACTTCTTGAGTCTACAAACCAGATGACTTCCTTTATCTAAGGTGAATCCTTCAGGCTGAATCATATACACCTCCTCAAGATCCCCATTCAAGAACGCCGTCTTGACATCCATTTGATGTAATTCCAAGTCAAAATGAGCTACAAGGGCCAAAATAACTCTCAATGAATCTTTCGTAGAAACTGGAGAGAAGGTTTCATTATAGTCAACACCATCTTTCTGAAGAAAACCTTTGGCTACAAGTCGGGCCTTATATCTGCTAATGTTACCAAATGAATCTAATTTAGTCTTATAGACCCATTTGCAGCCAAGAGTCCTGGCGCCCTGCGGTAACTCTACGAGATCCCAAACTTGATTATCAGCCATAGATTTCATCTCATCCTGCATGACATCATACCATTTACTAGAGTTATCTCCAGACATGGCCTGTGAATATGTAATAGGATCTTGAATGAGTCCAACATTCTTGTCAGACTCCTGGAAGTATACAACATAGTCAGAAGGGAGTGCAAGTTTCCTAACTCTTGAGGACTTTCGAAGTCCTATGTCAACAACAGGCAGAGGTGCCTGTGCAATAGGAACTTCAACAACTTGTTCCTGAGGGGATGGTGAAAGAAGGAGAGGCTGCTCTAGAATCACCATTGGTGATGCAACATGTGTTCCTCCACCGGATGTGGGTATAACAACTGGAACTCGTATTTCCTCAAACACAATGTGTTTAGGGGAAATACTCCCACTGAAGTTGTCTTGCTCAAGAAAACGTGCATTTCGTGCTTTGACTACTTTAGGGGTGTGAGATGGACAATAAAACCTATAACCCTTAGACCTTTTTGCATAGCCAATAAAAAATCCACTGACAGTCTTAGGGTCAAGCTTCTTCTCAAGTGGATTGTACACCCTAACCTCAACTAGATAACCCCAGATGTGTACATGATCTAGACTAGGTTTCCATCCATTCCATAGCTCAAAGGGTATTTTTGGAACGGCTTTGGAAGGAACTCGATTTAAAATGTACACGGCTGTCTTTAAGGCTTCACTCCACATATTAAGAGGAAGATAGGAGTTACTGATTATACTCCTCACCATATCCATCAAAGTGCGGTTCCTCCTTTCAGCAACACCATTTTGTTGTGGTGTGCCTGGTACTGTGTATTATGCAACAATACCATTTTCCTTTAGGAACTATGCAAATGGTCCAGGTTTTTGTCCACTCTCTGTGTACCGGCCATAGTATTCTCCTCCTCTGTCTGATCTAACAATTTTGATACTCAAGCCAGATTGTTTTTCTACCTCTGCCTTATAAGTCTTGAAAGCATCAAATGCTTCAGACTTTTCATTTAAGAGATAAAGATACATGTATCGGGTATGATCATCTACAAAGGTAATGAAATACATTTGACCATTCAGATAGGGAGTACTAAATGGTCCACAAATATCAGTGTGTATGGTGTATAATTTCTCATCATGCCTCTTAGCACCCTTAGAAGACTTGTTAGTCTGCTTTCCCTTTATGCAGTCTATACATGTCTCTAGATCAGTAAAGTCAAGAGTTTTTAAAACTCCTCTTACTAATCTCTTTAAGCGGTCAATAGAGATATGCCCCAACCGCCTGTGCCATAACATAGAGGAGTTCTTTTTAATAACACTTCCTTGCACAGACATCATAGATTGTTTAAAGGAAACATGCAAAGAGAGACAATATAATCCATCAATCAAAGAACTAGAACCAATGGTGACTGAATCGTTAATAATCAGAAATGAAGAATTTGTACTCTAAAAATTAAAGCCATGAGGCACTAGTCTTAATATAGAAACTAAGTTTTTAGAAAAACATGGAATATATAAAGTTCTCTCTAAATATAAGGTGTAGCCTGTATGGAAAACAAGTCTATATGTCCTCACACCTTCAACCTTCGAACACATCTTATTTCCATAATAGATGTTGTGCTCCCCATCATTTGGTTTCCTTAGATTGAGAAACCCCTGCATGACAGTGGAAACATGGATTGTAGAACCAGAGTCAATCCACCATGTGTTATTATGATGAGAATCAATATAATTAGATTCATAACACACTAAAGACATGAAATTACCTCATTGCTTGGCAAGCCACTTCTGATACTTAGGGCAATCTTTCTTCATGTGTCCTTTCTTCTTGCAGAAAAAATATTTGGTTTCCTTGGTGACACCAATAGACTTCATTGGTATACCTTTACCGGTTTTTTTCTTTGAAGCACCATGATTACCCTTCTTTTGTCCTTTATGAGAAACTAGATAGGCACTATCTAGCTTCTCTTACTTAAATCTCCCCTCTTCCTGCATACACATACTCAGAAGGTCATTGACTGACAAATCTTTCATCTAGGAAGCCTAATGAGGAAGCACCCGTAATCTACACCACTATATGAGGAAGCGCTCATCATCTAGGATGCCTTTTGAGTGTTATGATAATTTGAACTGGTGTATGGAATTACTCTAATAGGCAATGATGATGGTAGATGTTCATATTATATTTGAGGAAGTGCATGTCTAGTACGACATTGCTATATGATGAAGTGTCTATCATCTAGGAAGCCTATTGAGTGTTATGATTATGAATGTTAGATAGTCATATGTATTAATATAAATTTTTAGAATTATAGAATCACTTTGCTTGATAGAATTTTTAGATAATCAAATGCATAACATAGTGATGATTATAGATGCTAGATTGGCGTATGTATTAATATAAGGTTCTAGATTGATTATTGCAGTTGCATGTCTTTGTTAAAGATTTACGGTGTTATGCATTTGCGTGTTCAGTAGATATGTCAAAAAGGCTTTTGACATATGTGTTTGATATTCAAATTGTTTTAATCATATGGTTCAATTATTTTGACCATGATTGTCAAACAGTTTTGCACATCCCAAGATAGGTCCTTAGTTACCCGTGAGAGGCCCTTAGTTAGCATGGGGTGGAAGGCTATGATACATGTTTACATGTCAAAATGTTTTAACTATATTAGTCAAATGTTTTAACCACATCCCACAACAGACACTTAGTTTGCACACGGTAGGAGGCTATGAATTATGATATGTGTTTAAATGTTAAAATATTTCAAAATATATGTCAAAATGTTCTAACCATATTATTCAAATATTTTAACCACATCCCGCAAGAGGGCTTTAGTTAGCACAAAGTAGGAAGCTATAACATATGTTTAAATTTCAAAGTATTTTAACACATATGTCAAAACATTTTAACCATACTAGTCAAACGTTCTAGCTACATCCCGCAACATGCTCTTAGTTAGCATGGGTTAGGAGTCTATAATATGTGTTTAAATGTCAACACATTTTAACCACATCCCTTGATAAGCCCTTAGTTAGCGTGACATAGGTGTAGGCATTGGGCACCTATGATGAAAACATCCTCAAGTAGGACTGAGGGCCTCCTTCCTACGACTTGTGTTGGTGCAGCCCTCGATGACAATGGTGGTGTGGGCCACCATGTCCGGTAGATTGCCCATGTCATGCATGATAATAGAAGGAGTGTTGTAAGTCCTTGGCATCATCATGCTCATGGATGACAAGTAAGGGTGTAACTGGGTTGTAGGGGCTCTCGACTTGCTGTAGTAGACCCAATCTGCTCACACCTTGTAACACCCCGACCCAGAAAACCGACTTGGACCAGGGGTTTATTCAAAAAACTAAATCAGAGTTTATATAAATAAACAGAAAAATTAAAATCAAGACCAACCAAAAGCGGCAGACTCTGTGTGCGAGAGTTATAATGTTCTTCCACACACTATGGAGTTTTAACGTTCTGTTGTGCGTATATCAGAACAAACCTAATTTTATAACTAATTTTGATCGGGCCAATGTCGTTGTACCGTTGGTTTCCTACATATGTATTGAATAACATCTACGATGTTACTCCAAAACGATCGGATCCAAACATAGTTTTGCCTAACGGCTAATACATGCATCGGGTATCACAAAATCATATACGTTAAAATACTTATATCCGAATAAATCCTTTGGAGTCAAATTGAAATATCACAAATCATTTGAGTCAAACAAAAGCCAATAAATCAGTGGAATTACACATCCCATTCTATCACATAGCGGAGCAAAACACCCAACAGAGTAAATTAGATCCCATCAGATTTTATCTGACCATAATCGATCATATCAGATCAGATCGGAGCATATGAGATCACAATAGAGCATTTTAAAATAGATCGGATCACAACATAGTATATCAAAGTAGATCGAATTGAAACATATCAACATATATCATATCATAGAAAATCATATCTCTTAATTAGTATATTGATCACACTAAATAAGATGTGCATGTATATAAAGCATATTAAATCAGAAGGGTAAGAAAAGCTTACTCCCTTGAAGTTTTGGAAGTAGCGACATTCGGAGTTACTCATTTCCTTAGGACATCCTCCCTTTTAGGACTGGAGATGGCGGGCAGAACCTCCTCTAACTCCAAAACATCTTTCTTATTACGTTTAAAGGTAGTGGGTAGAACCTCCTCTACCTGGAGATACTTTTCTCTTTCCATGCCTATAGGCTATGGATAGAACCTCCCCTTAACCCAGGACACTTTTCTCTTCCTGTGCCCGTAGGCTACGAACATAACCTCCCCTTGACCAGGGACACTTTTCTCTTAACATGCCTATAAGCTACGAATAGGACCAGTCCAGAAACTCCTATTGCCCTGGGGTGTTACCCCCTTATAGAGACACTAACTTGAGGAATGGACACTTCCATTGCTAAGAACACCCTTCAATTAGCTAAGAACACCTTTTGAACGGAAGAAAACGGATTCAAAATGTCTCAAAAAACTCCTCCCAAAGTTTGAATGGAAATGAGAATTTATAGTAGAAATTTGCAAGCCAACGGTGTGTGGCGCACACATGTGAGCGACACGCCTTGCGTGTTGAAATGGACAAAATCATAGTGCTATGCGGTGATGCTACCTGTTGCGCAAACCCACTGCGCATCCGATGTGCGTCGCCTGGATGTGACCCTGCGCCACGCTGCTGAAGCCGCTAGCATTATCGATGATGCCATCTATTTTGTCTTTTTCTTATTTTTTATTATTATTTCATTCAAATACAATTCTTGTCACGCCCCAGCACTGCCCAACCTTAGATGAACTCAGTCCAAGGGCCAGTCAAGCACAGGGGGCGATGGAATTGAAGACGATTAATGAATAGCGGAAGACTTATGCACCATAGAACCTTTGAGCAAAAGTAAATAAGGATAAAAGAGGATAGAAATAAATGAAATAGTCATCCACATCACACACAAATCCCACATAAACATTTCTGATGCACAAGCATGGCTTAGAGTTTAAAAAGGTTAGAGGCATCTAGCCAAAACAAGTAAACTCTAATAGCAAACATGATCCACCAAATAGAATTTTCAAGGTCTAAAAAGATGAAAATAAGGAAATAAAATGTCATCAGGACATGTCGAAAACTAATCCCATGAGAAGTCATATCGATCCTTGTATAATATATCATGTGTGTCTGCATGTCACGCCATGCAACCCCAAAACAAAACAAGGAAAGTCAGGTGAGTATAAAAACTCAATAATGGTTGAATACAACGACAATAATCAGAAAAACATAACAGCATGGCAATATAACAATTCAGATCCATAATTGATGCGATATACTATTTTTTTATCATTCCCTTGTTAAACCCCTATTTATCCATAAACATAAGAGCTAGCATGCATGTGGCATACCTATCAAAGTCAAGTCATAAATATTCAAATTATAACCTAACATTCATCCTGCATTAGTAATAGTTCACATCTAATCAAATCAAGATGATAACATCTTAAACCACATAAGAAGTATCTTTCATACACTTTCTAATCATGCACAACATCACATAAACCTATATAATAATGTCTCATTCACACAATTTTAGATCATACATTCATATCACATAAACCGGCATAAATAGTGTCTCATTCACACAATTTCAAATCATGCATTCACATCACATAAACCTACATAAATAGTGTCTCATTCACATGATTTTTTATTACACATTCTTATCACATTCTCATTCACCCTGCACGACAAATGTGTCAAACACATGATACACAATCATGCATAACATTCATAATACACATGCATCAACACAAATGGTGAATTTCTCCATCGAGGAGTAATTACAAACATTGCCACACAGGCGGGACACAGTCAAGGCCATGAAGGCGAGACGTGGTCCAATTCCCACACAATAAATCTAAAAGATTGGGGTGGTCAGCCCCTAAAGTTGCTTACCTGGACAGTATAAACAGTAAAGTCCAAATCTCACACATAGAACCTCAAGCAGGTGTCTTCACCCTGAGACATCTCTTATGGTAGGGGAGAGCTCGAATTCCCACACAGGGAACCCTAGAATAGGGCTGTCAATGGGTAACCATTTATCTGCTTCACCCACTCGCCCAATCCAAAATTTGTGGGCGGGTAATTAATAAATGGGTAAAGGGTAAACTAAGTGGGTAATTTTACTTGCCCATTTATTACGTGGGTAGGGTATGGGTAACCCCTTATCCATACCCGTTACCTGATTTAATATATATAATACCCATCACCATTCTTATGTTTAATTATTTATAAATACTTATAATTTACCCACTACCACAGTCCCAAGACCAATAACCCATCCAGCCCAAATGCTCAAGCCCAGTAACCCGCCCAGCCCAACTCAAATGCCTAAAGTAAGTACCCACTACCTACCTAACAAACCCTAAATCATAAGTGGCATTGGCTGTTTTCTTTTGATTGACAAGCCACAAACTAGGGGATGGCGAACAGGGCATAGGGCAGTGACGACTTGGCGCAATGCTTCTTCTATGTTATTTCTCCTGCACCTTTCTCCTAGCGACTAACCCGGCTTCCTCTTAGTCTCTCTTGGCGATTGGCCAGCCACTGAGTGATACATTGGATAGAAGGCTTTTGAGAAATATGTATAAACTTATAATGCAAACTTCTTATAGAGAAAATAGAAGAGAACTTGGTAAATCTTTTTTGTCTTTGCTTTTTATACAAAAAGGGTGCATCTTGTAGCATTTTGGTATAATGAGTCAGTAAATTTGGAATAATGAAAACATCTTTGAGTCTTAGTTTTTTTAATTATCTAAGTTTATATAAGGTGTTAGATTCTTATTATGTTTTATTTTTTTATATGAATTGTGAGGTCTTTATAAGTTTATATTAGATTGATTTTTTTGTACTTTGAATAGACTTTTAATATATATAATTGTTCTTATTTTTGTTTATTAATTGGTTAGTCGTTTACCCGTTACCCGCCATTTACGCGCCTATTTACCCGATGGTAATGGGTAATGGGTAATGGGTAAGATATAGGTAATGAATGTGGAAATGGGTAATGGGTAGGGTATGGGTAAAATTTTTGGAAGCGGGTATGGGTATGAGTAAAGCCTTACCCGACCCACACCCTACCCATTGACAGCCCTACCCTAGAACACGTGGTAGCTAGTGCACAAAGGCGTACCACTCTAGATTCTTAGGATCCAAATAACAATCTCAATAATCTCATCTGCAAGACAATAACTCAATTTAACTAGACTCAACCCGAAGAGTATACATGTTACACATAGGAACTTAAATCGAAATTATGTCCTTTTGGACCAACCAAGTTCTGATTAATTCACTAATCGATTAATCTGGCACGCAACCCCTCATCATTGCATAAAATTAATCAATTTCGATTAAACCTCGATAAAACCTCATTCATGAAGTTCCATCCATGATGTATAATATCATGATACATCTGTGAGCAAGATCTACATGGATTCCAACACATGATACGTGCTCCCTTTAGTCCCCTCATGCATCATAAACAATTTATAATTTAACTACGATTTTCCATACGTGTGTGAGTTCATGCATATCCTAAGCACATAACAAATGTTTGACATAAGCTCATAAGCTAATATATGCATGCTTAGACACATTCAAAACACGATAACCAACTCAAATCAAGGTGAAATCTACCATAAAGCTTAAATTTATTTATGTGAAATCAAATGCTCAATTCCTACAAGCATGATTATTTTACACATGAAGCATAACATGATAACATCAATTACCCACAAACCATTCTCATTATAAGATGATACATCTTATCATTTACTATGTAATGTCCCCTGCTAGAAACATGCTCTAATAATAAGAATTCCAACATTCAAAGATTTAAGGTAATGGAATATTAACATGTATAATTATCAACATATAGCACTACATAACAAATACTTAAGCATACTTCATAAGCCTCCATCATTAACTCCACACCCTTCCAGTAGCCTAATTCTAGTATAAAACACCATCCATAAATATTGGAAACATCAATTGGAAGGAAAACACTGAAATGTGCATAAAAATAAAAAATGGTAGAATTGACATTTAGCCAATCAATCGGCTTGGCAAGCCATTTGAATGGCCCAATCGATCAGCCAATTGGCCCGATCGATCGCCAACGAACAGTTCGAGCCTTCTTCTTCTTTTCGAAATTCAAAACTAAAACATCATTGAAAAACTTTAAAATCATCATCTCAAGCCTTATACACCATCAAAACTCAATTAAACATTCCAAAACACTAATTTAACCCATTCTAAGGTAAAACCCTAAGAAATCAAAGCAAGAGATTAACATTTAATAAACCTACCAATAAAGCCGTAATCAAGCAAACTCATTCAAATAAAACCATAAAAATTGATGTTTTTACCACAACAAGGCTGAGATTTGAAAAACCATTACCTATTCACTTGATTTGGGTTGGATTAATCCTTCAATCACCTCTAACACCTTCCAAAAGCATAATTTTTATGTTAATACACATCTAAACTCGATTTAACCTTAAAAATCATAAAGCAAACCCTAGATCTAGAGCTTTGGAAGAATAAAAACTAATTTTTGATGGTTAGGGTTTGGAAAAGAGAAGTAAAATAGTGATTAGATACTTTCAAAATGGATTAAAACCATTGAGGGAAGTAGGTTTAAGAGAGGATTAGGAAAACTCTAATGATTAAGCATTAATTAAGGAAGAACATACCTCTAATTGATTCCTCTTTGATCCTAAATGAGGATTAGGCTCTAAACACCCTTGCACAGCCTATTCTCAATTTGGAAATGGCTCAGCCCATTTCTTTTATAGGAAGGGTTGGGATTAACCTAAATAAAACTTGGAGTGTAAACATAATTTCTAACTAAAATTAGGAAATTTTGAAATTTAACCTCTAATTAGGGCTAGAAAAATTTTAAATTCTTTTTAGTAACTTTCTTTGATGTCTGGGGCATTTTGGACCAAAAATCCTAAATTTGCCGGTGGGGCCCACAGGGGGGTCCCGCCAAACCCTAATTTTTGAAAATTTTGAAAAAAATAAAAAAATTCCTAAAAATTTAGATTTGACCCAAATCACTTAATACTAATAAATATGAAATTGATTTTGATTAAATTATTTAGAAATCTCATTTATTTTTGAAAACCACCGAATTTAATTAGAAACAACTTAAACCACACGATAACCGTTAAATAATGAATAAAATAAAATGTAAACCGGTTTAAGTTAAGTCCTTATAATTTTAACTTCAAAATGTGATAACTTTTTATCCCGAAGTCGAAATCGTGCGTTCATGGTATCGATGGGCTCATATTGATGAGCCCTTCGAAACTAGATCCCACATTGGTAGGTTATTCTGCACTTTATACATGGGTCCTACCCATGTGGCATGCTTTCCGAGGTCATAACTTTCACTCCCAACCTCCGTTTCACATATTCTTTGGGTCATTACACTCATTTCTTCTAGCTCTATTCATATATGGAGATTACATCCCTTGAAACTCCTTAAAGCTTAATATAATATTATGTAATTACCCCTAACCTATCGGTTTAGGCGTAATATAAACAAGGGGTGTCACACACCTGCCAGGGAACTAGGTCTAAGCATCTAGGCCTATGGGCCTAGAAGTCAGTTCCCCTGAGCTGTGGGCACGATCTGGTCTACAAACCAGCCCACATGCCTGTTGGGTGGTCATCTCACCCAAGTGGTCAAAGTCACAACCAAGTTGGTAGAGATAGCACGACATTGCCTAGACTCAGGCAAGGGGGAGGCCACTTGGCCTGACAGATAGGACCGCATGGTGAGGAGGCCTTGGTAGCTACTCTTTATTTATATAAATTTGGGGCAGGCTTGATGGGCCGGCCCATAGCCCCCTTGGAGTTGGCTGTGGGTCAGGCTAGGCCGATATGGTTCACTACCACCCCTAATGATAGACATTTTGTTGCTGGCTCCATCGTATGACGAGGGAAGCTTTGATATATGGACAAGACCAGCGAAGTGATGAGTTTTGCTGAAATTTTGGCCATAGTAGAGGAGGCAGAGGGGTGGATGCAAAAGTGTCACCGACATCGATGCTGCCGAGGAGGTAAAGGTTTGTTCTTCCTATGAGGGCATCACAATAGGGCATCGTTTGGTTGACACTTTCTACCAGCTTTCTGCCCGCTTTTAGTAATTTTGCAAGTAAATCTTATTTGGTTAGAAAATTTAAATTAAAAGTTTTACTTTGTTTGAAAAGCTCCTTTAACCTCGCTTTTGGCTTATTTTTCCTTTCTACCTGATTTTTGTCTAACTCTCCTCCGGAGGATTAGGCTAAAAGCATGTCAACAAAAAGTTAAAAAAAAATTACTACAAAATTTTCCCTTCTCCCATGTCATGGCATAACTCATTCTCGCGATCTATTCCATCTCTCCCACGACATTTCCTTTTTTGCAATGCTCTTCCCCTTTCTCCTCCCACCTATATCCTCTCCGGGCCTGATTTCTTCCCCTTTCTCCTCCTGCCATTGCGTATATCCTCTCTAGGCCCAGTTTCAAATTAGACCAGCATTTATCTTCCTCTCTGGGCCACGAGTCCATCCACTTGCCGATCTTCTTCTCCATCCGTGGATCCCGTTCACCGGGCAGACTCCATCTTCCCCTGGTGCTAGTTCCCATTCCCTTTTCAACAACAAAAGCACGTTGCCATTGCGGAGAGAATAAGCCCCTGTGGAGGTCTTCATCATGTAGAAAAGCTACGACTATCAACGACCACTTTTTTTAACTGGTATGTACAAGAAATGAAATTTCTCCCTGAAATTGATATTATTTATTCCATGACCTAATGCTTTTTTAGCTTTCATGTGCTTTTATTGGTGTTTTACAATAATTTTTCTTGTTTCTGGACTGAAATTCTCTTCAAAGAAGAGAATTAATGTAACCCATAGTCAATAGTGCAAACAAAAGCCATGAGTCCATTTCAACATCATGTTGATGTTATCATGACCTCATGACCTGCTTCCGTCATAAGTACCTGAAATGTAAACACAATGTTGCAATCATAGTACCAGCTTCATATATAATGATTAAGGCACTTCACCAACACTGGAGCATGTAACTTAACAGATCTCACCATTTATGCACATCATGTAACTTTCTTGACTCGAAATCCAGCAAGGTCTTGGGTGACATATGGAACATGAGGAAGGGTAGAGTTTCATGTTATTTTCATTCATATACTTTGATATATACCATAAACTTTAATACTTTTATTTTAAAAATAAAAAAAATTTGATTTCACCATTTATCAAAGTTTATATATGATAGAATTTGATAAAATTTTTGCTAGAATGCAAGATTTAATTATTAATTATTATTTTATTTTATTAGTAGAGATGGAGTTTTCATAGGTCTGCAAAGTTTGTAAATCATAATTATTAAGGGGTAAAGTGGGTATTTCTCATAACTTAGATGTATAGAATGTAATGGCCATCCAAATAAGATTTCTAAAACTTTGTTTGAAAAGTTAATTTTTTATAATATACATCCAAACATGACCCGCTATTTCTATGTTTTTAAAAAAGTGATTTCAACCAAAAATAGCTTTTCGGATGACACAAAGCGTTATCCAAACGACACCTAGGAAGCATGAGGTAAGGGATAGAGCTCAATGACTAGATACCATGCTAAAAAGTTGTTCGAAAGCTTTAGATAACACATCATGCAAAGTTAGACAAAGGGAGACTTGAACGTAAGGGTAAAAATGTAAAAAAAAAAAATTTGTCTTAAAAAAATGACAAGTAGAAAGTTGTCCAACAATAACGTGAACTTTGGTAAAACCTTCCACTATGGGTAGGTTAACTGTTACAACCTGGATTTTTAAACGCCTTTATAAATAGTATGAATAGTAAGTCACGAGATTTTTTTTTCTTAAATATAAAATAAACTATTTGATTAAATATCCAGGTCATGATAATTGGGGTTCACAAATATGAATATCAAATCATATAATATTATTACACATCTCAAAATTCAATAAGAACAACTCATCCATCTAAGTACAAGTTCGTCACCTGTTTAAAAATAAATAACAAGTTGACTCTCACGCTAAAGATCCACCACGTACCACAAATGCAGAAACAAGGAACTTCATCTTGTGCTCACTTCCTGGTCTCACTTGTCGTCGCCTGGAAAATCTGCAACCAACCACAACAAAAATAATGGAACCTCTCCACCTTCAAGAGAAGAGCTTCCAAAGGGGCAAAAGGTTTTATTAAAAAAATTTGGATCGGGCCAACATCACCCAATGTTAATTGCCTATATACTCATCAGACAACATCTCCAATGTTCCCAACAAGATCGGATCCAAATGTTGTTCTGCCTAGAAATCTACACTATCCTAAGAAGCATAGCATCACAAATGCAATGCTTAAGTATTTTAAAGCAACCTACATTTTATGCAAGTCCTTTATCGGTCCATTTGTCTAATTAAACAAGCAATATCAAACAATGTTATTAATTATCTCACAACCCTTAGTTCAATAGTTAATATTATCAATATGTATTCACTTGGAGATAACTTGCCCCTCGAGAAATCTCTAAACAAAAGACTCCAACATTGGAGTAGACTGCTTAACAGAAGCTTCACCTAAATCCCTAGGGCTCTCAATAGCCTGCCACGAATCTGGAGAAGAAGATCCCAACTATGCTCATGGGTACAGATTGGCAAGAAACACAAGCCTTCCATGATGCTCATACAACTCTACTTTTTGTACATACTATATGGTCCTGGGAAGACCTGCAGGAGACCCGCAATAAAGACCCTCTGGTCTGTACCCAAACCGTCGTGGCAATGAAGAAGTGTATCACAATCTCCATCATTCCCATATTTTGGGGAAAATGTCTTTTAAGACATTACCAATGTATTCATAGAAGCCTCAGGTCTTTATGACCATTGACTCCCCCAAACATCTGAAACATAGACTAGATTATTTACATCCAGTCAAGTACTCGTCTAACCATTTGGGTCCTCTTCACCTTGTAAATTGGCCCAACAAATAGCTCATCCACTAAGCTATGACTCAGAGAATAACCCAAACCCTAATAGTCTCCTTGAGACTTGGGTAAACTCCCATAACCAACCTCGGTTCATTAAGCAAGGTAAAATTCTATGTTAGGGTCCCGTTCACTCCATGAACCTCCCAACCCTAATGAGGGTATTTTAATCTTTATCTTGATTAGGTGTTCTCCCCCAAATCAAAAGACAACCAATATCTCTTATTAGTCTTCGTTAACCTTAAGTTACCGATTAATGTATCAATAATAAAGCATGAATCAAAATAATTAACATAAATAACATGCAGTCACACAAGTGGATAAGTAATAAATGAAGGCCCATTGCACTCATTTGCAAGGCTAGTGCTCAGCAAATTCAAGCCCGGTAATGTAGATAAATCTAATGTATCGCACGAGTTACGTATTTAATACTCTAGTTGATTGATGTACAGGGTTGCAGACACGTGTAATACGCTGCCTTAAACCCTGAAAATTAGGGTTATTCCCCTTGTTTCCTGTGACACTGTGACCCGTCAAGGTCTTCGTGTCACTTACTGGTCATGCCCCTTCCTTTTGAAGCCATTTAACATCACTATAGGGTACCTTAACTCTTGGTTAACTAGGTTATCAATTTCGGCGGAAACAAAACATACTGCCCCTAAGGGCATCAGGGTAATTTTACCACTTGGGGCATGCTGCCCTCGCTTAGGTAATTTGGTCCTATCACTATCCTTTTATTTATTCTAAGTCATTATCCTCTCAGGAGGCTCCACTCTCAAACTGTCTCGCACTTCCATTCACACGAATGTGGGCAAGTCCATTCAAAGGGGTATTTTGTTAATTAGTTTAAGGCCTTATTAATGTCCAATGGGTCCAAAATTGAACTCAAGGGTACTACTAGACTTCATGGACTCTTTGTAATTTTCCTGGCATGTGACGGAGTCGTGAACCCCTTGAACTAACCTTAGTTCACTTAACGGTTTATGATTAACCCTAGGGGCAAGACAGTCAATTACCCACTCACTAGGATTTTTCCTCACTACATGGCTTGGCCTATAATTAGGTTACCTATTAAAATATTAGTAAGAATTTTACTCATTTTTAAATCAACTTATAAGCCCCTAAACAGAAGCCCCGATGTCAGGTAAGTGGTTTTCACACGATAATTTAACTATAAGGGGTAAAAAGGTCATTTTATAGCATTTGGAATTTTTCTAGAATTATTTTGACAATTTTAGCCCCCTGAACCAGACCCATGTTTACTACCCTTCTATATTGTTTTTTAAGTTGGACCGGGTCTTGAACCACATGGTTTGGGTCACCCAACCCGAACTCGTGCAGACGACCCGCGGTGGGTTGTCTTCCCCGCGTCCAGTGAGTGCCCTCTGGCAATGACTCCTAGGCTGCCACGGCGGGGTGACAGCCTCACAATCACTCCCAACGCGGCCCGCCAGAGGCTTAGCCTCTGGTGGCCATGGCGGGGTGGGAGGCTAGCCTCACTAGATCGTTGCTAGGCGGCAATCCCATTGGGCCAAGCACCTCTATCGCCCAATGGCTAGCCGGAGCAGAAAGACCTCTTCTTTTTTTTTTTTGGACCCAGCAGCCTGCACGGCGGCAGTTGAAATTGCCGCCGTCAAGGCCTCGCCGAAGCAAGGGTCACTACGGCCAGAGCCAAGGCCGCCACAGCCAGGGCTAGTGCGGCCCCTTTTCGACGACTATTCCAGTGATGGGAAATCAATCACTATTCACAAAATTACATGATTACGTGAACAGTATTTGCATAAATCAATATAATTTTTATTCAAATTAGTTAACAATTTATCCACTAATCTCAACCCAAAATCTTACCTTTGAGGCTGAGTTGTCATTGATCCACCGCTGCCACAGCCTCACCAAAGTTTTGCCAAAAAATTTCAACGGCCGCTCCTCCTCGTTCCCTTAATGATTAAAGCTAAAAAAACCCTTCTATTAACCAAAATTAACCCCTTTTATAATAAGGGGATTAGGGTTTCTGTTCCCCAAAGAGTTTTGGGCCAACTAATCCCCTCTTAGCAACTTAATTGGGCATTTAAAATATAATTTTGTAATACTAATTGATTGGGCCCGTATAGCGACTTAAATGGCCAATTTACGTGTCCAATTCGGGTAAACAGGCTCGCGCACTATATGTAATTTTGAACGGTCATATCTCCTTCATCCGAACTTTGATTTGCATATTCTTGGTGACGTTCCAAAGCTCTTTCTATCTACTTTCTATCCATATATATTTTATATATCAATACCAACTTATGCCCAAGTTATTCTCATAAAAAATTTAAGGGATAAAATATCCTATTTTTTATATAGTTAACTTTAAGAATTTAATAAATTCCCAGACATTACATTAATTGTCACGAATGATGACTTTCACATGCTTTTTTTATAGGACGCAACCAACCTGATCAAGATTTTTTAGCAAAAGCCCTGACTATGCCATGTAGGCGCATGTAGCTAGCATGATCAAGATTTTCTTACCAAAAGCCTTAACTATGCCACATAGGAGTGCTAGCATATGGGCATGTTGCCTTTATATACTATGTTTTTTTTAGGTGAAAAAGGGGGTAAAAAGGAGTGTCATGGTTTCTATGTAATAAAGGGGGTGTCCTATGTAGGGGGCTCTATCGGAGAATATTTTGTGTGTAATATTGAAGAGAGTTTTTTTGTAAAATGTTTCTTTACAAGGAGTGGGTTCTCAGGTTTTGTAAGGGAGGATGAGAGGCTTTGTAACCAAATTATTTTCAAAGTTTAGTCCAGGAATTTCTCTTTCGAGCCGATTATAGGAATTTTGCCTGACCACGTATATCTCTTGGTCTCTTATGAGGATGGCTAATCAAAATGTGGCCCCATGTAGTTTTCCTTTAGTAGGACCACATTGCCCCCATAAAGCTTTTATTTTTGTTTTCCTTGGGTTTGTATTGTTGAGGTTCTACAAATTGGTAGGTGATGCACAATTAAATATGTTTTTGCATTGACGTCAAGGAGCTAGAGAACATTTAAGGTTGAAAAGATTAATGGAAATAACAGAAGGGCTAAGAATTTGTTGTTACAGGGGCTTGTCGAAAATATTATATGGGAAATCATAGATAAAGGCAGTAGAGAAATTCAAGCATCACTTAAGCTTAATTAATCTCATGACTTGTTGAGGGGCATATTGTGTGCGAGCATAGGGGTGAAACTTTTAAAGGTCAGCTTGTAAAATAAATAAGGGTTAAAGAAAATTTTCCACATTTAGTCTTAGGGAGAGGCCTAAAATTTTTAAGCTTGCTTTAAATAGGCTTGGATTATAAGCAAAAAGCCTGTAGGTCCATTCCAGTCCAAAATATAAAAGAAAATGTTTTCACCTATTTGGATACCAATTAGAGGGGAAGGAGAAAGAGAAGAGGTTATGTATTTTAATAAAGTTTAAAAAATTCCAAAGTTTTAAGTCATCATGTTGGTTGTAAAAGTTATAAAGCTTTTTTAATAAAATTTATTTTTAAAAAAATAGAAAAATAAAAAAAGGATAAAAAACATGTGGTCTAACACTAACGTTAGATTTTTAGAAGCCCGCTTGGGCCGGTCCAGTTTCATGAAGACAAAAGGATATGCTTCTAATCAGATAGAGGTAATTATACAAGAGTCTCCTAAGTGACTTGACCAACTTATAATTAAGTCAAAAAGTAAAAATTGTTGTACGAACTTGAGTTGAGTCGCCGCGGGATTACAAGCATACAGTGGGTGGGTGGTTGTTGCAGGAGATAGATTTGCAACAGAACTTTTTTAGTGGGTTACCTTGCAACAAAAATAACAGGAGTGTATCCTATATATATGTAGACTGTACATGCGCTGTTCACCTTTTTTTTTTTCTCTGAGAGAGGGGTTGAAGAGGGGTTTTTCTTTGTAAAAAATTCTTTAAAGGGGGGTTCTTAGGTTTTATGAGGAAGAAAGATCGGTCCTTTAATCTAAATGTTTTCACAGTTCAGTGAATAAATTTATCTTTGGAAAGTAGGTATGACCATTTTGTCCAACCACATAAATCTAAAAAAATGATACTTTTACTTAAATTTTTTTTATACTTAAAGTTTACTTTAACTCTGGATTAGAAAAAGTAAATAGTCTTAATGCTAGGTGTGAGTTACCCTCTTGAAGTAGGCTTTTGATATAAAGAAAAAAAGTAAAAATATTAGTTTTTATAAATCTTTTAGTCTCATGTGTAAATATTTTTATTTAGACTTGTCTAACATAACTAATTTTTCTAACCAATAATAAGACGATCTATGTAAGGAAGCGGTGAGATAGAAACAAAGAAACCAAATCCAATTGTTTCCAATGTTTCCCCTTTCACATGTAGATTGGTCATGAATCAAATAAATAATCTTTTTTATTTCTTACTCATAGTTTTTATTTGTATTTTTTTTGTGTTTACTTACTAGCGTGGATGTTCTACAAAACTATTAAATACCACTTAAAATGTCCAATGTACAACTCAAACAACCTACATCTAGGGCTATAAGTAGGCCAGGCTTTGATGGACTAGGGGTAAGCCCAAGCCCGGCCCTAAATAAAAATATAAAAAAAAAACCCAACCCGGCCCTAATGTCTCTATTAAAAAGCTAGGTCATAGGCTTTTTAGGTTTTTTACATAATAATATTTATTTATTATAAAAAATTATCTTCACCACATTTACTACTAACCAATAGGTATATTACCTAACTGTAATTAATAAATAAAGTAAAAATAATAAAATCTAAAGAAAAAAAATAAAACTCACAATTTTATTTTATTTTACGGTTGGATCATTGAGTTGATTTATTTGGAAGAGTAGTTTTTCTCTTAGCCTGATCATTGACTTTGGGCTTGAGGCAAAAAAAAAAAAAAGATAAAAACTCACAATTGAAAAAGAAGTGAATTTTGAGTTTATAGGCTGTGCCGGGCTTTCTATGTTTTTTGCCCCAAGCTGAAGCCAAACCCTAAATGTTTCAGGACCCGACCTGATTCAAATATTTTTTGGCCCAAGCCTAAATATTTACGGGTCGAGCCGGGCCGAGCTAACGGGCCGGCCCTTACCTACATCTTGAGGTCTATTTATTTTGCTTAATTAGACCTTATCTATTTAGGCCTTTTAAAAGTCAACCAACTTTTAAGGCTATTTGTTACCAACTTTATCCTTAGGCTGATTTAACTTAAAAATGAGATTAATGCAGCCCGATTTGAGCATGTTTAGGGCAAAGCCAAAATTTTGAAAGCCTACATAGAGTCAAGTGTCATGGAGGCACTGAGAAACACCTACTATGCAGCACTCACCTGAGAAATATCTATCATGTTGCATAATATTGTGGGTTTTCCCTGTAATGCCTTTATATATGGTGAGCAACACTATAGGTAGTTATCGCAACGCCTACACACTAAATAAATAATACTTTTATAAGTATGTATACCCCAATACGTATCACAGATAATCCCCTTCGCTACCCGTGACACTAAGTTGGGCTGAGGGCCAAAAAATAAGCCATCCGTAGGGCGAGGACAATTGTCCCGGACAATGGCGGGACAATGGCCTCAACTCTCTCTCTAGCCAACCCGGTCCGGTTTCAAAACTCTCCCCTCAACCAACTCGGTCCGGTTTTAACCCTAATTCTCTTGCCATGCCTTGCCTAAAACCTCCGGAGGGCCAAGCGAGGACGGAGTTGCATTTCCCCCGGGATTTCGCTAGCGTTGTCCCCTCGTCCTATTTGTGTTATTTCCTTAATTCTGAGTCGAGCCGCTCATTTGTTATCCTCATTTCCCGCAATTTTTTGAGTTCTTGCTCAAGCACTCACCCTTTCAAGGTTTGCCAAATTCCTCCCAGCAATCTTCTCCTTCATTCCATTTTAACATAATAGTTCCATTTCTTTCATTGTTTTCCCTTCTGTAATCCGCATTCTGCGATTCCCTGTGGTTCGAATTTCTTCTGAAGAGCCAGCCCTCGCTGTTTAATACCGTTTTTCTTCTCTGCTCAATCTGTTTCTAAAACACCAACATGGGTTTGTGCACATTCTTATTGTTTATATGTGGATTTCTTTTTGTCGGAAAATTTTCTGATGGGCGGCGAGGGATGATGTAACGGAGCTGAGGGTGAGAAAAATGATTAATTTAGTCAGCGGTTGGTGTTGTGGGCTGTGAATAAACCATGAATAAGGACGTTGGTACTGAAGACACGAGTAGCCAGTGCGTGTTCTCAGCAGCTTATACTCATGGCTATACTGAACAGTGAGAACCTCCAAGATGCCTGAAATTGGGTCACTAAGCTTAGCTTCCTGGCAGATTGTGTTCTTCCTTTGTAGTTCCGTTTTGGGGTTTTCTCCCCATCTCTTAAATATCATTCTTTTTGTGACTGTTTTCTTTAGCAGTGAAATCTTTGCTTTTAGTTGATGGGACAAAGTGTTTTTTTTTTCTTTTTTAATTCTGATATATAACCAAGGGACTGTGGAAACATATGCTGATACTCTCTACTTTTATGGTGATCCAGATTTATGAATTGGTCTGAGATGATCCAATTCCGTTGGTGATGAAGTCAGCAGTTCATACCCTGCTTGCTTCATGCACTCCTTATCATTCTTGCAGACTCAGAAAACGTTGTAGTCAATCCTTACGTATAAACTGCAGGCATGCATATAGGACTAGAAATTTCTCGTCTGAAGCTGTGAGGCTTTTGAATCCCAGAAATGATCGGAGTTCATATTATCCTCCGCTGTTTAGGTGAGCTTATGTGGATAATTTTACATCAATGTTAAAAAAAAGACAGAATAGTTGCCAATTAATTTCATATCAAACTACATGTACAGTGTGGCACCAATGATGGACTGGACAGATAACCATTTTAGAACCCTTGCTCGGCTCATATCAAAGCATGCATGGCTTTACACGGAAATGGTAGTTGCTGAAACCATTGTTCACCAAGAGGAAAATCTGGTAATACAGCTCCTTCTTTCTTTTGCTTTTCATTTTTATATGACCCGCATAACAAGGTTTGCTTGTTGATATTGCTGACACATAAATTTCAAATAAAATAAATTGACGTTAAAAATTATATGGGTTTAAATGCAATTATACTTACTTTAAAGGCCGTGTGTGTGGGTGCGGGGGGAGTAGAAGGCTGGAAGTCACTTCTTACAAACCTCTTTATTGTAAACGAGATTAGAATAAAGTGGAAGGAATTGGCTTCTTTGGCAGAAAATCCTGGGAACATTCTGCCATCAGGCAGTCCCTAGAAGCAGAAAAATTGTAGGTCTAGATAAGGCCTAATGAATTCTATTCATATATCCAACAAGGGGAACATCCTCCCTTGGGGGCAGCAAGGCATTGAGAAAGATGTGCACATGAAAGCATTACCAAAATGGAGGAAAGCACAAGCCCATTTGCAGTCCATCCATCCAACAACTAGAAAAAGACTGAGAAGAAAAGATTTCTTTTTACCATAGATTACAAGAAGAAATTAAGTCCTATGAATATTTTTTATGCCTCATGACAAACATATGGTAATGCCTTGAAAGTTTTTTTTCCATGGACAATGAATTTTCAGATGTTTAGAGAAAAGGATAGGTTAAGGAGATGTAGAAAAGAGACAGAGAGGAGAGAATACATTGTTGTAGATGATCCTTCCACAAGTCTTAGGCTTTGTTGATTAGAGATCAGAAGATTAAAACCTTAATTCAATTTGACATACATCCATGAATGTAACAAATAAATAAATGCCTAATTAAACATGTAACTGAACATAGGGTAAGGAGAACATAAGTAAATTACTAGAATTGGAATAGCCCTTTAAATTAGATGTTATGAACCATATGTATTACCCATGAAAGCTCCACAAAATTGCAGGCAAGAGATTTTTCAGATTTGACGGTTGATTGCATGTTTGTACGCACATTCAACTGTCCCATCATTCGCGTTCTTACGGAAGTCAGAGGAGATTATTGGAAGTTTGCTCATGTTCTTTTGATCCGAAAACTTTTTCCTATTCAGGAGTCCTATTTTCATTAAAAGAGTTGTTAGTCTTTTCTTGTAGTTAGATTACGTATTTGAGAGTCCAGTAGTCTACTAATTGGCCTGAAAGACTAAACTGTAAGATGAACCCTAATTGCTTTAGTAAAGAATTATTTTGAAGTTGAAACTATCTCTCTTCTCTCTAGTCACTGTCTTCCCTTCTTCTCCCCCAAAATTCAGCCACATTTCACCTTTTCATCATTATTTCTCCTTTTTGTCTGATTCCCACCAACATTTCCCACTTCTGTGTGCGAGTTGCTGTGTAAACCTGCTGTTTAACCAAAAGCCCATATGAGTGATATTTGATGCACCACACATGCGACCCCACATGTTAGAAATTTGCTTCTTTTTCAACAAATACAAAAATTCATCTTCTTACTAGGATGACGGAAACCTAAATACTTCAGCAGGCAGTACATTTTAATCAAGGAAGTTAAAAGGAGGAAAGCCATTAATAAAAAAGGAAAAATATGCCCACAAGTCTTGCATGAGATGTAATGATCTTCTAGAACAAGAATTTAAAGGGAAAGATAGTCACACAACAAAGTGTATCATTAATATCTAGTGACTCTTTTCTCTTACTGAGCTCAATTTGTATTTCACATTTTACATTTGCAGGATAGATTTTTGGAATATCCTTTGGAACAACACCCTATTGTCCTCCAAATTGGTGGGAGTAATTTAGAAAACCTAGCAAAAGCGGCTGAACTTGCAAATTCTTATGGTTATGATGAGATCAATCTTAAGTTTGTATCTCTCCTGCCATTCTCCTTATATCTCTCTGCTTCTGGCTATGTTCCTTCAATTATTGATACCATGTGACCTATACATAACAGTTGTGGATGTCCAAGTGGGAAAGTGGCTGGTCATGGTTGCTTTGGTGTGCGACTTATGTTGGACCCAAAGGTTTATTGGTTTTTCCTCACTTTTGCTATAAACTATTGTTTGTTTTCTTTTGTGAAGCTTGAAATGAATCTTTTGGTGTTTGCAAGGGAAGTTTGTTGGGGAGGCAATGTCAACAATTGCTGCCAATTCTGATGTTCCTGTTAGTGTAAAATGCCGGATAGGAGTTGATGATCATGATTCATATGTAGAACTTTGTAAGGCCCTCTTCTAACAGCTTTAGCCGAAAATGAAACAATGATATATTGCTATACGAAAGATGTTTTGTATTTTTTACATTATGTTTATTGTCACTTGTTATCAGTGAGGAATATGACACACAATAAGTGTTTTTTCACTAGTGTGAACCTCATACTTCTGATGCATATACTGATATACATCTATGACAGACAACAAGGAGGTAAAATTGAAAAGGATGATCAACTAGAGATGTAAGGTTTAGAACCTTTGAATGAGAGATCAGAAGTTAGTTTAAGAAGAGAATGTGCTGTGATAATTCGTGGGAGGGTGAGTAAAGAATGTAATATGTTGCCACAAAGTGATGAATTAATTTTTTAATAAGAAATTATAGATAAAGAGCCATGATAGTAGACTTTAAACCTTATGATTGAACTAAAACCTCTTAACCACAGCCTTCAATTTAAAATCGACCTCATCTTTATATTTTAGTTAAGTCTACCCATCAAAAAGAAAAACTAAGTAAACCCAAGATTGCTCGTCCTCAGATGTTGTAATTGGTCTTTCATTTTACCTGTTTGAGAATGTAATTGGTTCTGTCTGACAGGGTACTAGAGGCTTTGTTTTTTTATAATGATTGGTATCCTTTTTTAAAGTGATGGCTGAGAGACCAGGGAAAATCTTGTTAGTCATTTAAGTGAATTTGCTTTTTTTCCTAGGGGTGAATACGTTTCCATTTTTGTGCCTGACCACCTCAAGGACAGACCCTAGATCCATATGCTAAAAATCTATCTCTGTGGCATATCTTAAGGGAAACATCTTTGAGGCATTAACATGGTGTGAATTGCAACAGAAGTGTATACCTCAGTTCATGAGATATTCGAAAAGTGTCTTTATCAGCATAAGCTGTGCTGTAAAGTGTGAGGCACGCTTTGAGCAATCTGAATGCACGCTTTTAGCATATTTTTCATCTCTTTTTCTTTTCATGTTGTATTAGCCTATTTCACATTAAAAAAAATCATGTATATGTGAGCCTGACAGTGCACTTTTATGGAGGTCAAGCACCTCAAGGCTTCCATCTACCTGCTGCACAAACTGAGATAAGGGACACTAGGATCTTTCACCTATTGCATAATGCTTGCAACATAGATATTACCATGTCATTAGAGTGGAATGGCTGATCAAAATCTCCTTTACAACAACCTTCAGTCTTAAATAGCCATCATTTTCTTTGGGAATGAAATTAGGATCTTTTAGTTGTCTGTGCAGGATCATTGATAATATACTTTTTTAACCGGACTTTCATAATTGATTTTACCATCAGACATGTTTTAAAATTCCGTGCTAGCATTAAAGGTTGTTATGCCTATTGATAATGCCAATTAATTATTTTTTCTTTATAGGTAACTTTATTCATGAAGTTTCATCCCGTTCTCCAACTAAACATTTTATCATACATGCGAGGAAAGCACTGCTCAATGGCATTAGTCCTGCTGAAAATCGGAAGGTTCCTCCATTGAAGTATGCTTATAGCTTTTCTAATCAAGTATGCTCAAAGGACGTTTATTAACTCGAAATACTTGAACTAGGAAACTTAATATTGCCTTTTGTTCTTTAAGGTTTACATCATTATGTTGGTGTTAAATTTGTCGTACATAAATTTAGATTGCCAAAATTACTTACCTGAATTTTGTTTTCTATTTCTCTGATCACAGATATGAGTATTTTTATGGTCTCTTGCGTGATTTTCCATCATTGCAGTTTACAATAAATGGGGGTGTAACTTGTATTAACATGGTGAGCCTGATTCTTATATGACTTGTCATTTTGCAATTGATGGGTATAGCCATGTTGGATAAGGTTTTTTAATTATTTCCCAAAAGTTTCATATACACCCCTCTACTTCATATCTAATTAGGTTAATGATGCAATAAGGCAAGGGGCTCACGGTGTGATGGTTGGACGAGCTGCATACAACAAGTATGAGATTTTAAGACATTATGTAGTGGCATTCTACAAACTTTATGTTGTCAGTTAAAGATAAAATATAGTGCATATAATATGATTCCTGAAGCTGAAAATTACTTCGCATATTTTATATAGCTTTTAAGCGTGCATATTGTTTATATATTTCTTAAAAGCTATAAATATAATTCTATTTGCTTTTTCTAATAATGGTTCACTCAGTCGCATAGATTGTTTTGGAAAATGGAAATCTGGTCATTTCCAAAAGAAATGGACAGAAACCATGTCCAACCTGGCTGGACATGCAGTTTTCCATTGTTAGTAGCTGATGTTCATGTCTAGAGATATGTTCTTCCAAGGGCGGGAGGGAAAGAGGGAGGGGAGGGGAGGGGAGGGGACATCCTGCAGAGAAAAAAACTGAAGAAACCAAAGGCAGATCAATAGGTGTGGTGAGTGATTGGTGGAAGTAAATAATTGATAGTGGCAAATTGCCAATGACAATGACGTGTGACAAACATCCTGTGAGAGCGGGAGGTGATGGCAGATCAATAGTCAACAACAATGATGTAGGACAAATGTCCTGCAGAGAAAAAAATTAAAGAAACGGAAGGCAGATCAATAAGTGTGGTGAGTGATTGGTAGAGGCAAATAATTTATGGTGGCAAATTCCCAGCTACAATGACGTGGGACAAATGACAATGATGTGGGACAAAAATCCTGCAGAGAAAAAAATTGAAAAAACCAAAGGCAGATCAATAATTTTGGTGAGTGACTGGTAGAGGCAAATAATTAACGGTGGAAAATTGCCAACGAGAATGACGTTCGATGGAGAAAAACATCGAAGAAACCAAAGACATATCAATAACCGTGGCGAGTGATTGGTAGAGGCAAATAATTGATGGTAGCAAATTGCCAATGACAATGACGTGGGACAAACATCCTATGGAGAAAAATCGAATTGAAAGGGGACATTTGTCGGGAAAGTGGGAAGGAAAGGGAAAAAGAGAGGAACTTCCAGAGTTTGCACCAAAAGCAACAGATCGAAATCCACATCAGATGCGAAGAAGACCTAGGCTTCAGCACAACACTAGACAAGAAAGCTCCTTTCAACAGGAGTTCTAATTGTCAAACCAATATTATCTCTTCCTTTTGGTTAAATTCTAAATAAGTTCCCTCTTATATTTGGGAACAAGTGGTTCGCAATATCTTTTATTGGATATATATTGGTGACCCAAAGATGGGATATATTGGAGAATTATCTGAGATATTGGGAAAAAAATATTGGCAACCAAAAACTGTTTTGACAAGTATATTATTAATCTAAGCATATATTAACATCTAAAAACCCTAAAACTAATCTCAAACACAACACTTATAACACCATGCAAGTACACTATACTAACATAAATTATATTTATTTAGTGGAAAACATGATCAATAATGATAAAGAAGAACAAGTTTGAAGGTAATATTAATGATTAAGTGGAGAACATGATGATGTTTATCTAAATATAGTTTAAAAGTCAAAAAGAGTATATAATGGAGAACATGATAATGTATTGGTTGTTCGTGCCAGACAAAATGTGTATAAGGGCAGTAGAGTGTCCAAATGCCATCATCGGGTACATGGAAGGGCACTAGAAAGTGGGAGTGGGCCCAAGATATCACCAGATATCTCAAATATATCGCCAATATTTGAGATGTATCTCAGATTTTACAGATTTATGTGAGATGTCTTCCCCCATATCTTGTATTGGTCAAATGATAGATACAGATATACATCTAAGATATTGTGAACATGCTGGGAACAAAATATACCTAAAATCCTAAACAGAAGCAAATATATAGTCCTAAATAAAATTAAAGCCCTAATCAAAGTAAAAGTCAGGTTCTTGACAAATAAAATGTTGAATTGAAACAAAACAAGTAACTAAATAAAGCAAAATAAAACCTTTTGCATTCCTTGATCTGACGTTTGCATCATTCTCTTGGGGTGGGAGAGACTCGATTACATCGAGTATGACTCTTGCGGACCGACAACACTAGGAAATTGATGTGGAACAAAACTTATGCAGAGAAAAAACTGGAGAAACTGATGGTGGTAATCATTGGGAAAGTGGAAGGGGAAAAACAAGAGGCACTTTTAGAGTCCACACCAGAAGTATTCTGCTGGAGTCCACACCAGATAGGAAGAGGATCTAGGCTTCAGCACCTAAGGTTTGTCTATCGTCAGCGCCAGACAAGAGAACTCCTTTCAGTGGGAATTTCAATTCTCAAATCATTATTCACATCTCTTCCTTTTCATTAATGGCTCAAGCCTTTATTTAGGAATTACATTCTTAATAAGTTCCTTGTTGAATCTGGAAACAAATTTAAATAGACTCCTGAACAGAATCAATAGGGTTCTAAATTAACCTTAACCTCCAAACAATGAAAAAACCAAGTTTTTCCTAAAATCCCAAACTGAAGTTAAACAAGCAACTAAATAAAGACAGTCAAATAATATCTTTTGAATTCCTTGGTCTGTTGTCCACATCATACGAATTGCTGACTGTTGCAATTTTCAAAAACAAAACAACCATGGCGGCAGTGAATTTGATGACTGTTTTCTTGTGAGTGGAAGGTGAGGGGAGAGAAGAGAAGTGTCACCTGTCAAGCCCAACATTTCTAGGCGTGCTGGAAATCAGGGTAATTTTTCGAAAATTTGGCCATTTCTAGAAATGGTGGAAATTCTATGTCCAGTGTAGCTAATGCAAGGCGTGGAAAAGGGACTCGTTTCCATGGGCTCCTCACTTTTACCCTTCATTTCTTGCGCGACTAAGGGACTCAACATTTCTGGACACTGGTTTAGATTTCATGCATTTTGCTCACAATATGCTGCAACATATCCTAATATTTGTTTTTGCAGCCCATGGTCTACTCTAGGACTTGTTGATACAAAGATTTACGGTGAACCCTGTGTCAATCTTACACGCCGCCAGGTTTGGTGCTTTATCATAACGATTTGCTTTATGTTTTTGTATGTGTTCTTATCAAAATCCTTTGGTGCAGGTCTTGGAACAATTTCAAGAATATGCTGATTCTGTTCTAGGAAAATATGGACCTAACAAACCCAAGCTTCGGCAAGTGATAAAGGTTGGGTACAATCATCTTATATCTTGTATCTTTTGCCAACCCACACTTCCTATCCTAAAGGCTCTGGCTGTTATGCCTCTATAAATGTTTTCCATGATATATTGCAGCCTCTACTTAATCTCTTCCATTCTGAACCGGGGAATGGCCTCTGGAAACGCAAGGCTGATGCTGCGTTACGCCACTGCCAGGTATGTGAACTTTAATCATACCGATTTTTTCCTATTAATCAGAATTAGCTGGTTGGTAACCTGACATAGGTACAGAGATTGTGAGCCCCAAGCTTTCATAGGCAGTTGGCTGTTATCTGTGACCATGATCTCTCCATGTCTTTGGATCATAAAACCAAAACTAGAACGCGGGATGGCCTTTTCCAGTCTTCTGCTCACTAACCATTGTTTGTTTCTTGGACATATTCTGTAGACTGTCAAGTCTTTCATGGAGGAAACATTGGACGCAATTCCAGATAGTGTTTTAGATTCTAGCCTGACCAAGGAACCATCTGACAGTGGAATAGATGCTTTCGCAAATGTGCAGAGTTTTTTGCCCACTGCTTATGTCGCAAGAGAACAAGAAATTGTTTGTGCTTGATGTATACGTGCATAAATTTTTAATCTGTCCTTGTAGCTTAAAATCGGTGTCTTCTGGAGGCTCTGAGAGCCATTTTTCAGCCCAAACGATCTAAGTTGGTGGCAATGCTTTGAAGTACGACCAGGCAACTGACCAGGATTAAGGCCTAGTCGTGGTTTTCCCGGGTCCACCGGGTGGTAACTAGTCGACCCAGCACAGATCTGGGTCGGGTATTAAAACTCCAGTTGATTCCGAAGCACAGCCATTTAAAGATGTTTTACCTTCGTCAAACTAAGAAAAGGATTATCTGTGCGCCGAACTGCTGAAATTCAGTTGAATATCCTACAAGCTGCAACGCTGTTACATGTTGGTACATGTCGAGCTAAATTTCGAACGGACTTGCAGGAACAGAATATCCTATATTGATACATCCATTTGATTTTTCAAAATGAACGAAAATTAGTTCATTTTGAAAATCTAAATAAATCTAATAATTTAGGATGGAGGAAGTTTGGGTGGTCTCTCTTTCAACGATGCTTGTGTTTCAATCGTCAATTTAAAACATAACTTGAAGTCACTCACCATATTTTATTCAGCTGTGCTCAGCCTTGATAGATCACTGCGTTGTTGCTTCATCTTGTGTGAGAATTAGTGCTCCTCGGTGATCTGCTTAGGAATGCATTTGCATCATTTTAAATTTCTTAGGAAATCATGTTAATTATCAGAAAACATTGCTATGCTCCATCATATCCTTAGTTTGGCGTGAGAGTGAGGAACACTGGAATCTTACAAAGCAGCCAAGTTCACAAGACTACTTACCTACAGTGAGTGATTGAGAATGAAGTCGAAGCTTGTGAAGACTTCTTTATCAATAAATTCTGATATTTTTCCATATTTAATATAAATATAGTTTTTTTTTATTTTATGACTCCGATTTACTATATATCCTTTTAATGTTAATGAAACTGGGTAGCCCTGCACAGGTAATCGGAATAAGATAAGAATAATAGCTTGAAATCAAAGGGGAAATGATAGCTGTTTGAAGTTAAAGCCTCTAATTACATTACATCTATGGTCTGTTTGCATAACTTGGGATTTTGGTGAAATTCAGCCTGTCCAGCTGATTCCCACGTCTAAATTAGTGGAATTCAAATATTGGCAATGAACCATCCTCCATTAGTGTCATCATCCCAAAAATAAAAACTCTTTAGGAAAAATATATGTTTTTTTGTAGGTTAGCGAAGCTGCAAGAAACACACACACATCTAACGCCAACAAAGTGTTCAATGGAACTCGATGATCCTACGTCCAGGCCCTCACAAGGTGTGCCCTTTGTTTGACGATACCGAGAAGCATCCCTTCTCAACGGCCTTGCCCATGTTTCCTCGGATCTTCTAGTCCAAGTTTCTTGACCTGGCCAATGTGGCCTTCGTGGCCAAAGAGCCCAATTTCTTCACGGTCTAGATAAGCGAGGAGGCGGTGGCCAGCCAGTTGTCAAGGCCAATAAGTGGTGGGTGGGGTAGGTAGATTGTCGAGCTAATTGAACATGGAGGAATTAAAATGAGTTTTTTCCATATTGTCTGGCCAAAGAATGAAATATTTCATATTCTCTGGATTTTAAACGGGAATATCATATAACCTAGAATAATACGATATAAGGTAAATTTGGGGCTAAAATACCCCTAACCAGAGGTAGGGTTTTATATCGTGTAAAACCCTCATGAAGTCGCATTCATTGGCATACGACTTCAGATGCCAATGATTCCTCCTATTGAAAACCCCATTCCGATTCAAAACTCCGTTCCAATTGCAAAGTACTCTGGTTTAGCACCGTTCACGCGGCGTAGGAGAAGATTTTGCGACCTATCCGACCAGACATGGAAGATTAGGGTTTTTTTGTTTTAGAACAAGTTTGCAAAGTTTAGTTTTGAAACTGTATGCCCCAAAGGTAGTTATTTTTTGTAGCGTCGGTTCGGGTTTGCAGTGATCCAAGTAAAGGAGTAAATTTTGTAGAAAAGCAATGGCCGAACGAGTGGTTAATCCAGCTCGGAGAACAGCAGTAGCGGTTTTGTGGTAAGGCATTTCATATATTTGTATGCACGATTTTTTATTTAGCATGTATTAGAGCACACAACATAGGCAATTGAAGCAAACTATCATTGGGTCAGAAAGACGATGAGTCATATATCATGTGTTCAATAAGATGTTGGAAACAAGATGTTCAACTATTATGATATTGTGTATGCCACTTCCTCGTAGCGTATGTTCAAGCACACGATAAATATACTTATTGTACAAATACAAGTTAGCTATATAAAGTGAATTGACACGGCTATTGATTATGGTCATGGCCTATTGTTGATTGACATATATTTATCCAATTTTGCAGACGTAAAGTTATAGTATTATATTAAATGGTGGAGTCAATGAAGGTTACTGAAGAGAAGAAGAGAATCTACGGGAGAAGACCGGGTCTGGGAATGAATAGTTTCCCCACTGGACTGCGTCTATCAAAAACCTTGTAGATTCATGTCTGGGATGCAAGGCCATATTGGTGGAGACTCGGTTCTACCCAGTATATGATTGCGAGCCCATCATCATCTCTAGGCCACTGTTGGGTGGTCTCATTGGTGATTGTTGGAATGACTCACTAGAGGTCTTCAACATAAGGGGCAAAAGACTACCCCTTACTATGGCTGAAGTGGCTATGATCACAGTTTTGAGTGGAAAAGAGAACCCGTGTAAATTGAAAAGTAGTGAGGGGAAGGCTGCCCAAGGCAATGGGCAATTTTACAAGAAGTTCTTCCAAGGGAAGTGGCTGGAGAAGGCAGGACTTGAAGAAATGTTGAAAGAAATGGCTGATGAAATAAGGACTGATTCAGACGAGGACTTAGCATGGTCGGCGATCGTGCACATGGGTGTCCTCGTGTTGTTCACACAGAGCAACAGAGCCATATCCCCAACTTTGTGTGATTACATAGATGACATGTCCGTCGTGGGGAGCTATAATTGGGCAATTGTCGTACATGATATGCTGATGAGAGGCATATCAGCAGCCCATCAGAACATCATGAGCAAATAGGATGAGTGTTCCGCCACGGCTGGAATTCTCGTTGGGGATTTATTAGTACTCCAGGTAAGGCTCATATGTGTTATACCACGCGAATTCTAATATCGTATCACTAATGACACGATATGTTTATAGGCAAATGAATATCGCCGTATTGGTCACACAATACAAACTAAATCGTATTATCAGACATACGACATATAACATGCACGTAAATATATCGTATTCTCGGTAACACGACTAAGTATAATATCGTGGATATGACATTAGACAATTGGAACATATCGTGTTACCGGAAACACGATGGGGCTGAAAGCGTGTTATCAGTAACATGACTAGTTTGTTATAGTGAAGATATTGATCATTTGCACTAATGACTATATTCTTATGTATAGTTCGTCAAGTATGGTTTTATGAGCATACGTCCATATGGGCTCTTAGTGGTCCTCCATGCAGCCCGAGGTGCAAGAGGTGGCCTGAATTTATGCAACTTTTGAGCGACATGGAGAAGGCCGATAAACTTGACCCGACCAACAAACAAGGGATGAAGAAGATTCTAGCTCATCACCTGATGAGGAAGTGGTACAATGATGTCTTTATGAGGCTGAAGCCAAACTCCCAAATTGTTATGCGCATCACACCAATTCCCGAAGAGGCACACTTGACGGATGTCCAAAATACGACCCCTAAAGCTAAGAAGGCAGGTATGCAGACTTTCTGGCCAATGAGACCTGGCCATGCCCTCCACGGTGAGATGTTGGGGCATGTACATTCCGGCCATGACGTCATTGAAACATTCGTCATGCCAGTTGATGTCATGACAAGAATATGTGAAGTCATTTTGGAGAAGGTTGTGCTCTACAATGAGTGGGGATGGAACACAGAGTGAGTTGAAGCTGCACTCCAGCATGTTAAGAATGATCTTGAGGTGGCAACTAGCCTCATAGAGCAGATGCAACCCCCTGAGGAACTGGAGACAGAACAACCGCTTAAACCCACTCAGCCGGAGGTCGCCCAAGCATCAACCCCTCCGCCAAGAACCAAAGGATCGTTGTTGCTTCTTTTAAAGACAAAAGCTTCAAAATCCAAAGAAACTCGCCAACCATCTTCCCCCGAAGATCAATTAGTACATGTCCCTCAGCCAGTGGAAGAGCTATTCATTTTTGAGTAAGTACAACATTTTAATGTATCATGTTTCGTTAGGGGATCTTCATGTAGTCAAGTGCACAATAGGGGATCATGTCATTTATTAAGAAATACGATTTTGGTATTGTCATGTCATCGATCACACGATCATTGAAGCAACAGTTACTTCTGAAAACAATCTTTGTGTGGTCGTGTGATCGTGAGCACGATTAGTCCTCTTTTAGTTTGTCCAACAATGTGATATGTAGTTTCATTGTGTTTGGTAAAAGACGATTAGCGTGCATATTGTGTGTTTACTAACACGATGGCTTACTTTTTAAATACAGAGAAACGACAACTGCAATCTACCACCAAACTGAAGAAGAAGATTGGTCTGAAGTTGCAAAGGACTGTAATAATAAGATTTTTGATGAAAATAAATACATAATTCATAGAACAACCATGGGAGGTTGTGGAACAACCACGAGATGTCGTGGAACCACCCCAGGAGGTGGAAGAACAACCCCGGGATGTCAAAGAACAACCCTGGGAGGTAGAGGGACCAGACCTTCCCCGGGAGGTCATGGCTCAAGTCTGCGATGAGCTGGAACACCGTGAAGGATCGACAGAACAACTAGAGATTCCGGAACAACCCTTGGAGGAACCGGAAGCACCCCAAGAAGCAAATAAAGGAGGAGTCCTGAAACAAGCAAAAAAACTTAGATTGAAGCAGAAAGCTGCTCCTGGCGCTCCCTTCTTACCTCCTACGCCATGGAAGTCGAGGTACACCGCAGTTGAACAACCTGGTGAAGGTGAGGAGCCTGTGAAGAAAGTCTCAGCTCAGGGCTCAAAGAAGCTGAAGCGTTTCAGCAAATACATTGATGAAAAGTTAACAATGTTTGGACACATTGCCCAGCCTGGAAAGCCTAGGGAGGAAGTACCTCTGGCATCGGTCCCTGGTCCAAGCATTATCCGTTCGGCACATCCAAAGTCTCCCACCCCGGAACCAGCAGCCTCAATTGTAGTTTCCAATGAAGGCACTTTATCGGATGCTCCTCCAGTAGATGCGGAAGTAATGGAGAGTATCCACAATGTTGTAGATGTCAAAGATGATACTGTGACTAAGACAAATAAGGAGGAGCGCAGTCTGCGGCCAAATGACATCTTGACACAGAGTTGGTGTTCTACATGGAGGTTCAGAAGGAGGCAGATAAGGAAATTATCACCGAATTTCTGTCGAACCCATACAAGTCATGGCCCATAGAGACACTCCTCTACACTGACTACCTATCTCTGTTAAAATAGGAGTGCATAAAGAATGAGGTAATATCATTTTATTTCTCATATGTTTGAACATCTATCGTGTTATCAATCAAATGATTGAATAATTGACGCTAATTACAATTAATTATTGTTTTATCGATTACATGACCTAGAATCATATCGTTGTTTTCCTTATACACTATGTTTTGACTGTAATTGCTAAAGTAACACTAGCGTGTTAATTCATACATGACTTGTAAATGTGTCGTGTTATTGTTAATTTGATACTATCACTTATCGTGTAAATGATGCCATGATCGGTTGACTATTGTGTCATTACTAACACGTATGGTTTTGTGTAGGTCATCGACATCTTCTTCCAACTTCTTGATGAACAAAATTTAAGAAATCTAAGCAGGTATCCCAACTGTTTTTTAGCAAGTTCGCTATTCAGCACTACTTTAACGTTGGCATGGCGGAAGGGCTGGCAGAGAAGGAGGGCAAACTCTCTGGCATATTGTTGAGATGCCTGAATGTTAACACAGAGAGCAGTTTCATTCCCATCTACATCAAGGGCCACTTTCTCTTGCTTATTGTCCGCTATAGGGAGAAGCGATTTAAGTAGTACAATCCTCTAAAGGGTGAACATAGTCACCACTTTGTTGAGGTGGACAGTGTCAGAAAACATGTTGCCAATGGAATGGAGAAGGCACTTAAGATAAAGGGTGCTCACTTGTGGCCAATGACTAAGATCAAAAATTCCCGTACTAGGAAACAAACGAAGATTGTGGTTTGTTCGTCATATACTACATAGCAAAACTAGCAGGGGGCGTCATTCAGCTAGATTTTAGACAACTCGAGATAACAGGCTTGGTCAGGTACATGATCTGCGCTGCTATACTATGGACCCGAATCGAATAGGAATTTGATCCGAATACAAATGAATTGTAAAAAGAAAATAGATTTCTTTCACGCTTTGATTAATTGACAAATTCAATGTTTGACCAATTATTTTGTAATTAACTACTGGAACAGAAATACATATACCAATGTCAGATGGCATATAATCGATCAAACGATTTGTACCAATATCGTGTATTTGATAGTGTGAAACGGAAGTACACATATATCAAATCATATTATAGTTCTCACAATCGCTTATTAGGTCATGTTGCCGCATACATGCCACCTCATATTAGATCATGTTATCATTTACAAGACATCTCGTATTAGGACGTCTTTGATGTCGTGTAATCAAACAAACAAAAAAGACACATGTCGTTGATCATAACCGATGACTGAATGTCTCGAATAAGGATGGCCATAGGACAGTTTCAAACATTAACCAAAATCAAATATGTTTATGGACGACCACTTCAGAGGATGTTGATGACCTATATGTCGCGAACGTGATGGATCATAATAGTGTAGGTTGTGTTATCCGATTGATCTACATAATAATGTTTCGTCATGTGTCTACATAAGTGTTATTAATATTTTCCTTTAAATTTCATTAATTCATTACATCCAACAAATTAATAGTTACAAAACTTTATAAATACAAATAAAGTTCAATTGTGATGGAACATTCACAACATTGAAATAATGTCAGGTAGTAAATCGCCCCCCCTTTAGAGGCTGGTTAGGACTGTGCCACTAAAGGGGACGAATTACCACCTGGCACTATATCAATGTCTCAAAGGCTCCGTCTCGTACTCTTCGCGAATTGGGTTAGCCCAGAGGTCACTTCAATATATATAGGCAGGACGCGAGGGATACGAACCGTTAAATATATATGAAAATTATTCCATATATAGTATAATTAGAAATTGGAAATGACTCCTCGCGAATTAGAGATTCTAATTTAATTGAAATCCCAGAAATTGTGGTGACGCTTCAGGAATTGGGTGTTTAAATTAATGCAGTTGTCGTGTCAATCATAAATATTCATTATCGTAGTTGTGAGATCGTAAAATGAACTGATAACTCATCATGTTCATGTGAACACGATATTTACGAAAGTCGTGTGAAAACAAACTGTGAGTGTATTATTGTCATTTGGTCAGTAACATGATATACGAACATATTGCGCTAAGGAATACATGCTTCAACAAGTATTATTACATCCAATATACGGGAAAGACAACTTTCAATGGGAAGAAAGATATGACTGTTATTAATTCATTACATCCAAAAAACTAATCTTTACAAAACTTTAAAAATACAAGGAAAATAACAATCTGTCTCATCGCTAGCGATCAGTTGGCATGCGATCTCCTTGCAGACTCACGGACCCATCATTTCAAGAATAGGGCATCGTCTAGCGAATAGGGTGCGAATGCAACAGATCATTGGAGACTTTGATCTATCACCTTCTAGTGAAACGTGCCCGCCATCGGATATAGGTGAGGACCATATTTGAAGGAGGGCCTATTCACCAGCTATTGCTACAACAATCTCCCGAATGATACATCTTCGCAAAGAACATCATTGTGCGAGTGATCTCCCTGCAATCTTCTCAGATATACTGCAAAAATATTCACTATTGAAGTCTATCAAATAAGGCACGAATGCGACGTATCATTTGAGAAATTGATATATCGTCGTCTAGTGAAACAAGTCTGTCATCAGATATAGGTGAGGACCGTATCCAATGGTGGACCAATTCACCAGTCACCGCTAAAGCAATCTCTCAAAGGACCCATCTCCGTGAAGAACCAGTAAGTGAGTGTTCTATAAACCCTAACCCTAATATATAAATAGGCAAGGTGAGACGGTTACAAACTACCAGGTTATTGAAGGTATTGATGCCTCAGGAATAACACCTCAGCAATTGGAACATTACAAACATGGAATTGTCGTGGGTTCGAACACACAATATGACCAATATCGTGTAAGCAAAGGGCACTTTGACATCGTGTAAGCAAAGGGCACTTTTACATAAGAATTAATGATCAGTATATATTATTGTGCAATTAGTAACATGTAAACCCTTTTGGTCGTGTTGTCGCTTACACAATACACATATACAGTATACCCTATGTACAACATGTCTTGTTTTTAGGAACATGTTAATATACAAAAAAATTCAGCTGAAGAATGGGGGTGAAAAAGGTAAGCCTGATTGATGCTTCCCTTCCTCACGCTGTTTGCGTATGCTATTATTCGACCTCATTCGGCTTGTCGATGGGACCAATATTGATAGCATGTTAGTAAGCAAAAAATCGTCACATTATTACTCTCAATATACGAGAAAGACAACTTTCAATGGGAAGAAAGATATAACTATTATTAATTCATTACATCCAAAAAATAAATCTTTACAAAACTTTAAAAATACAAAGAAAATAACAATTCGTCTTGTCGCTAGCGATCAATTGGCGTGCGATCTCCTTGCAGACTCACGGACCCATCATTTCAAGAATAGGGCACCGTCTAGTGAATAGGGTGTGAATGTGATGAATCATTGGAGACATTGATTCATCGCCTTCTAGTGAAACGTGCCTGCCATCGGATATAGGTGAAGACCATATCGGAAGGAGGGCTGATTCACTAGCCGCCGCTGCAGCAATCTCCCGAATGATACGTCTTCGCAAAGAACATCATTGTGGAGCAATCTCCCTGCAACCTTCTCAGATATACTACAAAAATATCAATTATCAGAGTTGTGAGAAAGTCATTGCTAAATCGCTGTCTATCGAATAGGGCACGAATACGATGGATCATTGGAGACATTGATATATCATCGTCTAGTGAATCATGCCCATGATCAGATATAGGTGATGACCGTATCCGATGGCGGGCCGATTCACCAACCGTCGCTTAAGCAATCTCCAAAATGAGCCGTCTCCATGGAGAACCAGTGAGTTAGTGTTATGCAAACCCTAACCCATATATATATATATATATATATATATATATATATATATATATATATATATAGTCAAGGTGAGACTATTACAGACCGCCAAGTTATTGAAGGTATTGATGCTTCGGGAATAATGCCTTAGAAATTGGGTCATTACGATCATGGAATTGTCATGGGTTCGAACATATGATATAACCAAAATCGTGTAAGACATGGGCACTCTTGACAAAAGAATTAATAATCGATTGATATTATTGTGTAATTAGTAACACGTAATCCCTTTTGGTCGTGTTGTCGATTACACGATACAACTATAGAGTATACCCTATGTACAATATTTCGTGTTTTTAAGAACATGTTAATTACATATTTCGTGTTGTTGATAACACGATGCATATACAAAAAATTTCAGCTGAAGAACGGGTGTGGAAAAGGTAAGCCTGATTGATGCTCCCCTTCCTTAAGCTATTTGCGTACGCTATTATTTAGCCTCCTTTGGCTTGTTGATGGGACATCTGCCACATTGGGGGGGCCCTTGTGCGCTGGTACATCATTTGCGGTTGTGACCTAATTGACCGCATGTTCCACATTTTCATGGGGCTTTGAGAAGTGGTTGTGACTATCAGATTTTTTCGTAGATGCCCCCGCTGCTTTTGAGGGATAGATGGGCTAAATGTAGGCATAACTCTAGCCGGTGCCACTGGTGCCAATCCTTCGTTGGGTGTAAGGGTTCTCTACCACATTGGGGGGGGGGGCTTGTGTGCTGGTACATCATTTGCGGTTGTGACCTAACTGACCGCATGTTCCACATTTTCATGGGGCTTTGAGAGGCGGTTGTGACTCTATCAGATTTTTTCATGGACGCCCCCACTGCTTTTGAGGGATAGGTGAGCTAAATGTAGGCATAACTCTAGCTAGTGCCCACTGGTGCTGATCCTTCTTTGGGTGTAAGGGTTCTCGATAGGTCAGTTTATACATTTCAATAGAGTACCATCTTTCGTAGTACTCAAACACGTAGAAGTGTCTATATCGATTGTTGCAATTGCATGCTTACGTGGTAGACCCAGATGTTGAAACCTTCCACATGTGCAAGTACGATCAACTAGGTTAACCACATCTTGTGAAGAAAATGTCGTGAGTATGAGTGCATGATAAATGACTTTCTCGTGTTCTCGATTGCACAATGTGTCATATGATCATTAAGTAAAATCGTATCTACTTACACGGTGAATGAAACTAATGTGTTTAAACTAACACGATATGAGGCCCTCACGCATAAACGAACACACGCTATGTACATCACCGTATGAATGCAATGTACCTAGTGATATAGCGAGTTAACCTAGAATTTATACATTGACACATGCAATACAATCACATTCTTGGCTTCTTCTTGCCTATTTTCACTCTTCCATCATATTCTAACCGTCTGTCTGACATTTTTCAAATAATGTCGTTGTATGCTCGCTCGTGTGCTCAATTAGACAAGTTATAGGTATCGATCTGCCTTTTTTTAATATTGCATTTGCACTTTTAGACCTATTACAGCTGAGGGTCCCATATCTTTTTTGGGAAATGATATATTGGCCCAGTACTCTGAACCTATCTTATTTAGCTAAGCATATACTTCCGGATTATGTTCTTTAATGTTGTTCATTGTTTCATTGTACACATTCTATCTGAAAATTTCAGCTGCAACATGGAGCTGATTCTTTAGGTAGTTGTCCTTGAATCTGTCTAGCATATTTGCTATCATGTGACAGATGCAATATCCATGGTGTGTAGATGGGAAAAACTTCTTCACAACATTTTCCAATCCCTTCTGTTTATCAGAAACGATTGTATCCCACTCGGCTAGAGGATCAGAGAATAAATGATTTCTAAGCAACTCAATAAACGGGCACCAAGTTTTCTCACACTCGTTCTCAACCAATGCAAATGTAACACATAACATATTATTGTTCTCGTCCAGTGCAGTTGCTATCAATAGTTGTTCAAGATACTTTCCTTTCAAGAAAGTTGCATCAACCATTAGCAATAGCCTCAGGGTTGTTCTGAAAGCTCTCGCAATGGGACCAAACATCCAGAATACTCTTTTAAAATCATACCCACCCGTAGGACCAGGGATATCACATGATCTCACTGGCACAACTACACTTCCCGGATTTTTATATTCTATCTGTCTCCTGTAAGTAGGAAGTAAGTGGTAGGATTCGTTTGGGTCACCATCTATTAAATCAGTCAGAGCTTTACCTGCACGGCTGAATACAATTTAGTAAATGTTATACGACACCGGCTTACATCGTGTTCCCAATTGCATGACATTTTATGGTTTCGTGTGATCGGAATCTATACATGATGATCGGTCATGTTTATGGTAACATTATATTGACGTATGTGGTGTGAGTGCATATTCCGACTTTAGTTTAAGCGTGTAAACGATGACACGCTAGACTAACATATCATGACACGAAATCAACACTTTGATTCTTCTAATGCATTACCTGTGCACCAGCATTTCTTGTAGTTGGCAGTTATGCCCCAATGCTAAAATATATAACTTGCTATGCTCTAAGTTGTAATGTCCACCGAGTCTTAAAAGAGGCTATAACATTTTCTCGCTATCCACAAGTGCGATGCTAGGGGATGGTCACTTGACTTCCTTTGGGTTCCACATGAATGAGTTGGCACTAACCTCGTGATAGTCACATGTTCTCTTATATTCCCTTATGTACCAATTACAAAAATCATTGGAGCACTTTGCGGTGTACATATTCTGGTTTTCATCCACAACACGATGTGAAATTCACCTTTATTGCTAAGTTGATCAGGACCCTCTTGAAATGCAATAGGCTTAGAGAATGTGCACCCAATTTGAAGAGCTTTTGGTAATCCTTAGCTTGCAAACTGCCCGTCATTAGTTGGCCTTCACCAATATTCGGTTCCAACATGTTTAAATCATCGACTGTATCCCAATCTACCTTCGCCTAAACGTCAACATTACTAGGAACCTCGTTGTTTCCAAATTCTTCATGGTCGGACATACATTCCATGTCAACTATATCATTATCGTACCACAGATCCTCACCCCACATATTTTCAACTTCTTCGCCTTGTCCACCATCATAATTACAAGGGTTGTATGGAGTTTCGTGGTTATCAAATGAAGTCCTTGTCTCACCCATCATTGGCGACCATTCCTCTTATCTATTATGATTGACTTCTATTTCAAGTGTACTCGTTGGATTGGCGAAAGATGATTGACATGGATTTGTTGAGGGCAAGTTTCCCAGTTCTCCCAATCTGCATTGCACATTATCGTGTTAAAAAAATGAGACATCAGTTGACATCGTGTATTCTGTTAACACGCTTACATTTCAAAACGTGTTATCGAAACCACGACATAAATGCACGTCGTGTTATTATATCTACGTTACAACTCATAATTGCTATATCACATGTGTATATCGTGTAATTAATGCAATATATTATGCATCATATTTATTACTTCACACGATATGATTTACCACCCTTAACACGATGTGTTCAATATCGTGGTCTCGAGTACACAAAATATTTCAATTGCGTATAATCTAAATATTCATTGTTTCCTGACAGTTTCAAAGGTGAACTGAGTTTCATTGAATCCAGAATGAAATTCGACATTAGAGCTAGGATGAGCCATTACGATGGGTGATTCAACTCTATTGACTATCTTGTTCCTTTCTACGGAGGGTGATGGTGATTTATCACCGTCGTGGGGTTGTTTCATCTTGGCATGCAATGATAACACCTCCTTATTCGTCTTCTTATGAATGGAGAATACTGATTGGAGGTCTTTATAGTCTTGTAATACATATATCATAAATGATTAGGAGGATGGAATTAAATACTTCAAACTGACATTACTATTTACAGAAAGTCATGCTTTGATTTGCCCTAGCAGCTTGCCGATGCTCATTGGCGGATGAATGTTTATCAACCGTGTCATTCAACCAATATACACGTCATCATTGCCTACCTCTCCGTTATAATGGATGCAAATACCGATCATATTCATGATTGGTGTGAAAGAAGGATCATTTCTCTGAAATGCAGCTTTTAGAGCACTCATAGAGTGTCTACGATGTCAAAAAATATATTTTTTTTGTTCATCGACTCTCGCCAATGAATCACCATTGGTCAGCTCCCACTGGCGAGTTCCATTCGCCGTCGATGAGTGCATACCGGAATGGCGCGGCACTGTTCTAGTGTTCATTCATTACTCTCTATATTAAAACCTGATATAGTGGAAACCTAAGGGCATTTTAGTCCAGAAACACGTCATATGTTATTTCTGTTTAAAATCTAAGGAATATAGAATATTTTATTCTTTAGCCAGGCAATATGAAAAAAATTCAATTAAAATTTGTTGCGGAAGGCTCAAGCCTCCACAACGTTAGCCACTGATCACAATCTTATATGTTGGGGAGCTCCTCATAACTAGGCCGAAACAATCAACTCCTCATCAACCTCTCGTTTTCGGTTCAAGGCAGTAGTTTAAAACTCTGATTATTTTAATTACATGAACCCATTTCTCCCGATGACACAAGTCGCAAAACTATTTCCATCTGATCTGTATACCCAACTGGTAAATATCCACTCCACCTGGTATCAACTGCAAATATCTGAGGATGTAATTCTACAAAACCCACAAACCTTCGAAATATTTGCCACTTCATCAACGTGGGTTAAAATTATTGTTACAAGAGTTTTTTCCATATTACCTAGCCTAAGATACAAATATTCCATATTCCATGGTTTTGTAAAAAATATTCCATAAAACCTGGGTTTGCACAATATTTGAAAAAAATGGACCAAAATACCCTTTCAACAAGGTTTGGGTTAAAAATCGTGTAAACTAGTTGTGACGAAGCATAAACAAAGAGGAGATCAGAGCTCAAAGACGATTTGTGATTTTTGCCCGGTGGTTTTCATCAACAACAAATTCTGATTTCTATTCGGCGATTGTCAGCCTCACAAACTTCTTTGGCAATCGTTCTACTCTAATTTTCGTCTAAAAGTTTCTAACCACATAAACTATTTATCATTACAAAATGAGATTAAGATAATATTGCACTCAAAAAATGAATCTTGAGGGATTATCTAGGGAGAACATGGATATATAAGAATGAAAAAAGATGTAAATGCCAAGGAAGGACATTGTAGAATAGCTATGATAGCCTCCTACCCTATTGTGCAAAGAGGGACTCGAGTATGATTTTTTATATGCAAGTTTTACTATGTAGAACATCTTATGTAAGCATGTACATGATCTCAGAGGTTTTTATCCCTAACTTAATAAAAAATTGTATAAATAACAAATATTGGCGAATATCGTGTTATTAATAACACGCTATGGTTGCATATCGTGTTATCGATAATACATTATGGTTGCATATCGTGTTATCAATAATACGTTGTGGTTGCATATTGTGTTATCGATAATACGCTATGGCGAATATCGTATTATTGTATATGCAATATAGAGAAAAATCAATAACACATCTTGTTGGCATATTGTGTTATCAATAACACGTTATGACGAATATCATGTTATTGATAATACATTATGACGAATATCATATTATAGTATATGTGATCTAGATAAAAATAAATAACACGTCTTGTTAGCATATCGTGTTATCGATAACATGCTATGCCAACATATCGTGTTGTCGATAACACGCTATTGCAAATCTCTTGTTATTGATAATATATTATAGCAAATATTGTGTTATCGACAACACGCTTTGGCGAATATCATATTATCGTATATACAATATAGAAGATATTGTAACATATTGTATTATCAATAGCACACATTGTTGACATCTCGTTTTATCAAGAATACATTATGGTGGCATATCGTGTTATCGATAATACGCTATAGTGGCATATCGTGTTATCAATAATATGCTATGACAAATATCGTGTTATTGTATATGCGATATAGAGAATATCATATTATGGGTTGTTGGCTCAAAGAATACATATCGTATTATCAAAAATATGTTTTATTGACATATCGAGTTATCGTATATGAGATATGGATTAAGTGTATAACACGTGCCATGCGGAGCGTGAGATTTTTGGTCCGTTTAATGGGAGTCATCATCTCGTTCTCGCATTCTTGAAAGTCTCGCGAGTCATGCAAAGTTGATGTATTCTATTTGATTTCATTCAGATTCGTTGTACTCCCAACAATCATTTCTTTTTGCAACATTCAATCCCCATTTGGCACAAGTCATTGGAGTCCTTCAATCTATTCTAAACGCAACCCAATTTTTCAGATTGCTGGAATATTTTGTTTGTTGTAATTTAGTAATCACTAAAGTGGCTTACTTTGATGCCCCATTTTCAACCAGTTTTTGGATTGAAACTGGGAGGTGACTCTGTTTTAGTTTGTTCTCTAGAACACAGGATTGGGAAGGATAAAATTTTAACTTTATATCGATCATCTTTAAGTGAGTGATTTATTTTTTGTATGTTAAGTGTTTTGATTTTGCTCATACAAATTTGTGTCATTGTTGACAATTTTTACCAATAATAAGACATGAGCTTGGGTGTAGATTTAGGTTTGACCTAAGGGTATATTTGTCTTAAACCAAGTCATATGGGATTAAGTATTAAAATATAAAAAATATAAAATATTTGTATTTTGAGCCGAGTAATATGGAAAAAACTCTTGTCATAATTAGATGCACAGATTATATTTTGGCTTTTTTTGAATTAGAGACTATAAACCATAACCAGTATAGCAAGTCTTAATTCAAACTCGTTTGGCTATGAAGAATGTCTCTTAGGAGATGTCTGGTTGGCATTAGAAAAAGGGGCGGAGAGTTCTGTCGTGTGGTGGATAGCTGGGAAGAGTGTCGCATGGCATAGAAAGATATTACGAAGAACATAGGATACGGAGAGATTTGATCTGGGCGATTGGGGAAGAAAGGGCGATTGGGAAAATTTAGATTCATATGGTTGAAATAATTATAATAGGGAATTGACCATTTCTGCCTATTGAGGAAATTGTGACAAATGCAGAGGCTTGAGCCCTCGGCTAAAACAGAGGCAGCGAACTACTCGCCCCCATCACACATCACTACGTAAGAAAAGTGGTAAAATGACCTGGGTGTACCGCAAAAACTTAACAAACGTTCGTCACGAGTATCTTTGACCCCTCCCACTGCCAACTTCAACTATTTTTCCCTACTTGGAAAGAAAGAAATTAGCTCCTGCAACAAATTTGTGGCGTTCCATTCACAAGTATGAAAAAAGTACTAACTATAGCAGCAGAACAACTAACTCGAGCTACAACTCCCTGACCGTCACGTCAGATCCTGGTGAACCAGACTGACGCTCCATGTGACAACCATAGCTCACTGAAGTCATGCTTCAGTACAGACGAATTTTAACACTTGCAGGTTTTACACAAGTGCCCGGACCAGGTCCCTGACAAGCCGCTTGCAGCACACACGCATGGCACTCGCGCATTTGATGACAGAGGCTCCATGCCCGAGACCCACAACAAACCGATCGGCTTGGCTGCGGGCGGCCCTTGCATAACCATTACATTGAGCTCCACATTACCAGCTAGGAGATTGCATAACGGTGTTCACCGTAAAGGATATTACTAAGAAATCGCACAGAATGAAAACTTCACTAGAACAGAAAACATTGAAAGCAAATGACAATAATTCAAAAGAAAGCAAAACTCTTACATAAACGGAAAGCAAACACTTATGTCTCAACTCATTTGTTTACTGACCAAAAACAATTGTGTTCAAAGACGTACCCTTGAACATAACTAGCACTTTTGACCTCCTAAGTGAAATTTTATGCTTCTAATTTCTCAACATCCTCAAGGATGATGGCTTTGGTTGGTTTTGCCAGTAGATCAGTGTATTCCTGGAATGGTGATTTTGTAAACCTAGTTTCTTTCCAGAAATCAGGCGTAAGGAACCCATAAGTCTTCAGCAAACAATCAAAAGTGGCCTAAAAACACACAAAAACCACCAATTAGATACGCAATATAGCAATTGGGAAGTATAGAGTACGTATTTCAAGATATTTAATGGAGAACTAGAAAGAGCAAGTGTTGAGTGTCATTGAAAAATATCTTACGATAGGGCACCTTACCAACCACAGTGACTAGCATTCCAAACACTTAAGTTGAAACAGAAGAAAACATCCAACACGCACAAGGATCATGGATAGAGTGCATAGAAGTATAAATGAATGAACATAAATTGACATCCTCATGAAAGAAACATACATTTCATGTCATTACACCTATAATAAGGGGAAAATGAAAAATTCAAGAGATAACAATAAAATACAAAAAACACGTCATAATTATTTGCTACACCAAAAAGATGAGTCAGAGCATAATTGGAAAAGAAAACATGTGCATCAACACTTAAACTTATATATTGACGTTTAGTATATTCAATTCTGCAGTTCCCCACTCCATATCAGCCCAGAATACACAAAAGATACATGCAAAAAATGGTCCAGAACATCTAAAAGAAGAAACTAATTGAGAAACAAACTAAAAATGTAGATCAACAGTCACATAACAAATATCGTGATATTTTTTTACACCTCAGCCAAAAGGCTGAAGACATGGGTTCAATATGGAGGACAAACATATGAAAGCCAGCAAATAAGTGCAAACCAAATTGCAGATCAAGTAATTAGCGAACCTCTGAAAGATAGTATTTATCAAGCATTGGACCCGACCAATCAAATTCTTAGGAGAGAAAATCAACACTGACGTAAAATATTATTATGTCAGCTGCTATCAAAGATCCTTAGACTAGAGAAAAATGAGGAAGAAAAATTCCATCGAACAACATTTACATTGACATTGTGTTATAACCCGTCAAAGCCTAAACTACCAACTATGTCCTTTCTGTAACCTCCTACTTTCTCCTCTTCATCCCATCTTCTTCCCTTTCTCTCTCAATTCCTCCCGTTTCATCATTTTTTCCTTTAATCCAATCTCAATTCCTTTGAAATATAAGGGGTTACAATCCATTGCAAGGATAAACGAATGGAATACATTTAGAGTCACCATGTTTGAATGAAAAACTACCACTCGAGTTGAGTGTTGCACACATTTTCCTACCAGCATATAGAAATATGAGAACATGGGTGACTTGAGCTGACAAGAAAAATGAAATAATAAATTCTAAGAAAACTTAAAAAAACAATACAAAGTTAAAATAACAAAATTACAAGTAACAGAGTCCAAAAACTATAGTATGCACACGTATGTTAGTGAACTGTGGCTAATTAAACCATTCATAGACACGAGATAAACAAAACGGGAGAAATTTGAACATAAGGAGCATGAAAAAACCAGACATTCCCACTGCTACTACATGAATGAAAACGTATTGAAGCCATCATGTTAGATCAGGAGAAAAAAAGCAAAATAAGAAATCAACAGTACGTAATAACATTATATTAGAAAACATATGTCAAACTCCAACACATTTCCTCGACTCCAACAATCAAAGGCATAGTTACCGAGTCTAAGTCCATATAATATAAAAACAACCCTTAACAAATAAATTAAATAGCTATCATTTAATTCAAGAAAAATAAACGTACATATAAACACTTTATTAAAGAAGAAAAGACAAATTACGACCTTGACAAAGTTCCCCAGGGTCTTGGTGGATCCCCTGGAGGAGGTGAACACGTCGTCAATGCCCGCGAACTGCAGCACCTTCTTCGGCACCCTCGCTGCAACAATCCCAGCGCCCCGCGGCGCCGGCACCATCCGCACCGTCACCGACCCGCACTTCCCGGTGACCTTGCAAGGCACGGTATGCGGCTTACCGATCTTGTTCCCCCAGTAACCCCTCCTCACAGGGATCACCGAGAGCTTGGCAAGAATAATCGCCCCTCGGATCGCAGTCGCCACCTCCTTGCTGCACTTGACGCCGAGGCCGACGTGGCCGTTGCCGTCTCCAACGACGACGAAGGCCTTGAACCGAGTGCGCTGGCCTGCGCGTGTCTGCTTCTGCACCGGCATGATCTTCATGACCTCATCCTTAAGCTGGGGTCCCAAGAGGGTCTCAATGATCTGGTGCTCCTTCACCGGAAGCGAGTGGAGGTAGATGTGCTCCAAAGATCGGATCTTTCCCTCCTTGACGAGGCGGCCGAGCTTTGTGACGGGGACCCACTTCTCCTCCTCCTCGCGGCGCCCACCGCGCCTGCCGCCGCGGCGGTCTCCGCGGCCGCGGTCGCCCCTGGGGCCGCCCCGGCCGAATCCGCGACCGAAGCCGCCTCGATCACCTCCACCTCTTTCCGCCATGATTGCTGTGTAGGCTAGGGTTTAGAGGGAAGAGGAAGTGGGGAGCAAAGCAGCAGAACCGTGCTCATAAGGAGGAGAAATGAGAGGATTAGGGCTTTTATAGGGCTAGGGTTTGGGGAAATGGAGGGTGGAGAGGTAACGGACGGCTGAGATTGCGTCATTCCAGGTTTCTTTGGTTGCGTTACGGGCTCACGGTTCTGGTTCATGCTGAACACTCTGAACGGGAAAGGTGAACCGGAGTCCCCGGACCAAAGAATTCTAAAAATATTTATACTCGATATTTTTTAACGCAGATTTTTTATAGCAAGGGTATTAAAGAAAGAAAAATTAGTTAAAATAGACTCTTACTTTGGTGAAATAACCGAAATATAAGCAAGTTTATACTATTTGGTAGATTTGTTCATATGAGAACTTATATACGTTGGAGTATTTTTGACTAAAACACCCTCCCCAGAGTACTCTTCCCGCTTCTTGGTGTCTACTCCCGCTTGGTCGTGTCTCCTCTCTTTCGGTCACGACTGTTCATCTCCCTCACCACTTTCACCTCTCAAAGAGCATCATATTTGTCATTTCCGACTTCATCTTTCTATTCGTTTAACCCTCGCCAAAAAGCTTTTAGTCTTCTTGGCCTCATTCCCTTCTGGATCTGTCATTTCGCCCTTACCTTTAGTACCCTTACTACCCTCATCTCACCGTCGGCCATCTTGCCCTCGCCCCCACCACTCTCACTGCCCTCGTCTCGGCCTCGGCCTCGCCTGCAGTGTGATATCTCAACCTCGCTCTCATTTGAAGGTATGATTTTTCTTATAAATTTGTTATTTTTCCTAATTTTAGTCATTGGATTTTGCTTGCATTTCCAATTCGTAATTAGTTAACAAATTTCCTCAGTTGGTCTCATTTGGTTTTTACCTGTATTTCTTATATTATTGTGACTATTACATGAAAAATTACGAACTGAATAACTACGAAACTAGTTACAAATTGCATGCTGTGATTAGTACTTAATGATTAAATTTTGTATTTTTGTTATGAGTAAGCATCAATTAGTCTCAAATTGACCGCTCTGAAGAAATTTTGTTAAATGTTACTATCAAACTACGAATTGAATAACTACAAAACTAGAAAAATATAAATTTAAATTAAATATACGTGGTTAAATAAAATTAAATAGACTTGAAATTAAATTAAATTGAAATTAAATTTTCTGGTTACTTGATATACAATATGTGGATAAGTGGAAAAGCGTGAAACACAATAATTGGAAAACTAGAAAACTATAAAATCAGATAACTGTAAAACCGAAAAACTATAAAACTGGAAAACTATAAAACTAGAACATTGGATAATAAATAAAAAACATTCACTTTATTTTATTTAAGCATTCTCTTTTTCATATATTAATATCTTGATTATATAATATTTTTATATTCCATTTTCATTGATTTTTAATCTAACATATTTGTATAGGAAATATGTCTACGGCTGTAGGAAAAATAATAAAAAAGGGGAAACTGCTGAATAAGCTTTATGAAGGGAACCTCCAATGCAAGTCAAGTTATTATTATATTGGTAAATTAAAAGAGCACTTTAACAGGCACAAAGTGCAGAAGAAGTTGTTTGAGAAGACATGTTTTGGTAAGTTCATGGAATGTGAGGTTACGCGAAACATGTTCCCTGCCCAAGCCTTCCACCATCTCCTTAAGAGGCATAAGGGGGATTACCTATTTCAAGTGAATGAGAGGACGAGCATAAAGCTTTCACCAAAGGAGTTTTGTATGGTTAGTGGCCTGAAATTTGCTTACTCTACCCCTCCTCTCCCATCAGTGCCCAAATTCTTGAAGAAAGGCAGCCTCTTACTGCAAATATTTGGGAGGTCGAAGTTATTAATAAGGGAGGAGTTGTTCTAGAAGATTATAGTATGTGAAAATGACAAGGATGCCGTAAAGTTGGCGATAGTTCTTGTATTAGAAAGTTTATTGGTGGGTAGAGGGTGGAACAATAAGGTGGATAAGAGATACTTGCAGCTTGTAGATGACCTGGATGGTTTTGATGAGTATCCTTGGGGAAACCTTTGCTACTGGGACACATTGCGGGGTTTAGAGAAAGCTGCGAGGTCTATGTGCAATGTAAATTACAATGTCTATGGTTTTGTGCATGTTGTAACGGTAAGTTTTACTTATTTATTGAATTTGTTAAAACATTTTAGTAATTAATTGATAGATAGTTATGTTTTAGGTGTGGGCAATGGAGAGGATTCTGTTGTTGGGGGATTGCTGTGCAAGCAAAACGAGGAGTACTTTTCTTTTGATATGTAGCTGGGCATCTTACAAGAAGCCTAAATTCGATTATCTTGAGGAGGTGGTTTTTAGTGGGAAGGTATATACTAACTTTTTATTCGTTTAGAATTACTTAAGCTATACACATACATGGTACATTTACCTTGCGATATGTATTGATATGTAGGTAAAGGTTTTAAAGGCTATAACTGTAGATACGGAGGACACAGAGTCCAAGGCACTTATTAATGAAGCTGCAAGTTTGAAGTCCTTCTTGACGAATAAGAGAGTAACATTTACATCATTTGTCGGTCTTCAAACAACTTCTGATGGTGAGGATGTTGATGGGAAGTCTACCTCCGATGATGACTCTACACGGGAATGAAATTCCCAAGAGGTGGCTCAATCTTTAGAAGAAGATGTAGATGAGAATTTTATAGTAAAATGCACAGTGGCTGGGGAGACTTCCAATTGGAAGGAGGATAGAAAGGGGAAGCATAGGGTAGGGGATGAGGGTTTGCATGCCACATTGCTCGATATATTATTTTCCTTAAGAAGGATTGAAAATAAAGTAGATAAATTGGAGTCAGAGGTTATGAACAAGGCATCTAAGGAAAAGGTAAAAAGATTATGAGGTTTAAGTTTTCATTACAAATTTGCCAATTTTTATATTTGAATTAAAATGAGCTGGAATGATGTGTTTGTAGGTTCCTATTGTTGAAGAAAAAGTTTCTTGTCAAATGGATTGCGATTTGCCACATGTTGATGAAGTACAGTGTAAAATAGTAAAACTGGAAACTTGGAACACTGTAAAACAGTTCTAATTTTTCTTCGTTATTTTTATGTAGAATGTGGTTAAAGAGATGGATGGAGAGGTGAAAAAGGCAGTGGATGTGGAGGATGATGAGGCAGAGGCTGAGGAGGAGGGGGAGGAGGATGAGGATAAGGAGGAGGAGGAAGATAAGGAAAAAGAGAAAAAGGAGGAGGAAGACAAAGATGAGGAAGATCGGAACGATGAGGAAGAGGAGGAGGAGGCTGAGAAGGAGGAGGAGATGGGTTAAGATGCAAAGGAGGATGAGAAGGAGGAGAAGGGGGAGGATGCAAAGGAGGCTAGGAAGGAGGAGAAGAGGGAGGATGAGGAGGAGCCTGAGAAGGAGAAGGATGAGAAGAGGGAGGATGCAAAGGAGAGTGAGGAGGAGCCTGAGAAGGAAAAGGAGGAGGAGAAGGGAGAGGATGTAAAGGAGAAGGGGGAGGAGGAGGGTGTTGTGGGGACTATTGTTGCCGTTGAAGTACAGATAATTTTTGTTTATTGAAAGTACTTGCATATAACAAGAACTAATATTTTTCTTATCTTCTTATGTAAGGCGAAGAAGAGGACAATAAGCCTTTGAGTCAGCGTAAATTGGAAATTGCACCAGCGAGAAGGGTAAGGGCTAAGAGTAAATATCGAAAACCCCCCTACACAGACCGCACAAAAAAAAGGCAAAAAAAGAAAGGCCACTGAGAAGGAGATGGATATGTGCTCTGAACCCCTAAAGGTTGATACCTCTACTATGAAGAAGGTAAAGAACAATAAATTGTTTATGCTAAGTGAGGCTGCCCGATTGGATTTTACTAACCTGGTTTCATTTGGGGCAACAGAGGAAGACAAGTTAAATAAGTTTTTAGATAAGGGTGCAAAGAAGTGAGTTCATTTGTTATTATTCCAAACGAGGACCTTTTAATTTTAATACTATTTACTTGGCATTGTATTTGCTTTGAGGGTTCGTATTTGTAATAAGCAGATATGCAAAACTTGGGGTAATGATTTATGTCGTTTTAATTTACGTTTGTAAGAGCTAAGGAAGGAATATGTATTAATCTATTGTGTTTTTGTTTCTATATAGTACATTGATGCTTATGTGACACTCATGTGCAACAATGGGCCTCGATGGGTGAGGGACCAATCATTCTACTCAATGCATTTCCTAGTAAGTCTTATTATTTTTTTTAATACACTAAACTATGAACTGTGAAATGTATAACTATGAATAGGATAGTGGATAACTGTCAATAGGATAATGGATAACTATCAATAGGATAGTGGATAACTACCAATAGGATAGTGGATAACTGTGAGGATGAAAGTTAATTTACTGTAATGTGTTTGCAGAGATTGCTTGTGCGTGACCGCAAGGATGCAATAGATAAGTGGATGGAATTCAAAGATGCACATGGCACACTGCTAGAGTTAGAGGAATGGGCCAACATGTAGACATCAGTCCCAAACTCTTTAAAGAGCTTGTTGAGTGTCAAAGGAAAACCATTTTTTGAATTTTCACATCATTACTTCCCACTCAATGTCAACAACAATCGTTAGATTTTGGTGGTGCTCCGTATATGGGAAGGTAATATTCAGATTTTTGACCCTCTTTACTCAGGACAAGAGTTAGAAAAGTATGGCACGGTGGTGGGCAAGCAACAGGTCCTTATACCTCTAATCCTCTATAAGTTTGGATGGTTAGAGTGCACCAAATGGTGGACGATGGATATTGTGGAGGTAGTAGGTCACCCCAAACAGGTTAACTATGATGACTGTGGGGTTCTTGTATGCTTATACATGTGGTATTTGTCACATCGATATGCTTTTGACTTTACTAATGAAGATGTGCCCTGGCTAAGGAAGTTACTTGCATACCAGTTATGGACAAAAAAATGGTTATGGTATGAATTTAGTTATTCATGATTTTTTTTCTTAACATTTAATTGAGGGCTTTACTAATGCAGCTGATGAACCCTTTTTTAGAGTATGACGACGGCCTTCTGGAGACATAGAATCAAGCATAAACCCTGCCAAGTGTTGAAGCACAAACAGAACAATATAAAACTCGGTTCAATGTTTTGAATTCAAAACACTAAGAATACACATTCAGATATTGTTCTTTTATGGTGTATTCAGATGGATATTGTCTACATATGGTTATTTTATTGTGTATTAAAAATATGAACAACACACATTCAGATATTGTTCTTTTATGGTGTATTCATATGGATATTGTCTACAGATGGTTATTTTATGGTGTATTAAAAATACGAACAACACACATTCAGATATTGTTCTTTTATGGTGTATTCAAATGAATATTGTCTACAAATGGTTATTTTATGGTGTATTAAAAATACGAACAACACACATTCAAATATTGTTTAGTTAAAAATATTGGGAATTGGAATACTGTCAATTGGGAACTGGAACACTGTCAGTTGGGAACTAGAACACTATTAGCTGGGAACTGGAACACTGTCAATTGGGAACTGGAATACGTAACACGAGGAAATGGAAAACCTACAAGCGGATAAAATGGCAACTTGGAAACTACAAAAGTCTACAGTAAACCTGAAAAGACAATTTGTCTTCGTACACCTTTTATATCTATAAGAATACCTTTTCTCTAAACGTAATGTAGACGTAATATAACTAATGTAGTTTTTTCACGTAGAGATGTCATATGATGAAGAAGAGGGTAGTTCAGTCAAAAGCCATCATACATTTGCGAGTTCCCAAATGAGCAAGTCTCCATCATATGACAACCTGACGGGAAAAATCTACATCGTTCGCTCAGTCCAGGAAAATGTCTTCATCTTCTCCAGTACGACTTCATCCTGAGGTGGTTTTATCTCCAATAAGGCTTCCTACTTGGGTTGGTTGATCATTTGACCTACTTTTGTTTGGGCATTTGTTTCCTTCTTCAACACTTTTCTCTGGCACGTCTCAACATACAGCTCCGTATAGTCCCTAGATAACTGCAGAACTGGAAAAGTAGACAACTAGATTGCTGATATGATACGAGAAGAGCATGGAAAGGGATACACAAAGATTGCTGTGTGTTTGGGACGTACATTGGGATGCAAGTTGTAGGAAATATAATTGCGACAATGCAGAATCAAAACTAATTGAAGTTCCATGCATGGTGACTTATGTTGCTCTCTTGGATATGTTGTACAAAGTATGTCAATGGTCAAAGAAAGAGTACTTATTAAAGTTAAGTTTCATATATCATATTGCAGTGCCTATTGACCTTCCACCTTCTCAAATAAATGATAATGGAACTCTATATTGCTTCATTCGAGAGAATAAACTGAGGTCGAATGGAATACCATTGATGATAACTAAAGTACAAAAAGAGAATATTATTGAAGGGAATATTAGTGTCAAAGTGCCAAAATGGCATGAGAAGATGATAAGAAAAAGTGCAAAGTGGGAGGAGAATATAGGAAGAAGTGGAGCCATGTGGGAGGAGAAGGGCACATTTTCTAGTGTACCATACAACACAATTGTCAATCTCAGTTGTGATGAAGATAAACTCCAATTAAATGAGCTATTTCATTTAGAGGAGGAGAGTAGGATGATGAAAACACAAACCTCCTAAATTGATATTGACTCAAAAGCAACACTTGATGACCTTGCAAGTGTAAAGGAAGAGTTCGATATCGATTCAAGCATTCATGAGTATGTCCCAAACACGAATATAGATGACTTTCAATTTGGGCAGGATCCTTATTATGTTTCACCATCAGCATATGAAGATATCTTATAAGCGAGAAGAATAATGTGTAGAAGACCATGATATGAGTGCTCTAACACCCGAAGATCAGCCTTGTCCTAATGATCAAAGGTACAATCAATATTGTGAATCTAGATTTGTAAGTTTGTATTATGTATGTATATGTATGAGACTATTAATACAAAATATGTTGTGTAGATCAAATGGAAGCAACTGTAGTCAGCAACCGCCTATTGATGAAGATGTGGAAAACATAGATAGTCCAAAAAGATCAGTTCCAGTTACAGTTCCCGTTCCAGTTGAAAGAAGGTAAGTTTGTTTTTTATTTTGGAAGTTTATAAGTTCTGCAGTTTTACAGTGTGGCAGTTTTTTAGTTTGGTAGTTATTCCGTTTAGCAGTTTTTCTATTTGGCAGTTTTTCCGTTTGGCAGTCTTACAGTTTGGTAGTCTTTCAGTTTGGCAGTTTTTCAGTTTTTCAGTTTCCTTTTGGTAGTGTTTCAGTGTGTGGCAGTTATTCTTTTTGGAAGGGTTTACTTTTGACAGGTTTTAAGTTTAGCCCTGTGTTAGTTTGGTAGTTTCTAGTTTAATAATTTACATTTATAATTTTCAGGAAGAATAAGAGATTGATACTTGTTGAAGAACCCCCAAATTTGGTGTACAAAATGGACATTACTGGGGAGGATCCCTATGTAAATAATGACTTTGGTGTTCAATTAGAGAAGGCCTTCTATGATCGCAAATCGATAGAAATTGGTCAACAGTTCAAGGACAAAGCCATGCTTCAACTTCACCTTCACAGCATGGCCATGTACACCAAGTTTCAGTTTAAGGTTATATATTCAAATAAATCAAGGTATACAATTAGATGTGTTGTTGAGGACTGCCCGTGGAGACTACATGTCTCGAGAATTAGTGGATGTTTCATGTTCAAAGTGAAGGAAATGAATTCAGTACATGTAATAACCCTCATATTCATCATAATTTTTAAAAAATATAACGAATATTAAATATAATTGCCAAGGATCACTGTGTACCAAAAGAGTAATTACACATACTTTGTAATATACAAAGATTTCCAAAATTTGGCATAACATGCCTTTATACATCAGTCAGTACAAAATTTACAAGAAAATACATGAAAAGTACAAAAACTGTAATTTTACAAAGAAAAGCTCTTCGTCGACTTTGTCGTATTCAAATCACACACCTGTAGAATCTAAGGGTGGGTGAGTAAATTTATACTCAGTAGGCTGAGGTAAGTTCTAAAAATATGCACGTAGAAATATCGTGCCATCTTTCTTTTTCAAAAATCTGAAAACATCAATCGTCACAGAATGTCGCGATACCAGACAACTTACACCCGTGCTCATGGGGCAACGAGAGACGGAAGGAAAGGGAATTCCCCATGATATCGCAGTCCTGTGCGAGCCGGAAGCCAAATTTGGCGGTATCCAGAATCATAATAACCCTTAGTTTTGAGAATCCAAGGACTATCCAGAGGGTACGATTACCCAAAACTCGAAGAATTTTTTCGAAAGGAGGAGAGGCTTTTAAAGACAGAATTTTCTTTGAGAAAATATATTTAGCAAAGTTTGGCGAGTCAAAATCTCGGCATACGGTTTAGAAATTAAAGCTGCCTACCTATAACGCGCGCAAAGTATAAGAGAACTCCCTCGTAGAAGATCCTTTATTCGAGTAGAAAATTTGGCGGAATAACAGTCCCAATGCGTAGAGCACCCTCGATTTAGTGGGGTACGGCTTTTGAACGGGCTGAAACGGGTTTAAAATGGTCTAGAAATAGTAAAAAGGTGAAAAGGAGAAGATTAGAGAAAAGGCACATTTTTTGAGGTCTTAGAGGGGTCACCTTGGGAAAATAACCTTTTCAGTGCGTAGATCACCCTTGATTTGGTAGGAAACGGGTCTTGGATCACGTAATTCGGGCTTAAAACGGGTCGGGAATGAAGAAAACAGTGAAAGGGGAAGTCTGCAGAAAAACTGGCCGAAAATGGCCTTAAATAGGCGAGGGAGGTGGTGTTTTCCGGTGGGCGCCCGCCGGAGCCGCCTCAGAAAATGGGCAGCGCCCGCTGGCGCCACCAACTGTGGCAGGCGCGCTTGATGAAGGCGCGTAACGTGTGCATCCGGCGCGCACCGCGCGGCTTAAGCCGTGTGCTGCGCCACGCCGCGCCGAGCCGATCCATTTTTTTTATTTATTTTCCAAAATTTTTAACAAATCGTAACTTCTTATCCCGAACTCCAATTCTTGCGTTCTTGGTACTGTTGAGCTCGTATTCACGAGCCCTACAAAACTAAACCATTTATGGACTAGTTTACCCCTACATACGAAGTGGGTCCACTAGTTTTTTAGAGCACATTTCTCGAGGCCATAACTTTTGTTCCTAGTCTCAAATTTTTGTATTTTTGCTTGTCTTAACGAATTATAATTAGACGTAGGAAAATGATAAAATTTATAAAATATCAGAAAATAGGGTTATTACAGTACATACATGTTTGAAGGCATTACTTGGTGAAGATCATTGTCAAGCAAAAAGTGGGATTATCGCTGATGCTATATACAGTCGTATGGAGGGATGTGGGTCTTACATACCAGATGATATAAAAAAATATTAATGTCAAGTATTAAGTTACTATAAGGCTTGGAAGGCTAAAGAGGCGGCTATGGAGAAGTTGAGGGGAACGTTTGAGGAGTCTTATGCGAACCTTCCAGCATATCTACACCAATTGGAAAGGATGAATCCAGGGACTACCACAAATATCCAATATGACATTAGAGACAAATCTTTCCAAAGGTGTTTTGTATCATTTGGTGTGTGCATTGAGAATTTCAAGAGGCACATGCGTAAGATAATTGTCATAGACGACACACATTTAAAAGGATGGTACAGGGAAATCTTATTTGTGGCATTAACTTTAGATGGTGACAATCACTTGTACCCCATTGCGTTGGGGATAGGAGAATCAGAAAACAACGACTCATGGGAGTGGGTCCTTAAACTTCTAAAGCATGTCCTGGGCCACATTGAATGGCTAGTTATCATATCTGACAAAAACCGTTCAATCATTTCACAGGTTCAAAAAGTGTTTCGGGATTGTGTACATGGGTATTGTGCTTATCATGTGTGGTCTAATATGCATGCAAAATTCAAAGATCCAGGCCTCTCCCCCCACTTCTACATTATAGCAAAGGCAAATCGGCCACATATATTTGACGAACAAATGACCATCATACAACAGATTAATCTAGATGCGCACAAGTGGTTAATGGATGTAGATGTAGTTAAATGGGCAAATGTACACTTTCCTGGGAAGAGGTATAATGTTGTGATATCTAATGGGTGCGAGAATTTTAACTCCATGATTAAAGAGCATCGGGAATATCCAATTTTAGCTATATTAGAGGGTATATGCTTAAATATGCAAGATATTTGGTATCAACGTATCACATGTGCAGGGAAGTGGACTAGTGAATTAACCTTGTGGGTAGAAAATGAGATTGAGGCAATGACTAAGGAAGCACGTGCTCTTGCATGATATCCTATCAGTGCACATGAGTTTTATATGAAGTCGTATCCATATGATGATAAAGTTGATTTGGATGCTCGGACATGCACCCGTGGGAAATTCCAGGCTATGGGTCTACCATATGAACATGCATTGGCTGGATGCTCAAAAAGACACATTAATTATCCTGCATATTGTTCACCATTTTATAGGGCTGATACATATAAGGAGGTTTACAAGTGATGCATATACCCGGTTCTACATAAAGGTTAATGGGAAACACCTGATTCTATAAGTGCAATTCAATTGAAGCCTCCACATTCAAGGATTCTGGCCGGACAACCAAAGAAGAAGCGAATACTCTCGCACGACGAAGAAAAGAGAACAGTGAATTGTAGTAAATGTAAGGGGTTTGGCCATAACATATTTACTTGTCAATTCCCAGTTAGGCATCATGAGCGCAAAGACAATGAAGATAGTAGTAGAATAAATATAGGCAAACCTCAGGCAGTTAGAAATCATACAGGAAAGTGATAAGTCCCTTCAGCAAAGAAGAAACAAACAATAACTCCTTGAAATATGTTACATGTTTAGAACAAAATGTATTTTTGTGGATATGAAAGGTGTACAAGGACAATTTTTTGTTTATTTTACATTGTTTCATGAGGTTATCATGTTTCTGTTCAGGTTTCCAGTAGACATTGCTTGTTTCAAATTTGACAGTTTCATCGCTTTCAGTTTTCCAATTTTTGGTGTTATAGTTGTCAATTTTCCAGTTACCAGCTTTCAGTTTCCCAGTTTCGATTATTACGGTTGCCGCTTTTCCGTTTCGGTTTTCCAGTGTTCCCTGTTGTCAGTGTTAAAGTTGTTAGATTTCCAGTTTCCAGCTAGGTCCGTCATTACATCTCTTTCTGAGATAGAAAATTTGCACATTTGTGTGATAGAAAATGGAAACGACAAAGAACTGAATTTCTTGTATTAGTATTTTTAATACAAGATAAGACAACCATCTAAACATAATTTAAAAACATTGAACTGAGTTTTATGACAACGAAGATAGTTCAAAAACATTCAGTTCTGTTTACAGCGAAGATAAATTTTATAATTCTACTTTGGTCACCAGGAGAACTAAGCATAGATGCAGTCTAACTTTGGAGCTCCAGGAAGCCTAGACATCAGTTGAGCTCAGATATCATGCAATCAACTGGGGGATCACAATATGAGGGGCACGTCTCAACTGGGGATCTTCCTCACTGACATCAGCGAGAATGGCCTATGCCAATTCTTGTCAGTGCACCATAATTTTATGCTGCACTGAGAGATATTGTCATAGACCAATCGGCTGTTGTCCGTGAGGAAGATCCTCAGTTGAGACGTGCCCCACCTATTGTGATCCCCCCATTGATCGCATGACAGCTTAGCTCAGCTGATGTCTAGGCTTCCTGGAGCTCCAAAGTTAGACTGCATCTATTCTTAGTTCTCTATCTTTGGAAGGGCATTGTCATCCTCTTCATATGGTTTATTCGGCAGTTTCCCATTTTTTATTTTTTTTCCTCTAGCCTTTGACATTTCCTATACAAAGATGTTAAATTAAAAATCAATCAGAAGGGAATATGCATATATTGTATAATCAAGCTATTAATATATGAAAAAAATAATGCCTAAAAAAATAAATTATTGTTCACTAATGAAGCTCTTTCTTATCCAATTTTCCAGTTTTATGATTTTCCAGTGTTATTGTTTTTCAGGTTTATAGTTTTCCAGTTTTATATGTTTCCAATTATTTAGTTTCATACTTTTCCACTTGTTTTACTGCAAATGACTAGTAAAATTCCTATCAATTTCCAATTTTTCGGTTTTGTAGTTTTGTAGTTTTGTAGTTATTCAGTTCATAGTTTCATATTAATATTTATCATACATACTAATCACAATAAGCAATTTGTAATAGCTTAATGCTTTATTCTCAATAAAATCTACCTTTTTGTTATTATGTGACAGTCACAATAATATGGGAACTACAGGCACAAACCAAATAGACCAAAGGATGAAAATTGTTCAATATTCATGTCAATAATCATGTATGGGACATGCAGGCAAGATCCAATGACTATCATTAGCAAATATATCAATTTTGTTTAAAAAAAATACCTTTAGATAAGGGCAATGAGGGCGAGGGTGAGAGGAGGCAGTGCAGTCGAGAGCGAGACCAAGGTGAGGGCAATGAGGGGGACAAATGAAGTCGGAAATGACAAAGAGGAATAGACGGCGAGGGAGACTAACAAATGCTCTCCTGGAACTGGAGCTGGCAAGGGAGACTGTAATATCCCTAATTTTCCTATGTTTTAAAAATTAAATATGTGGAAAATAGGGTGTTTGACCTATTGACATTCTTAGTAAAATAACTACCTCCCTAGATAGAATTTGTGGCTGAAACTAATTTTATTAGAAAATAGACAGAAAGAGCTTCGAAACGCCACTAAGAACGTGTGAATCAGAGTTCAGATGAGGGAGATACAATTGTTCGAAGTTAAGCTTATTGCATAGGGCCCGTTTACCCAAATTAGATGCCTTACTTGTGTTTGGAGTTGGATCTCCTATTCATGCTTAGAGTTAGATATCCTACTTGTGCTTAGAGTTGGATGTTCTACTCGTTCTTGGAGTTGGATGTCCTACTCGTGCTTAGAGTTACTCGTACTTAGAGTTAGATGTCCTACTCATGCTTGGAGTTAGATATCCTACTTGCGCTTGGAGTTGGATGTCCTAATCGTGTTAGGTATTAGGAGTCCTAAATGTGCTAGGAGTTAGGAGTCCCAAATATGCTAGGAGTTAGGAGTCCTAAACGTACTAGGAATTAGAAGTCTTAAAAGAACTAGGATTTTAAAGAGGTAGAGAGTCCTAGCGGGTTAAAGACTCCAAGGAAGAAGGAGGATGCAACTAGAACTTTGCTGATATGAGATAGCTTGTGAGCATATGACTTCTAGCCCACGTAGGAGTCCGAGGAGTGCTAGGAGTGGTGGAAAAAGTTGGAGGAGGGATCAACTATACATCTAGTTGGGTTGGAACTCTTTTGGGACTGTTTTGAGCATGTATGTAGGTTGGAATCCTATTGTTAATGGGGCAGGGATTGTAATTCCGGGATTGTAATTAATAGAGAGTCTTAGAGGAGGAGGGCACCCAAGAGTTTGAAGAAGGGAAGCCTTATATAAGAAAGGATTGATTTTAGTTCAGCTCTCTCTTCTCCATCTCTTCCTTCCTCTTTCTTCTCTCAGCAAGGACCTCCATAACCAGCAATTTCGAAGGCACAAATCAGCCAACTTTGGATTGAATCAAGCACTAGAAGCGTAGGAGAAAGGGCTAGGAGCTTTGGGGATGAATTGGTACATGTAGGTGCTTCCTTTTACACCCTTAAGAATGAGGTTTTGATAGATGTAATTCAGCCATAATGTAGCTTGGTTCTAGGGGTTCCTTTTGATGTCATGAACTAGCCTTAATTCATTCAAGCATGATGCTGATTTTTATCATTTATCTTAGCCATATGTTAGGCATGAATAATTCTTATTCTAGTCATGTTTATGAATCATGATTTGGGCATACACTCTGCTGAATTTATTCCCTGATTTGTAGCCTTACTTTAGGCCATTGTTTGTTGATTTTATTCCCTAGTTTGTGGCCTTACTTTAGGCCATAGTTTGGCCAACTTAGTCCCTGGTTTGTGGCCTTACTTCAGGCCATAGTTTAGCCAACTTATTCCCAGGTTTGTGGCCTGACTTTAGGCCATACTTTGGCCAACTTATTCCCTGATTCATGGCCTTACATTAGGCCATACTTTGACCAAGTTAATCCCTGATTCATGGCCAAAGTTTAGAACATACTTTGCCTAATTAAATCCCTGATTTGAAGCCTTAGTTTAGGCTACACATTGGTCAAGTAAATCCCTGATTTGAAGCCTTAGTTTAGGCTGCACATTGGCCAAGTAAATCCCTGATTTGATGCTTATGTTTTAGGCTCTACTTTGGCCAAATTAATACCAAATTCTCAACATTGATTTATGCTATAATCATGTTGAGAGAACACCTAAATCTCAGCCCTAGTTTAGGTTGTATTGTTGCATATCTAATACTTGATTCTCAGCTTTGTTTTAGATTATAATCTTGCTGAATGAATCCTTAATGTTAGAGCCTTAGTTCATGATTTGTTTCAGCCTATGTTGTCTTTGAATTCCAGCCTTGATTGTGATATACCTTAGGTTGATTATTGATGCTTGTTTCAGCTTGAACTTGTCATGTTAGGTGGTTGACTTGAGATATGCATCTCAGCCCCCAAATCCTTGTCATTATAATGTTGAATTGGTTAGTTCATCTCAGCATGAGTCTGAGTTCTTGTCATGTTGATTATTCTGATGGTTGCATTTATTATTGTTGTGTTAAGTTATATAAGTAAATTAAGGTTAATAAAGACTATCAAGAGATTTTGGTTATCTTTAGATTGGGGGGAGAACACCTATTCAAGATAATGATGAAAATACCCTCTTTAGGGTCGAGACCAGTTCATGAAGTGAACGGGGCCCTGACATAGAATTTTACCTTGGTTATTGAACCGAGGGTTATTATGGGATGTTCTTGGAGTCAAAGTTTAAGCTCACAATAATAGCCATGGCGGTAATCTTTTAGACCCTTGTGGTCTCCGTTTCTTCGGGATGATGGATCCCTACAAATGCGCAACCCAGGTTTTTGAGCATCATGGAAGGCTCATCTACCTCCGGCCAGTGTGTCCATGAGCACAGTTGGTACCTACATCTCTAAGCTCATGGCTGATCCAAGTGGATCTCTAGAGATGCTACGATTTCTGATAATAGCCATGACGGTAATCTTTTAGACCCCTGTGGTCTCCGCTCCTTTGGGACGATGGATCCCTGCAAATGCGCAAACCAGGTTTTTGAGCATCATGGAAGGCTCATCTACCTCCGGCCAGTGTGTCCATGAGCAGAGCTGGTACCTACATCTCTAGGCCCATGGCTGATCCAAGTGGATCTCTAGAGATGCTAGGATTTCTGTTAGCATACATTTACTCCTTTGAGAGGGAGTCGGTATTTTCAGGTAACAATTAGTACATTGTTTCCTGAACGGTTTCCATTGTTTTGTGCATTGTGATGGTCTTCATTGGTTAAAGATCAGCCCATGTTTTTGAGTTATGTGTTCTATATATTACCCTTATGTGGTACAGTTTGCAGGATGTAAGCATTAATTATTGAACAAGGGTTGTGAGATAATTAATAACATTGTTTGATATTGCTTGTTAAGTAGACAAGTTGAATGATAAAAGGACTTGCATAAAATGTAGGTTGCTTTAAAATACTTAAGTATTGCATGGGTGATGCTATGCTTCTTAGTATAGTGTAGTTTTTAGGCAGAACTACGTCTGGATCCGATCTTGTTGGAAACATTGGAGATGTTGTCTGATGAGTACGTAGGCAACTAACATCGGGTGATGTTGGCCTGATCCAAAAAATACTAATAAAACCTTTTGTCCATTGGAAGCTCTTCTCCTGAAGGCGGAGATGCTCCATTGTAGTTGTGGTTGTTGTTTGGTTTGCTTTATTACAGATTCTCCAGGCGACGACAAGTGAGACCAAGGCAGGCGAGCTCAAGAGGTTTTCGCATTTTTGAAACTCCGATACGTAAGTGTACCTTAAGTGTGAGAGTCAACTTGTTATTTATTTTCAGACGGGTGATAGACTTGTACTTAGATGGATGAGCTAGTCTTTATGAATTTTCAGACGTTAAATAATATCATATGATTTGATATTCGTATTTGTGAACCCTAGTTATCATGACCTGGATATTTAATCAGCTGATTTATTTTGTGTTTAAGAAAGGAAAAAAAAATTATTATCATGATCTATCGTGTGTCCTTTATTGTAACAAGGGTTTTAAAAATCCGGGTCATGACAGAGACGAACAGATGCTCTCCGGGAAGTGGCGGTGGAGAGGGAGACGAAGAGACACCATTCACCGAGAAGTATACTTTGGGGAGGGTATTTTAGTCAAAAATGCTCCCACATGTACAAGTTCTCACGTGAGCAAATCTACTTTGGTAAATAGTACAAAACTTGCTCACATTTCGGTTATTTCACCAAAGTAGGAGTCTACTTTGGTCAATTCCTCCTAAAAGAAACAACTTTTAATAAAAAAATATTTTCACATTAAAAACTTATATATGAGTTTTAATTAATCTAGATAAGTGAGCCAGCTCATGCCAACTTTGTGTGGAGCCCACTTGTGAAGTCCAATTAGAACTCTTATGTAAATTTTCATGGGTATTTTTATTGTGGGAATATCTGTGTAATAATGTAGTTTGTAATGACACTAATATTCACACAACAAAAATACTGGCATGAGTTTTTATTAGACTTAATAAGTGGCCTTACATAAAGTTTACTTAAGCCTATTTGTTAAGTCCAACCAAAACTCATATAAGAGTTTTTATTAGGTTTCGTTTTTGCTATCTAAATATTATTTTTCTTTTGCAAAGCTTATGTGATGTTGGGTGAAGGTAGTTTGGATCCATTACGAGTGACTCACATGTGAATGCTTAAAAGTAGTGCATTTGTCAAACCAAATGACATTATTAAGAAGTCATAGTGTTCATATCAGGTGCAAAAAGCCACTTTGGAAATATCATTATCTCATATTATGAGTTTTAATAACCTGACTGTAGATCTATTTTTGAAAAAAATTTAGCCGCTTGAAGCTAGTAAAAAAGATCATCAATATGGGGTAAGGGGTATTTATTTTGTATGGTGAAAATATTCAATATCCTATAGTTTATTCAAAGTCTCAATATCACATCCTTCTTTTTCAAGAAGAGGACTAATGCTCCCCAAGGTGACACGCTGGGTTAGATAAATCCTTTACCAAATAACTTATGTAATTGGGCTCTATAGGAGTCATTCGATAGGATAAATTAGAAATATAATTCATCCCTGACATTAGGTTGATGATAAAGTTTATTTCTCTTTTTGGTGGTAGCCTAGCAAGATTATCGAGAAAAATGCCATGAAATTGTCAGACAATATCAATATCTTCTGATTTGGTCCCTGATGTTTCTCCTGCCATAATACCAGTGAGGTAAGCTTAACATCTCTTAGCCATCATTCGATAGGCCTCAATGGCCAAGATGATGTAGGACCCTAAATGGTCCTTCAATCCATGAAAGGTAAAAAATTTCTCTCATGGTTTACTTAAAATAACTCTCTTTTTTGCAGAGTCTACCAAAACTCTATTAGCTGCTAACCAATTCATTCCTCAGATGACATCAAAGCCTGTCATACTTATGAAAACAAGGTCAGCACTCATACTTCTATTTGCTATGACAATAGCTATTCCTTGAATAAATTTTAGGCCACATGGGTCTTTCCAATTGGGGTAGACACTTCTAGACTTTATCCTAATTCCATGATAGGATGATCGACACCCAAATCAAAATCATGCTATATGAAAGAATGAGTTGACCCTAGATCTATTAGTACTCTAACAAGTTTATCCAGGACTAAAAGTGTACCTTAAATGATTGCAATCAATGTCTATGCTTCCTCAGTGGTGGTGGCAAAAACTCAACCTCGGGCAATGGGCTCCTCATGATTCTTCTTTTATGGGCAATCTTAAACCTTGTTCCTCAATTCACCACAAGAGAAACATCACCCCGCTGTGTAATAGCAAAGACCATGAGGATGAAAGCTGTTACATTTGAGGTATTTCTCCAACTTCTCTCCCGTGGGTTGAGCTTGTAGGATCGATGCTTCTGGAACTTGCAGTTACCAAAACAGTTGTTGGACAAAAATTATATCTTCATTTCTTCAAATTTAGAGCAGTCATTCTAACTATGCTCCTTGCATTCTTCCAAGTATTCTTGGTGGTCTTGTTCTAAAATGGAGGCCAACTCTACTGCTTTAGCAAATGTGGCAAGTTGGATACCCATGATCCTGTTTCGTAGGCTGTTGTTCAATCCCCCCACAAATTTTCATGCTTTCTTCAATTTAGTAGAACAAGTGTTAGGACCAAAACATTGAAGCTGAAGAAACTTGTTCTCATATTGCTCAAGTAACATTTCTCGTTGCTGGATACCCAAAAAAACCTTATCCTTTCTTTCTTGGACATAGGGAGGAAAATATTTTTTGTATAAAGCTTCCTAAAAATTTTCCCACTTAATGTTATCGCAGTCTTGGGAGAAGTTTCTCTTTACAATAGGCCACCAGAATGTTGCTTCTCCCATCATGGTGAAAGTCACCAAAGTTACCTTTCAATCTTTCAGGATCTTCATCACCTTAAAGATCCTTTCCACCCTCAAAGGCGATTTTTCTATGTTTTTAGAGCCAAGCTCACTTGTAAAAGTAGGTGCAAGCTTCTTGAATCGCTCCAACAACTTGTTCCTTTCGCCATGACTGCTTTCTATTGTCGTGTCAGATGGAGTGACTTGATAACCTTGAGATTGAAGATGCACCATCATCTTTTGCATCATCAGCTCAAGGAGATTTGACATAGTGTCCCCCATTGCCAGAATTCCCTGACTTGTGGTATCCGTCAAGGTGGAGCTATCTGATGGCAGCATATCCTCACCACTAGTAGGCAACATCTAAACACAGATTAACAAAATATATTTAAGCAAGTGCAAAAGGAAAGTTTGATAAACATGTCAAAATTTGATACATATCGTAACAATTTTCTTTTTACACTATAAAAGATGTTACATTTTCAAGCCTAATATCCTAATAATTACAACAAAAAAGAAGGTTAGTTAAATTAATTGAACATGACTAGAAAAAAAAACTTCTAGAGCTGTCAAGGTTACTCATAGGACAGAGTGGCACAAATTGCCACTGCTCGATGGTTTCTTCGGGCACCTGAGAATAAGGTGACCTAGATGCCTGCAAAGTAGGCACCAATCCATACTAAGGTACCTAGTTTGCAATGGTCCCTTACCCTTAAACCGGCATTGGGGCCTCATGCTCAATATTCTCAGCTGCCACCTCCTCACACAGGGGCACCTTTGACTCCTCCTCGAGTATGGATACTTCATTCAAGTTGAAGTATCATTTTCTCTTGTGCCCCATTGACTGGCTCTCCCCCTTGTTGTCTTCTGAGGGGTCCTCTTCTAACTCTTCCTCCATAGCAGGAGCTAGGGTTGAGTCAAGGTTGATGTACACCTCATTCTGTCACTACCAGGGTGTAGCTAGTGTGTAGGAGACTTTGTAGTCATCTGAGTCCAAAATCTCGATTGGTATTTTGCCCTAAATAATCATCCTCACTACAATTTGCCTTGTCAGCAAGGGCAACTTGCGTGCATACCTGTAATAAAGGGAGCTCGATATGTGTCTTGTTTGTGATTTAGATGACATCTGTTTTGTTTTTAACAAAACACACAAGACAATTTAAGTAACTTAAACTGGAATAAATTCGATAGTAATATTTTTGTTGATTGATTTGGTTACTCATTTATATACAGTAGAACCTTAGCCTTACCAATTGTGACGTCCCTACTTTTATTTAAATTTTAAAGTCTGAATCCCATCAATTTAAATTCAAAAGAGGCCAAGATCAACAGTGTATGAATGAGTAAACTTAGATTAATTTACAAAATTACAAAAGAGGGCATAACATGCCACATACATCAAGTCAACACAAATATACATTTTAAGTAAAACAAATTAAAATTGGTCGAGATCTAACGCGTAGACCCTTAAATTACCACAAACCTTTCTACCATGTCCACATGCTTATGTCTACACTTGCAACATCTAGGGTGAGTATAAAGTTTTTATACTCTTAAGTGGATAGAATTAAATTCTAATAATATGCCACATAAAAATCTTTTACAATTAAGAGGTACAAAATAAACGATGTTACGAATTCTTGACTTGGAAGTTAAGGTCATAGTTGATTCATAAATCAATTACAGAACTTGGAAGCAAAAAAATATCATTTACAAAATATTGCTAATGCCATAGTGATATACACTCGTACTCATAGAGTGACATGATAAGAAGGAAAAGGGTTTTCCCATAATACCCCAAATTCTGAGCACTCCATAAGCCTCACTAGGTAGTATCTAGGAGTAATAACCCAATAGTTCTTGGTTTATGTGTTGAAGAACTACACTTCAAATCCAAAAATTCAAAATATTTGAAAAATATTCAAACGTTTGTACTATGACAGACTCTCATTATGAGGTATCACAAGACCATGGAAAGCCATATCAACCGATACAGGTCCGTATCGGTTGATATCGATACAGTACGGGGGGCGATACACTCCACACGTATCCTCGATATGTATTGGCCGTACTGTATCGATAAGACCGATATGTATCAATACTCTAATATTTTAATATTTTTTATTTAAAAAAAATATTTTTTTCAAAAAACATTAATTTTTTTTCTTAAAAACAAAAAAAGCAATTTAAATTCAACCTCTTCGAAGGTTTAAAGATGATGATATTTTTATTATATTAAAAAATATTTTTTAAAAAATTATATGAGATCAATATAGGTGGGCCTATATAATTTACATAAAAAATTTTAAATATAGCACTCCACGAGTATGCATTTACTTAAACATCTACCATATGAGTTTTTCCATAATATTCATGTGACTCATATTAAATATCTTATTTGGTTCTAAAATAAATTAATTTCATAGCACTTAATATGGGGCGGAGGGAATAATAATTTGTAGAGGACAGAGGGAGTAAAGTGTATGGTTCTAAAATAAAATAATTTTAGAGCACTTATGTTAGTTGATACGACCTTCTATTGTATTATCATGCTCTAAATGAAGCATTATAATGATATATAATTAGTTATAATATTTTTTTATGTATATCAAAGGGTTTACGACCGTTTTGGCGTGTACCAAGCGTATCATCAGCACGTACCCATGTCCATGATCATAGATACTATCATTTGTATCAATACTGCCATCCATGCACAAGGCACACTTATTTTATCATCAGTACAACCCCTAATGGTACCCATTTCAAAGTATACTTTTATTTATGACACAAAAGAGTTATATAAAGTAGGACTTAGTTCTAGCATGTAATTAGAAGTTAAAACCACCTGCCATTATACCCTTGAGATTTTTGGAACTAGTGGTGGACGATGTCTCCCATTCCAAAAGGACTTCTCTCTTTGTGGCTTGGAGGTGGTGGGCAAAGTCTTGCCTCTCCCTTGGACTTTCTCTCTTTGAGGGCTTGGACGTGGCGGGTAGAATCTCCCTTCACCCTAGGACTTCCTCTCCTTGAGGGCTTGGAGGCGGCAAACAGAATCTTTCTTAACCATGGGACTTCCCCCAACTCTAGGAAGGTTATCTCACAAATCTGACCCTCCGACGGTGTAGAGTACTATCGATTTAGCTAAGTTCACTTTTTGAACAAGCTTAAATGGCTTTAAATGACTTCAAAACGGAAAAAAGAAAGTCTAGAGACTAGTAATTAACTAAGAGAGGGAAGTGTGAGTGTGAAAAAAATAGGAATCCACCTCCCCTTTTATAGGGGAGCGGGTCGCTAGATGCACACTGCACATTGTTCATGTCTCTCAATATGCTAGCATGAGTATGTTGATACCACTTTCTTTTAAAAAATAATTTTCTTTCTTTTTAAAATGAAATATGATTTCAAAATTTAATTAGTTATAACTCCCTACGATGGACTCGTATTGCGTCATAACCGCGAGCTCAAATTCACGCATTCTTTGTGTCGATGGACTCATTTTGACAACCCCTACAAAACAAGACCTCACATGGGTATGTTATCTCGCACTTTTAAAGTGGGGCCCACCCATAAGAGATGCTTCTTGAGGTTGTAGTCTATGATACCACCTCCAATTTACACATTATTTGGTTCGATATGCTTGTCGCTCATATTCCTATCAAAGACCTAAGAGTTTCTTAAAAAATAAAACTAAATATGATTTAGAAGCAAGTAGTATAAATAATGGGCCCCAAAACTCAACCTAAGCCCTAAAAAGTTACAATTTTCAAACCTATTTAACTTAAAGGTTGTTACACCTACATCACAAGGACATTGAGCTTATGAATATACCAAGTGGGATGGCTAGACAAGAACTACAACTTATAGTAACAAGATAAACAATCTGACATCATAATTAGAATCTACAAATACACAATAAAGATAAAACATGGGTTCACTAAGACTTTGTGGTCACATCAAGGAGATCACATTGACTGCCTTAATTGTATGCAACTACACTGCTTAGCCTTTGACTATTGTCCACTCCATCCATGTCATGAAGCTAAGACCCACAAGGGTTCATGAATCTAAGTGGTTAAGATTTTTAACTTCTATGATCATTGAGACCTCCTTTGTGGTGTTGCAATAAGTTGTTATCTTTTAATGCTTAACCTATTTGAACCAACTCCTGGGCCATGAGAGCGGCTCTACAAACAAAACTCCCTAAACTTTGGGGAGCTTGTGTGATAACCATGGAAGGCCGTATCGATACGGATGAGAGTATCGATGACTATGGATATGGGTATGCACCGATGATATGCTTGGTACGCGCCAAAACGGGCATAAACCTTTTTATAAACATAAAAAATTATTATAACTAATAATATATCAATATAATACTTCTTTTAGAATATCATAAAAGTATATAATGTCGTATCAACCGATACGGGTATTCTAAAATTAGTTTATTTAGAACTATACACTATTATGCTCTCCATCCCATACAAATTATTGCTCATTCTTTCTCAGTGCTTTAAAATTAGTTTATGTCAAAAAATAAATAATATGCTTAATATGAGTCTAAGTTATATGTTTAAATAAATGTATATTTGTGGAGCACTATATATAAAAAAATAATTATGTAAATTGCATGAACCTACCCGTATTAATCGCGTATAACTTTAAAAATATTATTTTTAATATAACAAAAACTTAAACTTTTAAAGAAGTTGGGTTTGAATTGTGTTTTTATTTTTAAGGAAAAAATTTTAATTTTTTTTAAAAATTAATTTTTTTAATTAAAAAATTTATTTTTTAAATATAGTATCGATATGTATCGGCCATATTGATACCATATAGCCGATACAACCATTACATATTGATATTTTCGGTGGGAGGCGTATCGCCCCACGTACCGTACCGGTATCGACCGATATGGGTACGTATCAGCCGATACGCACCCGTATCGGCCAATCCGACCTTCCATGGTGATAACTAATTTTTTTCATGATTTGTGATTCACCTTTTTTGCAGGGGAAATTGAATATTTGGTCATAATTATCCTCTTTTTTCCATGATATTCATATAGTTAGAATCTTGTGTGGTCTTAGTCGTGGGCAAAAGAGATTGGAATGAAAAAAGGGCTTTGTTGCATTAAAGAGGGTTCAAGTGTTCACTGCGTAAAACATGGCTTCAGCTTACTCAAGCATTTGATTTTAATTTCATGTGCATTAGAGGCCACATCTTGTAGTTTTTTGTCTTTTGAGGTATTTGGACTAGAGACATTGTGGCGACCTTCAACAAAATGAAGGGTATTATTAAACTCACAATGGTGGATTTCAAATTGCATAATTCATATAAATTAGAAATAAAGATATTACTTTTCAAAAACTAGGGTATGCATGTCATAAAAAATCTCCCCTAGAGCTTCTCCCTATGTATCAAAGATGCTGATTGGTTTGCAAGCTCTCATGGATTGCTACTAATGTCCTGAACATCTACTCTATCCCAAGGAGCCTGATGTAGGTACCAAGCATTTACCTCCTACTCCAACCTAACTAGTCGTGTGCTTGTGGAGAATAGAGCCACTTGTGCTCATGGGGCCTCGAGATCAAGATGGTGGAGAGTCTTCCAATGTCCACCCTAGCAAGAATTACCTTCTTGCCCTTTAGTGGCCTACCCATCCTTAGGTGGTACTTGTAAATCTCTAACCCTAACCTGGTTTAATTTTGGTTTAATTATGTGTTATTGTGTGATTTTGTTTTAATTTGTCGGTTTAACTTGTTTTTGGGGTTAAAGGTTGATAATGATGATTTTAATAAGGTTTTCTCTCATGTTTATAAGTTTCTATACTAAACTCAATTTATCCTATATTTAGGGAATTTTTGGAATTTTATGGCATTTTTCATAAAGTTAGGGCGTGGATCCCACCACGGGCCCCATGTTCACGTTTGAATGGTAAGCGTCCCACAAGACCTTAAACTTCACTTATTTTATGATTAAAGAGTTTTAAAATTTTTAAATTCGTTTTTGCCTTAAAATGAGCAAAATTAGCTATTTAGGGCATTAAATTTTATTTATACCCCAACTTTTAGTATTTACACCCCAATGACTTACTATAAAAGGAAAGTCTCAACCCCATTCCAAATTGGGAAAGGTCTTAAATTGGAGGCTGAGAAGTGCCCTAATCCCCATTACCAAAGGAGGAAACCGATTTAGGTATGTTTAAGTCTTGATTTCCACTAATGTTTTGGATTTCCCTTAATCTCATCTTCACCCAAAGTTGATTCTTGATTTACCCTACTAAAAATGATCTCTTTAATCTCTATTTCAAACCCTAATTTAGGGATTTTTGTTTTTAAACAAAGAAAACCCTAGATCTACTTGTTTTCAAAGTGATTTCAGCTTAATATTCTAATTTAATTAAGTATTAACTAAACCCTAACTTTGGGTAGGATTTTTGACAATTAGAGCTTCGATTTGGACTCAAAAGCTTGCTGAAGGTAAGAGGTTTTCTTCCTAAATAGATTTATGTTTCGATTTTAAGGTTTGGAATGGTTTAAATGAGTTTTGCTTGTGTTTGTGCTTTAATGGTGGGTTAAATAAAGCATGCTCTTTTTGGTGATTATCTTTTGATTTAGCTTGGAAATGACCAGGTCTATCATGCCTTAAGCTTGTATTTTATTATTATGAAGTTTGAAAGTAATATTAGGGTTTTCTTGCTGATTTTGTGTATTTTCAATTTGGGGTTCGCAAGGTTGAATACGAATCAATTTTTTACTATGAAGGGCATTCGAACAGACTAGCATTTTAACCGCTGTCTAGCCGATCTAATGACCATTTGGCTGATCGAATGGCCTAATGACATATTTTTCTTTTTTGAGTACTTTGTCCATTTCTTATTTCTCTTTAATAAATCTCATTTATTATGATTATGATAAGTTATTTTTACTTAGAAATTCTACTGTGAGGGCATGAATACTATTTTTAAAGCTATGATGTAGTTCAAGCATGAATTAGGTTATATATTTGTTGGGTTTTAGTATGATATTCTCCTTATCCTAAATTTATGTTTGATGATTCTCCAAGTTTTATTTATGATTCCTACAAGTTTAATTATGAGGATGGGCATGTATGCTTGAACATGTGCTAATGATTGGGGAACCATGTTTGCATGTCTAGCTTAAGTATAGTGATGATTATTCTTGCCTAAGTCTAGAATGACATTATAATTGGCTTGGACTTGTATTTCAAGGTTTTCACCATATTTTGTTCATGATTTCAGTAAGGAGGAACTATGATAAAAATCATGAATGCATGTGTATAGTATGGATGATGGTTATTCAAGTTGCACATGTCTTTGCTTAGACTTGAATACTACTATTATATACACACTCATGAAGGTATTTGTGGTGATTAGTTGACACAAATTGACTAGGAATGATGCAATTATGGACTGACTTGAGCATATCCCTTGTATTAGGACTCATGTAGTGTTGCTCACGTATGTACCATGTTGTATGTATCACAAAAATGATTTATAAATAAGATTAATCGTGATTAGCCGTGTTTGATCGATTGGATGAGATGTGATGACATTAGTTGTTGGATTAATCGATCGAAGGCTTATCGAAATTGGTTTGAGTCTGAAATAACATGATTTCGTTTTTAGTTCCATTGGGAACATGGTACCTCCTTGGGTTGAGATGAGTCAATTGTGGTTGAGCTTATTTGTTGAGTTATCTGGACCCTAAGAATCCAGTATGGTACTTCCGCATGCATCGGCTACCATGTGTTTTAGGTTTCTGTTGTGTAAATTTGACTCTCCCTCACAAGAGATTGTCCTTAGCGAGCACACTACTCTAGGTTTTCGTTGAGGAGATCAGACGTTCCTAGCCAAATCTATCCTTAGCAAGCAAACTGCTCTAGGTTTCCATTGTGGAAATTGGACTTTCCTTTTTGGATTATCCTTAGCAAGTAGAGGGGTAACTCCCCAACGCCCTAGGTTTCCTTGTGGAAATTGGACTGTGTCCTTAGCGGGCGAAATGATTATTTTTCTCACTTATGAGACATTCATCACTGATGGTTTCATGTGTACGGATTATTATGCCCAGTTACACAGGTTGTGTAAGGATAATTGAGCTTATGTGATACATGTGGTTGTGACTAAATTTATATGATATGCAGGATAGTGTGTCTGAGACAATTTTCATGCAGGATGAATATTTTTTATTGAGAATCGATATGTATGATATGTTTATGTTGGAAAGTCACTCATGCAGGATGTGATGTGATGTGATGTGATGGGTGATATCATGATATGTAGGTGACTTGAATGATGTGATCTTATGTTATGCCATATAGTATGGTATGTAGGTGATATGAGAATGTTATCATGAATAGATGCTTATGGATGGTGAATCATGGTACGAATGCATAGGTTGCATAGAATATCCCATGATGAATGAGTATGATGGTTGATGATGCGATGAACATTATGTGATTTACCTGTGATAGCTTTTGGATCTACTTTCTGTCATTTAAAAACCCTTGTTGAGCTTGTTGCTCACCCTTCTTTTTCGTGTTTTTGTTTTGGGGCTGCATGACGTGCCATGCAGGTGGTCAGGATGGACTCTATAAGGAGCATGTGGGGATGGTCTTGCTTAGGTGGGGACATTTAGAGATCTTGTGCTCTATGATTGTTTACATAGCTTTTTATGTTGAGACTTATGTTTATTTGATTATGCTTCATACTCTACTTGTCGAGATTCGCCTAGACTTTTGTTAGCCTATGTAGGATTTGACTCTATTACTTAAGCCATGAGAAGGCTATGTTGGAAATGCATGGGTTTTGCGTGGACTAATACTTAATTTGTGGTCCTTTATTTTCTCATTCTCTCTTGTACAAAGCTTAATGTGTGTTACTCTGTTATAAATTACCCGATCTAGGGGTTAAGTCTTCAGCATCGAACGCTACTTCATCATGCCACGCGCTGTCCTCCCCTTGGACCGGGCTTGGCTTGGGGTTGGTGGATGTCGGGGCGTGACACTACCGCCCTTCATTAGGTGCTACCGCCTAATTGTGGGCTATTATGCGTACCATGAATCATAACCATTGACTTTCAAATCATGGAGATCTATTGGTACATCTACTAAGTCAATGTTTTGTAACAAAAAACAATCTTGAGTTCCCTTATTCAAAAACGGTAATTTCTTTTCAAAATTTCCCATCCCAATGTTTGATTTTTCAAAACCCTAGCCTTGCCTCTACAAGACATGGGTATGTTAACTAGCAATGACTTTTAAGAGAGGGTTGGTTGCTTGTTCCAACGAAATAGTTGCCCTTTCTTCAACACATCACAGTAACTTGACCAACATACTTGTATGTATTTTTGAAAGTATTTTAAAAATTATCTATTTGGTAATAAAACATTATACATACCTTATTTGTTTATTATCAAAAGTGGTGGTGAAACTAGATTTTCTATGTATCATATATATTACAATGCATATTTCATAACTTACTTTAGAAGACAAAATAAACATATGATGCAATCATAAAACATGCATACTAACCCATGCACTTATCATAATAAAGTCAAATAGCTTAATTTCAAAATATTACCTATGATGCATTAATGCCTTATGAAAAGATAAAAGCCCTTACCTTGAGGTCCATATCCTTCACTCCTTCCAAATCCTATTGGCTTGGCCCCCAACTAGTTGTCGACATCGATCACAACATGTTTCCCTCATATGGATGCTCCATCGGCTCATGTCGACCCCTTTGCCTCAACTCCAACTCCTATCGACATGTGTCAATAGTCATCCAGAACCTCCTCAAGTATCGCTCTTTGCCTCATACTCCTTCAAGAGGTTGGGCAACATTTCTCTAGTTTTGTTCCTCTTCAAGTCTTGGAAGTGGAAAATGAGCTTTCTGCTCTACCATGGACTATTTTCACTCTCTGACATTTACTCACCCATGAGGTTGGATGGTGCGTCATCCTGCTTGTGGTTTTGGAAGTGACAAATGGAGCTTCCCCTCTCCTAAGTACTTTACCCAAGAGTTTCCCCTCTCTTTGGGACTTTCCTCAAGAGTTTCCTCTCTCCCTATGGCTTTTACCCTCTCTAGAGTATTCAAATTAGAAAATAGATGTTCCAACTATGTAGAAAACCCTCAATTTAACTAGGATTGCTTTTTGAATGGGCTCAAATGGGTTTAGAATGGACCCATAATGAAGAAAAAGGGTTTAGCAGAAGGATAAATTGGTCAAATGAGAATTGAATTATGGAAAGATTAGAATGGATTCACCTAAGTACATATAAATTATGCGTGTTGCTGCTGTCAATAAGAATGGAGACTGCTTGCTGTTTGATAGATCCAGCCACTCGAAAGGTGTGAGGTTCATACGATCCATTGAATGCATGCATAGAGATCTCCGGAACACTCTCTGGCTCATTAGGCACTGAACAATCACCTGTGTTGAGTCCCTCTTCCATTATCAAAACCGAGCATGGACGCTTGCACTTGTGACCTGGAACAAACTTTTCATCACAGTTAAAACAGAGGCCACAAGAGCGGCGATCCTCCATCTGTACAGGGGTAAGGCGTCGGACGGTGCCAGAACTTGGGTTAGGGCACACCGGCGTAGGTTGTGTTCCTGGCAAGGAGCGATTGCCCCTCCGTAAGCGCTGGAGTTGCTCCTCCTGAATGCGGGCTAGGCGGAGGTTAGCTGGTTCAAACTGACGCACTTCAGCCTGGATATCTTTCCGCAGTCCACTAATAAACTTAGAAAGAAGGGCGGAAGGAGTCCATTCCACCCGAGTGGCTAGTTGTGCAAAATCAGTCTGATATGTTCGGATGGAAGAAGTTTGGCAGAGGCTATGCAGACTCATACTCATTTGGGCCAAAGCAAGCGCATAATTTAGCCACCAAATATTCCCAAGTGATTATCCCCTCCTGTTGTTCGAGTTGTTGCAACCATACCAGTGCATCCCCTTTCAGGTGGAAGGAAGCCAAGAGAACTCATTGTTTGGGGCGTGTCCCCTGATATGTGAAAAATTGCTCCACTCGTGGGACCCACTCAGTGGGGTTGTCCTCCCTTGAATACTCAGGAAAATTTAGGCAAATAGTGCTCGCGTTAGGAGTCGGTTTGTACAATCCCTCATCCCATGCTTCGTCACTATAAATATCGTTGTCTTGCCATAAAGGGGCGGGCGGCTGGTCTTGACTGACTGCTGCGACGGAAGGTATGCGGCTTGGTCTTGCCGTCGGTGGTGGAGGGGCGCGCTCGTCACTGGTGGAAGAGGTAGGCATGGTTGAGGGTACCCCACGGCCTAGGCCGGAGTGAGTGGCCATAGGAAATGGTTGCTAAAGTATGCCCTTGCCATGTGGACAGTAGGTGGGAGGAGATGGAACGACCAGTGGGGGTGTTGGGGTCGGACTGGATGTGAAGGTGGCCAAATAGGCTGCTTGGTCCCTCCGAATTTACTCTAACGTGGATTGCTGCCGGTCTGACGAATGTCAGTCCATCCAGAGCTCCTGGAGAAATGCCCGCTGAGTTTTTGCTGCTTGGGTTTGGATGGCGACCAGGGCGGAAAGCAGAGGTGCCCACTCGTTGGCGTTTGAATGGGCAGCGGCGGCGACTGCTGGTTTCGCACTTGTCTCAACCGGCGATAGCACAAGCAATTCCTCTTCAATGTGAAGATGACTCAATTGGTTGGATGCATACTTGACTGAATAAAAATAATTGAGTCTAAGTTTCAAATGTTTTGGGGAGTTAGTGGTCATAAAGACCTTAGGCTTTTATGGGTTAGATTATTTATGTCATTTAAGACATTTCTCCTAGGGTTGAGAGAGTGGAGATTGTGTTACTTGTATACTTTCTTCACTGCCACGATGGTTTGGGTGTTGGTCAGCAAGGTCCTTAATGTGGATTTCTTGTAGGTCTTCATAGGACCATATAGTGCATATGAAAAGCAGAGTCTCATGAGCACCATAAAAGGCTTGTGTTTCTTGCCAATATGTGTCCATGTGCACAGTTGAGATCTACTTCTCTAGATTCGTGATAGGCCATTGAGAGCTTAGGGGATTTGGATCAAACTGCTGTTTAAGCAGTCTATTCCAATGTTAGAGATGGGTATTTTGAGATTTCTTGAAAAGTCGAGTTATCTCTGAGTGAACACATTTGTATTATGTTCCTATTTCTTTATACTGCAAATATAGTGTATTAACCTTCATCGAAAGTTATATTTTGTTAAACCTAGTGTTGGGTCAGAAGAATAAAGGATGGTTAGTATCATGTGTCATTTTAGTTAACATATGATGTGTTTGTTTATCTAAGGGATTAAATGAGGTTATTAATTATTAAGCAATGGTTTTGAGATAATTAATGATATTACTTGCTATTGATTGTTAATTAGTACAAGTGAAATAATTAAAAGACTTACATAAAATGTAAGTTGTTTGAAAATACTTAAGCACTACATGTTCGATGTTATGCTTCTTAAGATACTGTAGTTTTTAGGCAGAACAATGTCTGGATCCAATCTTGTTAGAACTAACATTGGAGATGCTGTTTGCTGAGTATGTAAGCAACTAATATTGGGTGATGTTGGCCCGATTTAAAAAATATTAATAAATTATTTTATTCTTTTGAAAACTTTTCTCCAAAGGGCGAAGAGGTTCCATTGTTGTTTGGTTTGGTTAGTTGCATATTCTTCAAGCAAAAACTAGTGAGACAAGGACTGTCAAGCATCGAAAGTAGTTCCTTGTTATTGCAATTTTGATAAGTAATTGTATTTTTAGCGTAAGAGTCAACTTAGCTATTTATCTTTAGACTGAAAACAAACAAGTACTTAGACAGATAGACTGTTCTTTATGAAATTTGAGACATAATAATATCATATAATTTAGTATTTATATTTGTGAACCCCAGTTACTATGACCTGAATATTTAATCACATGGTTTGTTTTGCATAAAAAATAAAAAAATTCTTCACACTTAAATGGTTTTAAAAATCCAGGTCATGACCTGCTAGGTCAATTGACGAATATTAAACTCATACTATTTGGAGTCCAGCTTTTTTGCGCTGACTTTATTAGGAGTTACATATGCTATATATCACAAACATGATTTAGATTTTTTTTTATTAAATTTGACAATGCATCAATTGTCAAACGCTTATTTAGTGGATTTACTATTATTGTTTGTAGTGGTAGACATTGCCAAACCATAGAATAAATCTTGTTACATTCTGTTTTCTTATTACTTTGAGACTTGTTGTGTTTCGTCTTCACATGTATTAACGGAGCTTGTAATAGAAAAAGTGTTCACCCATACTCTGAATAATCGTTAGTCAAAACCAAAGTTTGTAATAATCTCCACTTGTGGGCTTGAACCTACACAAGAGGCCATGCATCACGTCAGACTGCCACACATGCAGCCATTGTTCCTTGTCACAATTCTATTTAACACAGGCTAGTGTCTGGTGAGTATAAAGTCTGAAACTAGCTGATGTAAGGCATTCAACGTAAGTATCTTTTTAAAAGGAAGCATTTTCTATAAGCGCCCAGCCTAACCTAAGAAATAGAACTGTTAATATTTGAAATCTTCTGTATGTTAGTAACAAGGTGCCGATTCTAACATGCACTCGTTGCCCTCCGCCAGTGTCCACGAAGCGATGCCTGCGCACGATAGTGAATCTGTCATTCTGTCTGCTATAAGGCGCACAATAAATCTGAAGGGCAGTAGTACGCACTGCCAAATTCCAATTTCCAAAGTGCCACCAACGGATAATACATGTGAATGAACCTCTTCTCTTCTCCTGCTCAGTTCGTCCCATCGGCAGCCATGGCCACTCTCACCTTCAATCCTTCCAAAATCCGAGCTCTTAGACCTCAGTCTCCAAAACCCATTTGCAGCTCCCTCTCCCCAACAAAACCCTTGAAAATCTCCTTCTACAGTTCCCAGTATCATCCCAAAAGTCCCATCTTTCCTGCCAGACCATCCCAAACTTTCTCCACTTCAGTGTCCGAAAGCTCGGCGTTCCCAACTACTGAAATATCTCCTGTTCAAGAAAATGATGATGAGCTGGGTGACCCATTCGCTGAATTGAGCTATCTGGATCCGGAGATCGATCCGGAGAGTATTGGAGACTGGGAATTGGATTTCTGCTCTAGACCCATGTTGGATATCAGAGGGAAGAAGATATGGGAGCTTGTCGTTTGCGATTCCAGCCTTTCTCTTCAGTACACGAAGTACTTCCCCAATAATGTGATTAACAGTGTTACATTGAAGACTGCCATTGAGTCCATCTGTGATGAATTGGATATCCCCTTTCCGGAGAAAATTCGCTTCTTTAGGTGATTATTGGACTTGTTTTTCTTTACCTGATCTATGATTTTCTTTTTTATATATGTCGTTTAGCTATTCATTCTGAGAATGAAGGGACTGAATAGTGAACTGTTCTATAGATCACAAATGCAGACTATTATCACAAAAGCCTGCAACGAGCTTGGTATAAAGCCTGTTCCTAGTAAACGGGTACGGAGCTATTAACTTATGCATACATATTTTTGTTTGTGAGTTTTTTTTAAACGATCGAAATTTGCATTAGCTTTAGTTCTAACATAGCTTCTGCTGTTGCTTGCTGATTAAGTTTGAATGATGGCCAGTAGTAGCTACCGCAGTACAGTAAACATCCTTGGTAGTCCTAGATTTACCCATGTGAAGGTCACACAACCTGGCCACCTGAGTTTTGGCTCAGAAATATCAGAGTTTGACATAATTGATTTTTTGTGTCGTAAGATGATTATAGCAGATTTAATCATTACCTTGTATGCTTACAGCATAGAGTAAGAATCACATGGAGAAACAGTTCTTTCTGCTGGATTTTGAGAAAATCAGAAATGTGTCTTTTGGATGCTTGATTTCTTGGGGAAAAATTTTGCAAGAAAAGTAGACCTTCAACATGATCAGGCTATCTTTCCACTCTGACAGCAGTTTAAAAGAGCAATTCCAAGGTTATTGGATTTTGTAGGACATGTACTGACCAACAGGGCATTATTATTGAATAAAATTACATCTTGTCTTCATCAAATTGGCTATTTGTTCTGAATTGTCTTTTAATTCAAAAACACCGACCAACATAGATGAATTTTAGAAGGACTCAAGTCTGCAAAAATTTAAGTGAGCAAGGCAACAATATAATCTTCATTATATTGTGATTGCATGGTAGTACTTGTCTTTGTTTTCACTAAAGCTAAGTGAATTTTGCAACACTGCAAGTACACATATCCTTCAACTGATAAAATCTGACCGACAAGATTGAGAATTCCTGTAAGCTAACTAGAAGGTTCTAACACAAGGAATTTGTTATATTATACATGTACTTTGTGTTCACACACCTTCCCCATGTTATGCCCCTTTTCAGAGAACCCAAATATACTGGTGAAGCTTCGCTGTTGAAGTTTCACCATGCGTTTACATTCACACAGAAGCACACTAATTATATGCAAAAACGCAGTCTGCACATGTGGACTATTCCATGTACACCATTGATTTGGATTTTGGGATCATCAACGGCTGGTGAAACTTCACCAGCGATGCAGCTAGTGATGCTTCAACAGCAGTTTTCATTTCCTTTTCACCGGTTTTGGAGTAGTTATATTTGCATTAGTTTATTTCTTCATTATTAGTTAATTACCTCATGCTTTATTTGTAACCATTGGATGAGTAAATGGCTTAGATTGCTTAATTGGATGTGGGCCCATATGGGATTGTAGATTATGAAAAGGCCGGCGACCATCTATCTCAGTTAGTGATAATCATTTGCCTTGATTACTGTCTCCTTCGCTAATCTCCTCTCCTTCATTCCCTCTGGCAGAGATACCTGTGTGTCCTTCGTTGGGACACAACATATACACATAAATATATCTGCACACACACATATGTATACAAAACATATACATATTTATGTGTATGTACATGACTAAAGTTACCCTGCTTCCTGCACACTGGACACATGCAGGCATGGCAGTTGGATGATTCGATGGCCATAAAAAAGGGGGATGGGTGAGATTTTTTAAATACCCATCTCCTGTCTTGCAGGAGCCGCTCAATCTTGATCATGTGACTCCTGTCTGATGTGTGCAGGGTGCTTAGCCCGCACATGCATATATAATGGAAAATTTAGTGGGTCATCAAATGATGCTAATAAAACATACAAATGGGTATATTTTTGTTTTTTCTTGCAAATACTCACAAGATTGTCAAGTTTTTACTACCTGCAATCTTCCTCTACATCATTCTTCTGTTTATTCACAGTGTGTTTCACTATTGCTTTGGCTTGAAGAACGATATGAGACTGTCTACACACTCCATCCAGGTTTTCAAAAAGGATCTAAACCACTGCTCGCATTGGATAAACCATTTCCCATGGAACTTCCTGAGAATCTCTTTGGGGAAAAGTGGGCTTTTGTCCAGTTACCTTTCTCAGGTAGATACTATGATCAGCCTACTTGATTAACTTATATTGATAAATCTTGCACTTTCGCATGGAACCTGTTCCTTTTCAATTGTCTGCTTTAGAATGTGTTTTTTCCCTCTTGAAAGAATTCTCTGAGTCTTAATTACCATGTATGTAGCTGTGCAAGAGGAAGTATCATCACTAGAGACACGATTTGCTTTTGGTGCAAGTCTTGACATAGACTTACTGGGCCTCGATATTAATGATAAGACATTGGTTCCAGGGCTTGCTGTTGCCTCCTCGAGGGCAAAAGCTCTTGCAGGTACATCTGTAGTGTTCTGTTACAGTTTTATTTTAACCACAGATTTTAGTATTTGGAATAACAAACACAAAGAATGGCTAGAAAAGAAAAAGAAATGTAAAGTATTAAATTTTGAAAAATGTTTAGTTTTTGGCATAATAAACAACACTTGGATGATAATAATTAAATCTGCCTTTCTGAGTGAACAGCTTGGATGAATGGTTTAGAAGTCTGTTCAGTTGAAGTAGATATGTCAAGAGCTTGTTTGATTCTGTCGGTTGGAATCTCCACCAGGTATATTTATGCCACTTATGCAAAAAATGCTGCGACCACACAGGAGGCTGAAGCTTGGGAAGCAGCAAAGAAAGCCTGTGGTGGTTTACATTTTATTGCCATTCAGGAGAGTTTAGACTCTGACGATTGTACAGGGTTTTGGCTTTTATTAGACCTACCTCCACCACCTGTATAATTTTGTAAATACATTTAAGACAAATTCTCTCTCTACACTAAAAGAAAAGAAACTACGTAGGATAATTGATGACTGGGTACACAAAAGGGGTAATTTGTTGAGAAGGTTAGATGAAGGGGTGATGGAGCCTTTCGGCAAATACATGACATAAAAGCGGGGAAGAAGTGGGTGAAAGTAGATGCCAGAGGAGAAAGGAGATTAAGGATTAACATTTCATTCCCTAATTTGAGTTGGCTTCTCTCTACCCTTCATCTCATGGACTCCCCCATTCGACCCCTTTTGTCTTGCAACATTGTGTTCGACATCAGGCAACCCAGATTTAGCCAATTTGGCTCTCTGGTATTGCAGCTGTTCAAATAGGCTTTAAAGAGAAGAAAAAAAAAACAGATGGGACTCAATTTTTACACATCATTAACCCCTTTATTTTGTCACTTGTACCTTGATGCCACTCCATCTAACATCATGGACCCACTTTTCATGGATAATAGCCTCATTATCTCTTCCTAAAGAATGGTCTATTTTTCCTTAATTATCTACTCCTTCTATCCTACATTAATTCTCTATATTTGAAAAAAATCTATCATATATTAGTTGTCCTATTTTACATTATCCTTCTCATAGTAATTAGTGGATGGAGTAAAAATAAGTAAATAGAGTTAAAAGATTACTATATTGACTTTCTTAAATCTTACTCCCTCTATCTTACATTAATAGTTCTATTTTATAAATAATATTTTTTATTGAATGGTAAGACCCATAAGCTAAAAGAGTGGAAAATAAATTTTTAGATATTTTTTTAAGTACTTAATCACTTAAAATTGAGTCAAATAGAGATATTAATAGGGGATATTTTTTTGTTCCAAATATAACCATTAATGTGGAACGGAGACAACATATTTTTTCAAATTTGGACAATTAACATGGGGCAAAAGGGTTCTATCAAGTCCTTTGAATTTCATTTTTGCGAACGTGAGACTCATATGAAGTTTAAGGAGTGGAAACACATTTCACGATCCCAATTTCAATTATAACTATTTGTGGTTGGCAGAGATGTTCCTATAAATTAAAAGCAAACTTGCGATGAAACCAATTCATGTACGAGCTTCTTTTATTTGAAGTGGCCATCGGACAAACATTTAAATTTCACTGTGGGAAACTTCTGTGACATCATAATCGATACGTAACGAATAAAGCAGAACATTGAGACAACAAATTTGCTAGTAATCACAGGCACCCCTAGATTTGATCACAAGGTGAAGCGACTATAGCCCTTTAGTTCAACTGTTGAATGGACCTTCCATCTTCCGACGATCACATGAGATAGCTAGAGACATGCATCCATCAATATGGTCTTATTTGCAACCAGCCAATTGTTTGACCAGTAGATAGTGGCTAGTACCACACACGCATCATAAAATTTATAAGGCATTCAATATGCTTTCGATTTTCATACAGGAAGTATAACACGTTCACAAACGTAAAATTTCAACATTCAAATATACTGCTATATAAAAAGCCGAAGTGTATGATATATTTTTTAAATTTTTTCCCTATATTACCCACTATTTGCTTGATATTTTCCTATATTGCGAGAATAAGTTGACTCTAAATGGCAACACAATGTTGTTTGAGAATGTCTTAGCCAAAGCTGCAACTCACTACAAGTCTGCAACTATGACAACTCGGCCGTCAGATTATGGTCAGTTACCAGAGCTGCAGCACTCTGACAAGCTTTTTTCATGTTGTCCAGCTTTGCAAAATTTGAAAAGAACTCCCCATTTCTAGTGTTTTTGTTATTTGTAGGCAAGACTACAAAGAAGATGAGAAAGAAGACACCTTAAGACTCGGTATGACATTCCTAGTCCTAAGACTTGATGAAAGTTGTGTCTCTTGTCTATGTTGTCGCCAGTTTTAGAAGCCAAAACATACAGAAACACCTTTAATTGCATGGAAAACAAGTAGGAAAGCTAATGAGAAGGCGAAGGTGATTAAGGGGAAACATATAAATGAAGACAATTTCAATTAGGTCTCCTAATTTTGCTGGAAGCATGTAGTAGCAATCCCGAATTTAAGTTCCTAAAGCCTTATAACAATACTTCCAACTCAAAAACCAAACTTTCTGAGTGAATTGAGACTTCTTGCTCTCAAACTGTTAATAGGATGAGAGGGAATTTTGAATTCCTACACAACACAAATACAACTGTACAATACATTTTTTACGCTAAAATCAATATTTCCAAGTGAATTGATGCATATTGTGCTCCAATTTTTAATAGGTTCATAGGGAATTGTGGAGTCCTATGTAACACAATTATGAATGTGTATATAACATGGAGGTAATACAGGGAAATATGGTTTAGGGTTAAATATTATCCCAATTTAGACCACTTTGAAAAATATTTCCCAAAGTAGTGTTGTTTTTTGTCACACAGGCGCTAGCTAAGAAGTTGGCGCCTGCGTGACTTTTTTTTATTTTGTCCTTCTCAGTACTCCCCTCCCTTCTCTCTTCTCTCTCTCTCCTCACACTCTCTCCTCACTCTCTCTTCACTCTCTCTCCTCTCTCTCTCTCTTCACTCTCTCTCTCTTCACTCTCTCTCCCTCTTCACTCTCTCTCCTCACACTCTCTCTCTCTCTTCACTCTCTCTCCTCACACTCACTCTCTCTTCACTTTCTCTCCTCACTCTCTCTCTCTCTTCACTCTCCCCTCACACTCTCTCTCCTCACTCTCTCTTCACTCTCACTCCACTCTCTCTCCTCTTTCTCTCTCTATTCATTCTCTTAAAGAGGAGAGAGAAAGAGGAGAGAGAGAAGGGAAAGAGAGAAGAGAGAGTGAATAGAGAGAAAGAGGAGAGAGAAGAGAGAGAGGAGAGAGAGAAAGAGTGGAAAGAGAGAGTAGAGAGAGAAGATAGAGGAGAGAGAAGAGAGAGAGTGAAGAGAGAGAGAGTGAAGAGGACAGAGAAAGGAGGGGAGGGGAGAAAGGGAAATACTAATTTCGTCAGTACACAGTATTGATTCCGTCCTTCTAAAGGACGAAATAAAAAAAATTCAAAAAAAAGCCAGCCTACGTGGCAAAAAGCAACATCACTTTGGAAAATATTTTCCAAAGTGGTCTAAATTGGTAAATATTTTTTTAAAAAATATTATTTAAATAGATTTTCTTATATATTATATAGATAAATAAGGGTATAATAGGAATAAAATAATTTTTCATACCTACATTCTCAATTTTATTAGTAGTAGGATTTATATTTATTTTAAATTTAATAACATAATATGGATATTATATACAATAATATATAATATATTACATATTATATATTAATGTATAGGGAAATTTATTTAAATAATAATTTTTTAAAAAATATTTACCGATTTAGATCACTTTTTCCAAAGTGGTGTTGCTTTTTGCCATGCAGGCGCTAGCTAAGCCTATGTGGTTTTTTTTGAAATTTTTTTTTGATTTCGTCCTTTAGAATGACAAAATCAATACTGTGTATCAATACTTCCCTCTCTCCCCTCCCCTCCTCTCTCTCTCCTCTCTCTCTCTTCACACTCTCTCTCTTCACTCTCTCTCCTCTCTTCTCTCTCCTCTCTTTATTCACTCTCTCTCCTCTCTCTCTTCACTCTCTCCCCCCTCTTCTCTCCTCTTTCTCTCTCCTCTTTAAGACAATGAATAGAGAGAGAAAGAGGAGAGAGAGTGGAGTGAGAGAGTGAAGAGAGAGAAAGAGGAGAGAGAGATAGTGACTAAAGAGAGAAAGAGGAGAGAAGAGAGAGAGAGAGTGGAGAAATAGAAGAGAGAGAGTGTAGAAAGAAAGAGGAGAGAGAGAGAGGAGAGTGAAGAGAGAGAGAGAGGAGGGGAGGGGAGAGAGGGAAATACTGAAATCAGTACACAGTATTGATTTCGTCCTTCTAAAGGACAAAATCAAAAAAAAATTTAAAAAAAACTACGCAAGCACTAGCTGCTTGGCTGGTGCCTGCGTTGCAAAAAACAACACCACTTTGGGAAATACTTCCCAAAATGGTCTAAGTTGGTAAATATTTTTTAAAAAATTATTATTTAAATAAAGTTCCCTAATTTATATATAGTATATATTAGTACAAAATAACATAGAATATTATAGGTATATGAAAGGTGAAAGGTAAAAAAATTGTATAATATAGGTATAATATATTAATATATAACAAGTAATATATAACAAATCGAGTCGAGTTCGAGCCGAGCTTCGAGTCGATCTCGAGTCGAACCGATCAGGTTTCAAGTCGAGTCGATTCGAGCTGGACCATGTTCGAACTCGGCTCGTTTACTTTCGAGTTCGAATCGAGCTAGCTCAGCTCGTTAGCAGCTTTACTCTGGGCCACTTACCTCGTTGTGGCCTGATGATAGAGGATGAAACTTCCTCTTGCTCCAGGCCACTTCTCTCTCTTCGGGGCTCGAGGGCGATGGACATATCCTTCTCTTGCCCTGAGGTGTTCCCCCCTTTTAGCCCCTTAACTTGACTGATGCGGAAAGGGGGCAGCTACCCCCTTACTTGGCAGGGGGTAGCCAAGTTTTTCTAGGCAGCGGACAGCCTAGGCAGCCCCTTGGGCATGGATAGATGCTGGGACAGCGCGGGAGATGTTCCGGATGAGCTATTCGCCTTGCGGAGCAGGCTGGGTAGGAGTCCTTGCGCAGGCGGGACTCTTGCGGTGAAGCTGGGCGCTGGTTGGACTTAGGGGAGGACTCCTAAGGCGGATAGGATTCAGCGTATGCTGGCTAGCTGCACTCCTAGTTGGAGTAGGAGACCGGGCAGCAGACTCCTAGGACAGACAGGACTCGTACAAAAAGGCTGGCTACACTCCTAGGACGGATGGGAGTTGGTTGGCTGGTTCCCTTGGATGGCATGACTCTTGGTGGCAGTATGGCGAAGGACTTCTAGCGGAAGACAGACTCGCAAAGGTTTCCTATTCTATGCTAATCCCGGATTGGCTTTGGGCTAAGAGTTGGACAGGCTGAGGACACTTGTATTGGGTGGGTTTTGTACTTCTAGTTGCTCTAGGACGGCCAGCCTATGGCTGGGTCTATATAAAGGGATGAGAGGGGCGGCCAAGGCATGAGAGTGCTCTAATTTTCCTGCACAGCAAACCAGGGAGGAAGACAAGAGAGAGATCTCAGCTTGGTGGTTCAGCCCTGCCCTCTCCCTACTTGTGTATTTCGATGGACTGATTTACATAGCTTGGGCAGAGACCCTTGCACCAGGTCGGACTGTGTTGCAGGTTGGTTGTTTTGCTTATTTTCCCTTGCGCATACGAGTGAGAAGGGAAGAGAGTGGCTGCTGGCTGCGCAGTGTAGTCAGGCCATCACGAGTGCGAACGCTAGGCAAAGCTTCGTGCCCGTGACACCTCCTTATACAGTTGCCAACTCGAGGAATGTATGCTTCCATTGCATAGAACACCCTCGAATTAGCTAAGAATGCCTCTTAAACAAACAAAAATGGACTTAGAACTAACTAGAAAATTCTTCTAAAAGATTGAATGGAAATCGGAATTTATAGGAGAACCCGCGAGCGGATGAAACAGCGCGCCATGCGTCCACGGCGCGGCGCCGGGTTGGTGAGTGCGTCAACATTGTGCGTACGTAAAACATTGTGAGGTTTCACACACTCCCTCCACGCATCACGCAGATGCGGTTACGCAACACAACTCAGTGGCTCAAAGCGGCTATGGCTCGGCTCAGCTATGCTAACGTCATTTGTTTTGTCCTTCATTATTTAATTATTATTGCACTAAAAAACTATCCTAAACTTCAAAATGCAATAACTTCCTACCTCAAAGTCAGAATCGCGCGTTCATGGTACCGATGAACTTGTATTGATGAACCCTTCTAAATTAGACCCACATGGGTAGGTTATTACACATTGTTTATGTAGATCCTGCCCATGTGGCATGCTTCTTGAGGTTATAACTTTCGCTATCGACCTTTGTTTCACTTGTTCTTTAATTCATTACTCTTGTTGCACTGAGCTCTAACCAAATACGAGGATTTCATCCCTTGTAACCCCCTAAACTTAACTAAAAATTATATGATTACCTCTAACACTCGGGTTAGGCGTAATTAGAACACGGGGTGTTACATTACCATCTAGATCTTCGATAATTGCCCTCATTCGATTTCTTCTAATGGAAAAATTTTGACCATCAAACAAAGGTAGTCAATTCATAGGATTTCCCAAATCTCCATGTTCAACCATATTAAAGTTTGAATTGGTCAGGGTAAATCAAGGATAAACGAAAAGGGCAAGCAAGAGAGACAATTATCACTAGAAGAAATCTACTTCTAATAATAAGTAGTTCAACAAAATCAGCTAATGCAAGTTCAATCTAAAATTTATATCAAATCAATAAATCTACCAAAACATCCAAAAGCACCTCAGCTACTAATTGAAAGTTTAATGCTATTCACTTTGTTAAGGGTAACCACAATGGCTCTAGTTAAAATACCTCACTAGGCAATAAATTACAAGATGTGGCCTCTATGGGAAGGAAATTGAAGTAAAACTAGCGCAATAAACCAAGCATGTAACTACTTAAATAAACACAATTAATTTTTAACTTGGAAACCCAAACTAGGGAAAAAACTATGCATCCTATTATTTATCTAAACTCAATGATTTATGAAGTTTAGAACTTACAAAACTCAAGATTACCAATCTCTACCCAAATTAGAAGTCCTTCTTTAGATGATTGTTGGCCACCAAAGTCCTTGGTGCTTTTCCCTTTGAGCTTGATTTTTGTTTTCTTCACAACCTTTAATCAAACTCCTTCTTAATTGATGTTGATGAAGTTTTACCAAAGTCCTTCATAAGCCTTCACAAATCCTTCTGTGTTGGGATGTGTGTGCTATCAATAAACTCCCTATTTAATTTATAAGATGATTATTAACCAAGGCTCTTACCTTTCAATTATATTTCTCACAATTTGATCAAAGGTGTTTGATAGGAATTAAGCAAAGTTGCTCCCAATTTTTTCCTCTAAAAAATCCTCCTTCCTCTTGTCCAATTTGTCACAATAAGATCATTCAATAGTCCACTAAGTTGCTTACAGTTTTAGTGTTATGGCAGGAAAGAAATTTATCTTGTATTAAATTGAAACAAGTAACTATTATATAGAGTGATCGATCGTTCCACAAGGCAATCGTTGGTTCCCTACTCGGTTAACTTACCCTAGTACAATGCGATTAATAGTTCACTATTTTGGAACCGACAAATTTAACTCTAATCGATCTTTTCTCTGGATGATTGATCATTCAAACTTCGGTCAAAGATCTCATGAAACATTTAAGGCCGATTGATTGATTGCTCAAGGGATTGATTGTTTTTCAACACTTTATGCGATTTTTATCCTTTTTGTCAAATTTTCATTCTAACACTTAAATAAGATTTTTCTATGAAAATCCTAAGTGTTTGTGTACGTATGTGCGAAATTTACCTTTCTCTTCTTCAAAATTCATTTACTCTAATTAGTCTTCTACCGTGAATCTTCATAATACAACTCAATAAATCACTAATTTAGTCATACTCTTGAGACTTGAAAACACACATATAATATACATAATTTTGAACATCGAAATTAGTTAATTATAAGACATATGTTACATATGTTCTAACATGGACCAATTCCCCAAGAAAGTGATGGTCAACATGCGCAGGAGAAGACTTTCAATTTGTAGAAAAGGTTATATTGCTAAGGCTCAAACTGAATGAGTTCTTTTATTTAGAGTTTTAACTTGAATAAGAGTTTATTTGCAATTGTCTCTCAATTTTTTGTAAATCACGTCGGATATGTTAATGGGTGTAGTAAGAAAATAGGTTTGAAACTATGAATCAATGTCTAAAACGTTTCATATTGAATACTTACTCAATGACTGGTAAGATGATCATGAATCAGTCATTAATCAAGTTGTTAGCTTTTATGACAAATTACTTGTCAGGACAACGATTGAGGACACTATTATGTATATAAGTATAATAATGAGAAGACATAAAAACTTTATGTATATGCTTCCTTACCAGCATGTTATTTTAAATAGTGTAATAGTCCGGTGAAAATCCATTTGTTGAGGACAACATTGCCTCTTCTATGACAGATGAGGGGTTGAATGGTGACCGAATTCAATTAGGTTGTCAACTACAACACCCCAACTCGGAAACCGACCCGAACAGGGGATTCACAGCAGGCAACCCATACTCCAGGTTCCCCAAAAATAAAAAACCAAACCAGGAGCGGCGGACTCTAAGTGTGAGAGTCTTCACGTTCCTCTACGCACTACAGAACTTTAGCGCTCTGTTGTGCATAGACCAAAATAAACATAATTTATACCTAACTCAAATTGGGTCAATGTTGCCTTGTCGTTAGTTGCCTACGTACGTATTGGATAACATTCAAAATATTATTCCAAAATAATCGGATCTAAACGTAGTTCTACCTAATGGTTATTACATGCATCAGACATTACAAAATTATATACAATAAAATTCGATTATCCTTATATCCGAATAAATGATTTGGAGTTAGATAGAATCTCATAAATCATCAGAGTCACAAATCCCGCTCTACCACAGAGTGAAACATATCACATTAGGGCAAAACACATCAGATCATATCAAAGCATAGCATATCAAAACACGACATATCATAGCATAGCATATTAGAACACAATGGATCATGGCATAACATACATCCTAATTAGCACATGCAGTTGTATAGTTAAATCAGAAGGTCACAAATGCTTACTCCCCTAATGTCCCGAGATGTAGCGTCATTTAGAGTTGTTCATTCCTTCTTGACATCCTCCCCTTCAAATCTAGAGAAAGCCAAAGGAGCCTCCTCTAGCTTGAGCGCATTCCTCTCATTGCGCCAGAAGGCGACAGACAAACCATCCCCTTTCTCAGAGACACATCACTCTCTATGCCCGTGGGTGGCAAATAGAACCTCCCCTACTCGAGGTTGTTCCTCACACTATGTGGCCCTTCAGTGGAAGGCAGAGCCTCTCATACTCTAGGCCACTTTTCCTGATGCGGCCCAGTGACGGAGGACGAAGACTCCTTTTTTTCGAGGCCACTTCTCTCTCTTTAGGGCACGGGGTTGGTAGACAGAGCCTACCCTTACTCCAAGTCGATCCTTTCCCTTCCCGGTGACACTTTACAAGTAGCACGCCCGTAAGTCATGGACAAAACCCCACTTTCTCAGCTCTTTTCTTTTCTGCACTCGAGAGCTATGGACAAAACATCTCCTTACCCAGGGACGTTTCTCACACTACATGGCCCTTCGATAGAGGACAAAGTCTCCCCTACCTTGGGCCACATCTCTTGATGCAGCCCGATGACGGAGGACAGAGCCCCTCTCTCTCCGGGCCACTTCTCACTCTTTGGGCACGAGGGTGGCAGACAGAGCCTCCTCTTGCCTCGGGCTGTTCCCCCTTCTAGGGATTCCAACTCAAAAAATAAACCATGTTATTGCATAGATCACCCTCGAATTAGCTAAGAACACCTCTTGAACGACTTGAATCAAACTTAAAATGAGTGAGAACCAAAAAATAAAAGTTTCTAAATGTGGAAGAGAATAAAGAAACGTGGGAGGGTCTCTAGAACTTCAAAACTAGATGATCTGGACACTATTTATATAAAATATAGATAGGCATGAGGCTAACACGTGGAAGATAGGATAGACATATGTTAGTCCTATCCTAACACATCACCAAACTTATCTGTTATGTCATCAGTCATATCTACTTAGTCGTCAGTCTTATCCGCTACGTCATCAATCCTATCCGAAATGATATTATTTATTTAAATAATATCTCAACCTCAAAATGTAATAACTTCCTACCCCTAAGTCAAAATTGTATGTTGTTTGTACCAACAGACTTGCATCGATGAGCCCTTCAAAACAAGACGACACATGGGAATATTACCTAGCACTTTTTGAGTGGGTCTTGCCCATGTAACATGCTTCTCGAGGTCGTAACTTTCGCTCCCAACCTCTTTTTCATGTGTTCTTCAATTTGTTATGCTCATTACTTCGAGCTCTACCTGTATACGAGGATTTCATCCCTTGAAACCCCCTAATACTTATTCAAAATTATAAAATTACCCTTAACCCCTCGGGTTAGGCGTAACCAGAAAGTGAGTCATTGCATTCTTCTCCCCTTAAATGAATTAAGTCATCGCAATTAGCCCAAACCAATCTTCCAAACACAACTAATTCCGATTGTTATTTGGATAACAATTACAAACATAATTTAGATAATTTAAATATCAGAGAAAAATTTTCAGAAACATAATCCGATAGCCACTCGGATAAAACATTCAGAAGATCCGATAATTAAGATTAGATAACACATTCAAAAAGAAGACCTATTCTCTTTTTCTATAGTTTTTCATTCACGGTAAATCACCCGAAAATTCAATTTGGTCAGTTTAAAAACAAAGCAAGTCCGCGAGCTCTATTCCAAATCACATCAATTCCACATGTTCAAATCACAACACATTGGCAATTTCAAATCTGAGTCACAGCACATTCACAATTTCAATTCTGAATCAAATCACATCCACCAACTCAAATCCAAGTCACGTCACAAGTCGTGATACCCAACGGCCTACCCCCGGCGCTCATAGGGCAATGAGGGACACTTAGGGAAGAAGTTTTTTCATGATACTCCACCCTGTGCACGCCACTTGCTGATTATTTTTCTCGGCGGATATCCACATTAGTCCCTAGTTCTCTAACAAAGGGGCTAAACATACACACAAGTACTCGTGTATCATTGTACACACCAAATCATTATTTTAGCAGCATTTCTTTTGAGAAAACAGAGCCATAAACAAAACACTTTACAACACTAAAATCCCTTCGGAGAGCATCAATTTAAAATTTTGTGCTCCTCTAGGGCGTTAAAACAATTTCAATCGCATTTTAGAACCGACACTCAAGATTGAAATCAAACCTAAAACCGGCATTCCACATTCACATCACAATCCTAAAACACATTCCAAACCAAACCATACTTAAAATTAAAAATTTGTCTCGATATACAAGTAGATTTACTTAGGAGATACCCACCTATGCCACATGTCCCATAACACGGGTGTTTGATAGTTTCTACTTAGTAATTCTATTGTCCATCGAGACAACTTCACTATTTCAACTCATTTTTCAAAACACAAAGGGTTTGAAAATAACTTTTTATAACAAATCCCCTAGCAAACTCAACCGTAGAGCGGTCTACCAACATTGCATGTCCCATAACACGAATGTTAGGAAATCCCTTTTCGGGAATGCCACTATCTTTCGAAACAACTTCGCCCTAAGTTAAAGCGAACTTTCAAAATATGGATATTTTAAAATTTCATTTCATTTCAAAACACCAGCATAACTATCCTTAGAGCGATCCACTAACACCTCATGTCTCATACCACGGGCATTTGGTGGTTCCTCTTAGGGAGTTCTACTTCCTTTTTAAGATAATTTCTTGACTTTTAAACAAATTCGCTCTAAGTGAATCTTTTGAAATACATCGACAGAACAAACCCTAGAACATTCCACTACACATCCCATACTACGGGTGCTTTCATGGTTTCTCATAGGTGGTTTCACCATCTTTCAAAATAATTTGAAATAAATTTTCAAATTTCATGTCATTCCAAATCACAGCTCAGCATATGAACCATTCGAAATCAAAGTCACTCAAAATATTTTCATAAAATTGTGTAACGTGTTTAAAACAAATATTTTTGATTAAATTAAATTCAAATTTTGAATTCGTATAAAAGTCGGATGCAATAGATTCAAATAGAAATTTAAATAATTTCTGATTCGAAATCAAAATTCATAAAATCAATATTCACAACAAATCCCTTGCAATGCATGCAAGACAAAAAATTTAAAATCATTTCTATTTCAAAATCAAAAGTCATAAAATTGGAGTTCGTATTAAATCTGATATCACACGAAAAATTCACAATCAGAGTTCATATTAAATGCAATGCAAACTCGTAGTATAGAAAACTCACAATCGGAATTCACCTTAAATCCAATATAACACATGCATAACACAACATACAGTTCAAAAATTGGAGTCCTTATTAAATCCGATATCGCACATATAGAATGGAACATTCAAAATTGGAATTCTTCTTAATTCCAATATCACATATACAGAACGGATGTTCACAATCGGAATTCTTCTTAATTTCGATTCCACACATGCATAAAAATTGGAGTTTGTCTTAAAGCCGATGACATGTGCAAAACGGAAAAAATTACAATCAGAGTTTGTATTAAATTCGATACAACACTTGTCGAATGGAAACTTCAAGTCAAAATGACCCTCACAGAATGGAACTTCAAATCAAATCAGAATTCGAATAAAACAAATTGCAACACATGCAAAATTGGAATTCAAATCAAAGCAATATTTATTTAAAAATATTTTTACTCTCGCAAACAGAGAAAAGCTTTGATACCATTTGTAAGACCCCAACCCAGAAATAGACCCAAGCCAGGGGTTCACAATGGGCAACCTGTACTTCGGGTTCCCTAAAAATTAAAATCCAAACCAGGAACGGCGAACTTTGAGTGCGAGAGTCTTCACATTCCTCTATACGCTATGGAACTTTAGCACTCCGTTGTGCATAAGCCAAAACAAACCTAATTTATACCTAACTCGAATCGGGCTAATGTTGACTTTCCATTAGTTGCCTACGTACGTATTGGATAACATTCACAATATTATTCCAATACGGTTGGATCCGAATGTAGTTCTGCCTAATGGCTATTACATGTATCATGCATTACAAAATCATATACAATAAAATGCATATATCCTTATATCCGAATAAATGATTTGGAGTTAGACAGAATCTCATAAATCATCTGAGACACACATCTCGCTCTACCACAGAGTGGAACATATCACATTAGGGCAAAACACATCAGACCATATCAAAGCATAGCATATCAAAACATGACGGATCATAGCATAGCATATTAGAATACAATGGATCATTGCATAACATACATCCTAATTAGCACTTGCAGTTATATAGTTAAATCGGAAGGTCAAAAACCCTTATTCCCCTGATGTCCCAAGATGTAGCGGCGTTTGGAGTTGCTCACTCCTTCTAGGCATCCTCCCCTTCAAATCTGGAGTAGCCGACGGAGCATCCTCTAGCTCCAGTGCATTCCTCTCATTACACCAGAAGGTGATGGATAAAGCCCTCCCCTTTCCTGGAGACAAATCACTCTTTGTGCCCGTGAGCAACATACAGAACCTCCCCTACTCGGGGTTGTTCCTCACACTGCATGGCCCTTTGGTGGAAGGCAAAGCCTCCCCTGCTCCAGGCCACTTTTCCCGACGCAGCCCGATGACGGAGGACAAAGCCTCCTCTTTTCCTAGACCGCTTCTCTCTCTTCAAGGCACGGGATTGGCAAACAAAGCCTACCCTTGATCCGAGCAGATCCTCCCCTTCCTAATGACACTTTACACGTAGCGTGCTCGTAGGCCGTGGACAAAACCCCCCTTTCATGGAGACTCTTTTCTTTTCCATGCTCGAGAGCTACAGACAAAACATCCCCTTACCCGGGGACGTTTCTCACAATGTGTGGCCCTTTAGTAGAGGACGGAGCCTCCCTTACCTCAGGCCACGTCTCTCAATGTGGCCCAGTGACGGAGGACGAGTCCCCCTCTCTCTCTAGGCCGCTTCTCACTGTTCAGGGCATGAAGGTGACGGACAGAGCCTCCTCTTACCTAGGGCCATTTCCCCATTCTAGGGATACCAACTCGAGGAATATATCATGTCATTGCGTAGATTATCCTCGAATTAGCTAAGAACACCTCTTAAACAACTTCAATTAGACTTAAAATGAGTGAGAAACAAAGAAAAAAAGTTTCTGAATGTGCAAGAGAATGAAGAAACGTGGGAGGGTATCCAGAACTCCAAAACTAGATGCTTTGGACGCTATTTATATAAAAAATAGATAGACATGAGGCTGACATGTGGAACATAGGACTGACATATGTCAGCCTATCCTGACACATCACCAACCTGATCTACTACATCGTCAGTCGTTAGTCTTATCCCGTCCATATGGCATATTTTCTAAGGTTGTAACTTTTGCTCCTAACCTCTATTTTGTGTGTTCTTCAATTCATTATACTCGTTACTTCGAACTCTACCCGTATACGAGGATTTCATCCCTTGAAACCCCCTAATACTTATTCAAAAGTATAGAATTACCCTTAACCCCTCGGGTTAGGCATAACCGGAAAGTGAGTCATTACATCAACCCTCATAAACTAGCCTAATCTACCAAATTAATTAAATCTTTCAAATCAATTAAGTGCAGTTTTACTAAACCGTAATTCATCCAAATCGTATAAAGTTAAACAATCAAAGCTTGCAAGTATACACAAGATTTTTAAGTGGAAAAACCTAACAAGGGAAAAACCATGGGATTTTGTTTAGCTTCTTAAATTTGCACTATAAAATTGAAAGTTTGTACAAAATCATCTTCCCAGGTTATAATGAATATCCAAGAGTGAACATTGATGACTATGAACACACTTCATGCTTCACCAATTTCCATAGGATGTGTTCATTATGTCTTATATTTAATCATCAACATACAATCATCTTCAGATGTTAACTAAAGACAATCAAAGTATCACTATCTAGTGACTCAAGCAATAACAAGAGAAAAATCACAACTTTGATGTAGAGTTAGAATGAATATTCTTCACACAAACTTCAAATAAATAGAAAACAAACTCCATGAGATTGGGGGGCTTAATGGAATGAAAATCAATGAAGTAGAAGCTTTTTGAGTCAAGAGTTGATCATTAAATGAGGAGAAATAAGTAGAAACTCTCTAGGTTGAAAGATAGGGATTCTAAGACAACGGACATGTCTTCTTGCTTAGGTTTTTCATGAAATGCACATATATATAGAAGTGTCAATGAGCAAGTTTAGACCAATTAGGAATCAAATTGGACTATTTTGAGAAACAATCATGTAAGTAGATCAATCAGGAGATCAATCATCTCACATTGAATTACGAAGTAAACAACAAATGATCAAGCATGAGTTTACTATGATCTGCATGACACTAGCTTGATTATCGGTCAATCGATCGACTGCCTTGCAGAATTTAACTTATACTTCAAAACAATTTTTGACACTTACGACATCTTGGGAAGCAACTTCAATCTTCAAGTTTCATATATGGCCTGCCTTGAGCACAAATTCTCTTATTTTTAAAACAACTTCAGTCCTCAAGCTTCATATGCTCACTTTGACCTCATACATAATCCTAACAAATCTTAAGTAACAAAATAGATTCATCTAACACATGAAGGAAGGTGTTGTCATAAGATTTGTCAACACATACATCATTTTCTCTTGCACCAAACATCAACATGATATTGACATGTTGTTTGGATATCAATGGTCAAGGGAAGATGAGTTGTTCCTAGCACTGACATGCAAGGATGAATTGTTGATGTATACTATGCATCAACAAGGGTTCCAATGTATTGATGATGTCATCGGTGAATAAGACACAAAAATGTCTTCCCACTATCGACAAGGTCCAACATGTGGGTAAAGGTATCAATGATCACTAACATTGATACTAATGCATCAAAGGTCTAACCGATGTTAATCGTACCTTGGGTTTTTGATATATTTTTTTTACTATGACCAATAGTTGGTTAGTGAAGAGTGTTTGGCATACTTTACTTGCATAATTAATGTAAGTAAATAAGGGAAAGATGTGACCAAATACATTAAAGGGGTCATGTGAATCCCTAAGTTTGTGCTTACCAAAAGTGTAGAGACCTATTTAAAAACACTTAAGGTCATAAGTACATTGTGTCAGTTTAGACTCTATGTGTGGCTCTATCTCAGCCACGGCAAGCAAGTACTTGGTCTTTAGAGGGTCTTGTCTTTTGCCTCTTATTATGAGGCTTGAGGAGTTTTTTTATGATCTTCAAAGGATCATAGCATGACGTGAAATGGGGTTCTCAACAATTGTAGAAGGTTGAAAATTGCCACCACCTGGTTCTATGAACCTTTGTGGACCTTAACTCCATGTCATGGATGGGGCAAGTAAAGTATTCAGCAAAAGTCTAAATCTACTTCATTGAGTGGTAAAATTTTCAAGGAATTGAATGAACCTCCTTGATGTATCGTAACTTTAAGAGTCATCTCATCGTATAGATGAGAGACAAGTAGATGGTTAGCCTATAGAGACTAAATATATTCTTGCTATTTATAATTCATATTGTTTCTTGTTTAGCTATCACATTTGGTATATAAGTTGCACTCAACATCCTTTTGGTGTAAGTTCTATGTAGGATTGAGGCTTCCTAGGGAAAATCATGTGCATATCCAAAATGACATTTTTTAGGCCACTTAGCATGTAGGACTCTTTTTATTTGAGAGTTATCAAACTTATGTGAGGATAAATGTAAGCACGTGACAAATCTTATAAGTAACACTCGGGCAAAACCAAGTTTGGTGTACACGTTGGACTTATGATGATTACTATGGTTTATAAGCCTAATGTTAAAAAATAAGTAGGTTACTCCCCAAAATAACATAATCTAACAAAATAAAATATGATGATGATGTTTTAAGTTGTGGTTTTTATTTAAAAACAAATCAAACGATCTTAGGTCGTGACAAAAAGGGCTATTGGATTGCAAAGGAAAGGGCACTCTAAAAGTAACACTGGATAACTGGTTGGATGTAGCCTTTAGGAATTGTTCATTGGAAGAACTTAATTATTTTAGGAAAAAAAATCAACTTTTAGTTGGAACGGTCAAAGGTGGTAACAACATGGACAAGGTTACTATAGTTGCAACTCATTAGAGCACCTATCCCTCAATTTTGTCGTGATAGTACTCCAATGTAGCTGGAGTTTGATAGTATATGGATTGGGAACATCGTGGTTTGCCTTGGTTGTTACTCACTCATTCAATCCCACTGCTAGTTTTGTACATGGTTTTAGATACCTTCGGGTGTATCTAAGCACTTTTAATGCACTTCGGTTTGGGTCTTCGTAACTAGACGTGTTTCTTGGTTTACCCTAGCCCTTGTTTTGGCTTGGCGCCCATTGGATTTGACTCGATTAGTGCTTCTTTCAAAATCCCATCAAGATGTAGCTCGGTCAGTCTCAAGAATGTTATGGAGCCTAATCCGGAACATTCGATTTGAGTGGTGTATGTACAAGCAAAGTACAAACCTGTGTGTTTTGTGTAGCGAACGTTCCGGCAAACGCACATGAAGCTAGGGATTTGTGCAAATTAATTTCGAGACGGATTTTAGGCTTGCCTAGTTATAGATTCCTGCCAAATTTGAACTCTAGATGAATGTACGATAGCTCTAGATGGTCCTTGGGTTAAACCTGTAAAATGTTTGCTCTAACGCTCTTGATTTGCTTTGGACTAAGCTAATGCTTTAATGTTCCTTGTGAACTTTGGAGAGGACGTGTTTGTTTGTGGATAAGCACTTGCTCTAACGCTCTTGAGGTAGTGAAGACTGCTTTTGGGTCGAGTTGGCAATTGCCAAACCACGTTAAATTTCTGTCCTTTACCTTGTGTACTCATTAATTACTAGTGGTTTTTTCACAATTGTTTGTCTAACACTCGATTACTTATTGCGCCAGTAACACTTATTTGAGAGAGATCCTTGCCAATTGCCACCTATACTATACTTTGTGGGGATGCATGAAGTCCTACTTGCGTGCTATCAAGCTCGTGACAATGCAGTGCAAACTGAAGAAGTTGTGGTTGTGGTCGTAGCCAACGATGACAATAAGGGAATTTGGGGGTCTGGAGGGACTGACTGCAGAAGATGGGATGGAGGACGAGGGAAGGAAAATACTTAAGAGGGGGAAAACTGAGAACCCTAGGTGTAACGGTACATTGATGGTAGGGTCAGATGAAGGTTAGAGAAGAAGTCTAAGGTAGAAAAAAAAATACTCTTCAATACCCTTTTAGATGCATTGAATTGTTAATAATTGAGGGTATTTATGACAAAATACAATATAAATGTTTTAAAAGTAGGCTAGGCCAGTAGGCTTTTTTGCCCCTACCTGAGCCCAGCCCTAGAAATTTTCAAGCCCAGCTTGCAGGCGGGCCTGAAATTTCCAGGGCATAGCCTTCTGCATTTTTGCGGGTTGGGTCAACAGGCCAGCCCAAAAAAGTTTCAACCTTAATTGAACCTGCGGCCACCCTAGTATGAGGAGCTCCAAATGTTATTTTACTGTTCTTTTTTATAAAGGCCATTAGCCAAAATCATTCGTAGACATAACAAAACTATACATATAGAACCCTCAAAAAGCATTCCGTCTAACTCCATAAAATCCACCCTAAAACAAAAAACCACCGCTATTTTACTTGTTGTGGTTACTACGAAAACACAGAACCCTCCTTAGGGCAGGCACAACCTATTCGAACTCTTAAACCCAGAACCCTAAATTTTATAGTAGGTGAGAAACACCTTAACCAAAAAAGAAACTCTACCAAAATCAAAACCTTCTTAGGGCAAGCACAAAAAGACACTTCCCATTTACAAGCCTTCCCGTTGGGGAATGGGAAATTGGATAATTATTGTGGGGCAAATTTTCTTTTTTTAAATAAGACTTAAAATGGGGAGACTGTTAAAATGGGACGGAAAATGCATGTAACACTCACAACGGTCAACCACACGCTCATTAAGCCACTGCTATTTGATCTTGGGGCCTCTCCCTCTTTCAACTGGACGACATCCAACCAGCACCAACGTAGGCTGGATGGACCAAAAAAGCATTATTTACCAAGCTTTCAATGATAGTTTTTTTTATAGAAAATACATCGAAAATACCGCCATGCTTTCAATATAGATCTAAGAAAGTAAGGGCAATATATAATTATTCTACCATATATCTTTTCCGATCCATTGACAGTAACAAAATTAATTTGTTAGTATGAATGGCATTACTCCTACAAAAAAATGCAGGATACCAGCATCTGCATCCCTCTCCTATATAATTATTCTACAATACATCTTTTCAGACCCATTGACACTAACAAAATTAATTAGTTAATATGAAAAACATTACTCCTACAAAGAAAATGCATTCATTTTCTTTCTAACAGAATACCAGTGTCTGCATCCCTCTTAGAATAATCAGAGCGTGAGTTCCAGTAATTAATGGTTTTAAAAAAGCTTTTGCTTTCCCATTCTAAATTTCCAACAGAACAAATTTTTGACAGGAAAAACAGTATGTACAGATAACCCCGATAAAACACAACCTTCCTGTGTGGAAGGGTTTGCTGCTATTGTACAACTAAGCTCTGATTTATCCAAGTGGGACAACAGCATAAAAAGCATGGCTGGCAGCCGGGCTGGAGAGAATTTTCCCAGTGGCTAACAATGAACAAAATCAGCCAGAAATACCTGATATATGAAGCCACATCATAATTTAGCATAAATTTCACGAATATCCAATTTTGGACCGTTTCTGCTTTTGAGAAATGAAGCGAACTCCTTGCTTCCCCAACTGCAAAGTCTTCGTTCTGCCATTATCAAGCTTGACTGTCAAATACGACCTGCCCTCGACCATATCAGTAATTACTCCCTTATGCCTGCAAAATTTATTTATTGATGAGAAGGTTGTTCTGTTAACATGTATAATGAATATGGGATGTGATACCCAATTGTGTCCTATTGTCCTAGAAACCGGAGTCCAAACTTCTTGTTTTCTAGGTTCCATGGGCTGACTCTCCATCTCTCCCAATCATCAATTAACAGTAATTCCCAAAAAAGGAAAAAAGCGGTGATCTTGATGCGAATTCCATAGTTTAAATTAGTGTATTTCGATGAATACTAAAGTTTCATCACTTGTATGAAGAAGCAAAAAAATAAAACGGAGCCGTTGTATTACTTCATATAGTATGAGAAGGGTCTAAACTACATAGACAATAGACAAGTGCCACGTTGAAGTAATTACAAGAAAAAAAATCATAATAATAAGAAAAATGGTTAACCTGAAGTAGGAACTAAATTCAATACCTAAAGTTTCATCACTTGTATGAAGAAGCAAAAAAATAAAACGGAGCCGTTGTATTACTTCATATAGTATGAGAAGGGTCTAAACTACATAGACAATAGACAAGTGCCACGTTGAAGTAATTACAAGAAAAAAAATCATAATAATAAGAAAAATGGTTAACCTGAAGTAGGAACTAAATTCAATACCAACGTACAAAGTGTTGAACTCAAGCTCAATGGAAACAGAAACATCATTCTTCTTTTTTCTATTATGTTTAATAGTGCCACACATCCCTTTGTGTTGTGACTCAGCTCAAAGACATTCTGATGCTTTCAACCCTTTGTCATGAGAGGGTCAAGGGTTTCATTGCCACTTAGAGAACCATGGTAAAATCAAAAGCATTCAAAACAAGATAAAAAAATTAAAAAAAAAAAGTTTGAGAGAGGATGCACGGAGGATAACTACAACAGATAATCCAGCATATACCATAACACCAAAGATCAAAAAAGGCATCACACTAAAGAAGACGGGGTTGCAGCAAAAATGAAGGTGGCTGCAGACTAGCAAAAGAGGAAGCACAACAAGAATGGCCTCTCATACTTCAAAGTTGTATACATAAAGGCTCAGATCAAACCTAGATTTAAATCAACTTAAAGATACCTATTCTGTTGAACTCCATATCATCTCGTTGCGACCTTTACCTACCCATTAGAACTCTTTGTATAACTATACAGAGAAATTACACCTTCAAGAAAGATAAAAATTTTACAAAATAAGCCAGATAACAAATGCATCAAAAATACTAGCCTAAATTCTAACCTTGGACTTGATGCAAATCCTCTTAACCTCTTCTGTAAGCCACCAAGACCAAAGCATACTTGATTATGTACAGTACTTAACAGATGTTGGTATAATAATGTATGAAGAGCCAGAATCAGAAATTTAAACCTAGCAGCGAACCAATGATATAGAGGCCAATTGTAAAGAAATCAATCAAAAGCTAAACAAGGCCCAGAAACCCTGCTGTATTCATCACTTAATTTCCATCCATCCAAAACACATAATGGTTCACCACTGCAGCAATGACTTATAAAGCTCATGGAAGCCGCTTAAACCCAGTGCACATGATAAAAGGGAGCCATCCAAGAAAAACTGCAAATAAACACAAGACTCACCATGAATTGTCAGAAGGTTGATGAACTTCCACCCTCTTCCCAATTGCATCCTTGCCCAATTTTTTCAATATCCAGTTGGCATCCATGACTTCCTCATCTATCACATTCTTTTGATGGGACTGTCCTTCATTTTCATCCTCCTTTGCCAGAGGCTTCTCCTGCAAAGGTGACGGTCTCTTCCTCTTCGACCTCTGCCCCTTGATAGAACTCCTTTCTTCTTCGCCTTGAGGAGTCCAAGAACTCCGGTTATCCAAATAAGGATTCTTAAATTTTAGCTTCAGCAAAGGTTTGGGATCTTTAGGGAGAGTATCGGGAGGATCAGAAGGTGAGTTGTAAGTTTCACTACGGAGGGTAATACTTGTACCCTTTGGGTGCTTCTTCAAGGCAGCTTCATCATGTCTAAGTGCAGCTTCTGCATTAGAAAAAATTGTTTGTCCTGACAAAACCATAGCTCTTTCCACCGGAGTAACATCTTCCAAAGTATTGCCTCTTCCACTTTTGTTGTTCAACTCAGACATTTCGGCAGTAGCTTTTCCTAGCCTTATAAAACCACTTTCTCTGCCACTTGAAGTTCTTAAGTTCTTCTCTCTTCCAAGTTTGACTCCTGCAAATACTATTCAATTCACATGTTTGCTACGAACAAAGCTCAAATAGCTATCATATATTGATAAGAGAAATAACAGTTACATTTGAAGGCTAGAGATTTCAAGGAACGAACTACAAGATTCCAAAATATGCTCTACAAATATCATAAAAGAAAATTTAACAGACTTCAAGGTTACCAGAGCCAATGACAACGGTAGGAAATTTGTGAACTACCTTTTGTGTAATCAGATTTAGATACTCCATGATGTGCATCATGCTTCTTCTCATTCACAATATGCTGACCAGCTTCTTCACTTCCTGTCAATGTGAAACTCATAATGTTCAGTCAATAAGGAAGAGCCATATCAACAGTTCATCACACGTATGAATGAGTGCACAAATTAAAATTTCCATGTTAGACAAGCAAAAAATCAATGCCCTGGATTATGTGCTGAAAACTGGCTTTCAAAAGTCATTGGTCATGCAGAACGGTAGAAGTATATAGAACCAGACACAACAGTAATCAACCATATTAGGAAATTTATATGATTACCGACCTTTTCACAGTGCCAAATTTACTCTTGGCCCAGTGTAGCCCTCTACAAAAGTTATTTTTTAAGAAGAAAAACTATAAAAAGGCAGTTCTTTTTTTTATTTGGAAAAGGCAGCTCTCAAGAAAAGAAGTTTTATGTAATACAGCTAGATGTATTCAGTTACAGGTACCCATGTCTATATAAACAAATACATGGCATGCACAAATAGATAAACCAGAATATAATGCTATGATTTTCTGTCCTCTCATGAGCCAAAGCAATATCTATCCAGCATCTACTTATACTAGAAAAAAGAAGTCAATGTGTAACAATTAATCCCTTTCCCATAAACCACATTATTAAGTAAAAAAATTACTACTTTCCTCATCAAGACATTGTCTTGATCTCAATCTACAATTTTACTTTTTCATCAGTTACATTTTCAAGGCCAATCATGAATCAGTAAACATTTTTTAGGCCAAACATTACAAATTCATTGTACAACAATTTGTGCAACTCATACAATTTGCAACTATTTTCATCAGGAATTTATAAATAAACAAGTGTGACTCGCTTCTCCAAAATCAATCATCAGATAAACCCAAAGAACATACCATTTGAGGCAGTGAAATCGTGCTCTCTTTGACCACTTGAAGCTTCAGATATCGGAGAACTAGTTATGTTCTTATTTCTTGAACCAAGATGTATGACCAATTTGGTTCCCTTAACAATGTCAGTTTTACTATCTCCACTGCTTTTAATTTGCACAACTCTTTGCGCTTTATCATCCTTATTAACCCCAACTTCACTAAATTTTAAATTTTGAATCCCTAGTTGACTACTATATGATTTTTCCTTCTTGTAGATAGGAGTTGAAATAACTTCAGATCGTTCAGGCTTCACACCCTCTGTGGATTCATCTGCCAAACTATTCTCATATGACTGCACTTCCTGAAAATCTTCAAAATCTTGAAGTGGTTCATCCAGCTTACCCAGAGAGGCAGCCTGGTATCCTTTTTTCTTGGCATACTTTTTCTTTGAGTACAGACCCTTTGCAGCCTTTTTCCCATACTCTTTACTCTTCATTGCTTTCTCACCAAAGCCTTTAACCGAAAGCTTCAGGCCATTCTCGTTTTTCAATATGATAGGTCCACTATCTTCATCATCCGAATAAGGAGATATAGAAAACACATCTTCTTGAGATGGCAAACCAGCAGCAGCTCTCAAGCTTGCAATTTGATCTCGATCAGCCTTGTCTCTCCGCCTCCAGAGCTCTTGAACTGCATCATTAATATCCTTTACCTGTTCAAATTCATACAATACTCATCATACCTAAAACTAATTTTCAGATATATTTTGGAACATTTTAAAATGTATAACATATCATCAATTAAGACTTTAAACACACTTGATAACAATCTCCCCGGCATGCAGCACATTTGTAGTAAAGGTTTCCATCTGCTTGAAACTGCTGATACTTCTCATCACTGCACAGAACAACATGCACAAAAGATCAGGTGTAAGAACAGGAACTACAAGTTTGATATCATCATATGCCAGTTTAAATAGGGAAAAACAAAAAAATACACCAAACAAGTAGACATCAAATATTGAACTTATAAATATCCTACAATGTTGCTTCTTTTAAGATGTATAATTTCAATTAGGAAAGTGCAAAGGAACTAATTATCTCCTCTATATAGCATTAAAAAAATATCAAGCCAGAAGGTTGCATATACTATATGATAAGATAGAGACAAGCTCATAATGTGCCTGGGATTGGGATAAACCTGATGCCATCACAATCACAATGGACCCAACGTTGACAAGCATCACAACAGACCATGGGTGTCGACTCTGAGTCTCTATAAACCTGCAAAAGCCCAAACCATGATATTGAACCAACATTTGAAGTATAGAGAAGCTTGATAACATCTAAAGGATGTCATTATTTATTAGCTTAGGATGAAAGAAGAGGTTATATATCTTCCACTAACATATGTTAATATGACATTATAGATATCAAACTCCTAATTACATTAAAAAAAGAATTACGGGACATCTATTAACATGATATCTCCTTGATTCAGTAAATTAGAAATAATTTTTGTGATGAAAAGTACCTTTAAACAAACAGGACAATATTTTCCTTTCACAAACAATCTCCCACATGCATCACAGCATGTATACCCCAAGAACCACCTGCAAGTTTTATAAATAGTCAGCTGTTAATTCATCAGAATTAAACATTACTCAAGTAACCAGTTAATAGAAAGTAATCAGTGCGCTAGTGACCCTAAACAGGCTAAGTGACAACAGTGATGCAAATTGTATTTTCAAAGCCAGGACTAAGCAACATACAAAAGCCACATAATGATACAAATGTGTCTCTACATAGGCATACATCAGTCACAAATAGAAAAAACAGATATCACAACATATAAGAAAACTTTAAGCATAGCTTCACTTCAGGTCAAATTGCCAACGAAACATTTTGATTGATATGGATACAAATGTCGTGGTCAAACCTTAGATAAATGCAAAGGTGAAACAAATGGGAGTCGAGGTCCATCAATATACCCACCAACCTTTAACTCTACTTATGAGAAAACCAAATAGAAGAGGACATTTAGATGAAATAACTGTAAATGGTTGGTATGTAAGGTGAACAAAACATGGTCTGCAATTACCACAATCTTAACAAGTATTTTCATAAATATTGAAAAAATAAATAAAACATTATGAAAACTACAGCAAAAATTCCAAATCAGGTTTAAGTCCATCAGATAGGCTCCTACAAAACAGAATATTACTTCTTTCTTAAATAAATAGTACAGGAAGCATAAAGGAATAATACTGATAAGTCACCTAAGAATTTAAGCATACATATAAAAACATTTTACCAAGTGTTACTTCCTTAAGTCACAATAACCATTAAAGATAATTTTGCACCAGGAAACCAACTGCAGCAGTCTATAACAAATCACTACGAGGCAATAAGGTAATCAGGACTAAGTCATCTAATTACAATATGCACAAAAGAACAATCAGTCACAACCTCAGATGCACAAAGTAAACAGAAAGAGAGCAGTACCTTGTGCTAAGACCACTTCCGGGAACAGTAGACCCACAGCTGTGACACCTTGTGTGCTTTGGGCACAGATAGGGCCCTGAACTCACATTCTGTCAACAAACATAGAGACATTCTTGGATATTCTGAAAAGACAAATGCCCAAAAATCAAACTGAAAACCAAAATAAAGTCCAACCTTGTGTGGAGGATGCTGACAGTAGCAGTGGTAAGCTCCATCACACCTCTTACAGAACATGAACTTATTAGGATCTCCAGCTCTTCGGCATACCTACACACCAAGAGATTATACACGTCACAAATTGAATCACATAATAAATCTTCCTAGCTGCTCTCTGTTCATCAAAACCTCAATGAGGAGAGCATAATAAGGTTTTCCAGCAACACGTTTAAAAAATGATGTAAAAGTGTATGATCCATGAGAAAAAATAGTCAACCTCACAAATGCGACAAGAGGGGCAAGTCCAAGAGCTCCAATGGAATAGATCTGTGCAAAAACATCACATTTTAGTGATACTACAGCAGACGAAAGCATGCAGGTAAAGATTTCCACACATAAAAGACAAAACAAGAAGTAATCTAAATATAAAAAATGGACCTCTATATTGAGCCCATGATTTCAAGCAATTCCTATGATACTTTTTGCCACAGCTTTTGCATGATAGCATCTTTGCTGCTCTTTCACTTCCTTCATTTTCACCTGAAAAGCATAAGCGGCACATAACTTTGACAGAAGAAACTTGTTCTTCACCAGCAGGATCTTGAACTGCATCCCTTAAGGCATCCTGAAAAGGACACCAAGAAAAAAATCAGCATATGATATTAAACAGGGTAAAAGTAGTGAAAACAGATATATATGCTTCTAAAGATTCTGAGTAAAACACTACAACTCTCAATTACCAAAGACAGTTAACTGAAGTCTAAAATAGCAAAACCACAACATTGAGCTGCATTATAACAAAAGAAAAAACAAAAAAATTTCCAGAAAGAGATTCCTCAACAAATAGTTTATTCCATGTTAAAATCAAGCAAAACAAAAATTTATTCCACATTAAAGAACAGAAGAATATGCATATCAACTAGAAAAACTAACTAGATTCACAACTAACAGCATATACTCAATGGAGCAGCACGTTGGGCACCAAAGAAAAGTCACATAGATAAATTGAATATAGCTGAAATGAGGATGTTAAGGTGGATGTGTGGAATAACAAGGGCAAATGGGATTTGACATAAGTATGTACATGAGAACTTAGGGTTAACACCTTTAGGGGAGAGACTCAAGGAGTGTAGGTTGCATTAGGATGGGCATGTACAAAGAAGACCAACGAATGCCCCAATAAAAAGGTTGGAATGGATTTATATAAATGATACGAAAAGATGGAGAGGAAGACCTAAGAAAACTTGGATGGAGTTAATAAGAACGGATATGACTATGCTATCTCTTGTAAAAGAGAACACAAAACATATTAGAAAGGAGGCGTAAGATCCATGTTGTCGACCCTACCCAAATTGCTCAAAAAAGGCACTACTTGATTATGATTATGATTATTCACAACTAATAGCAAGTAATGATCATGTCCATTATCATCAAATATCTGGGCCAGCAAAACCTTATTGCTTATTAAGGCCATCTCTAGGCTCTCCAATTGTACAATATAAAATACACTCTCTTCTTGTCTTCCCATGCATCCATCTCACATTTTTCTCGCTCCCCTGATCAAGATGGCTTTTTTTCCAACTAAAGCTCAGCTCCATAAAGCATGGATGGTATAATAGATCCAAAGAGCTTCCCCTAATTTAATAGGAAACCCTCCAATCATCCGGTTTCTAAAGCAGTTCTTACCTGGATCCTGACCTGTGCAAGGTTTATGTGAGTCCCCTCAGCCCTGCTCCATGCCCAGTTGAATCCAACCAGTCTGGTTCTACCCAAATCCGCCCCAATCAGATTGTTTTTGTGCTATTCTTCACTATTAACCAGATCTTTCGCCATCCAGTTAGCTACTTCATATATTTTGAGAAGACTATTGCTCCTTTTGCTCCATTTCAACTCGTGAGATGTCTATTCCTCAAGCCTCACCTTCGACCCAGATCTGACAAGCTCAAGCACTGGTCTTTAACTTGCTCTACCACCCTAAATGGGTCCCCCACTGTGCCCGCTCAAAATGTGTTTCTTTTGGCTTTAGTCCTTTCAGGTATGATCAGAATGGGATTCCTCTTAGGGGTGTTTGCATACTCATTCTTCAGCGACTTATTGGGCTACATATTGAAGGATCCAGATCATGCAAGAGTTGCCCCTTTCTATGTCAGCGAAGTTCTTGTCATCATATCATCTCCAAGTCATTAAAGTGGGCCCCAGTTCCATTAAGTTGAAGAAAAGCAATGGTGGGACAGATGGGAGTTATTCAATCAACTTAATTTGTGGGCATATTCTCACCTATGACAAAAGAATCAAAGATTTCCTTGAGGGTAAGGTATATATGCAGGGCGTCATGGAATGTTACAGACCCAATAATTGGGGCCGCACATTCTACTTAGTTTAAGACCCTGCTAGTTTTAGTTAATTTTGTTTTAAGTAGGACCTAAGCTCCCAGCCCTCTTATTTTCATGTTTCCTAGTTTTATTTGGGTAAGCTACTTAATTTATGGTTTTCTTATTGTAGGTGGAGATGGCTTTGCCAAACTCTACAAGTAGGGCATCACACATTGCAATAAGCAGTACATGACTTCAGATTAATTGAAAAATACTTACTGGCGTTATGATACACCATATTATAGGACATTTTGATTTACTGTCAGTAGGCTGGCCCATAAGGACCTTTTAATATTATTAGGATGGACCACAAGGCCATTGTTAGGCTTTTAATTATGTTGCTGTAAGGAAAGAAAGCCCCGACCCATAAGTGTGGTGTGATATGCAATAGGCTATGTCCTCCTAATTGATATTAATGATAAATTATTTACCCCAATCATCTTCTCCTCTCCTCTGCGTTGTCCGCGGTCCCCTTCCCTTTCTCTCCCCTCAACCTGGTCTCAACCAGACCAGCAAGAGGCCTTTGGCCCTTCACTTCTATTTCTCCTTAACATTCTTTGTAAACCCTAAAGTTTACAACAACTGGTTTGCCAATTCTCCTCTTCTCCCCTTCAACTTGCTTCTCCCCTTTCCCTCTCAACTTCCCCCCTTTCATCAAAATTCCCCTATCTTCTACCCTAATTCCCTTCTAATCCTAAGGGGTTACAACAAAAGCACTCCAAAATGATGCTCTCCACTCCACTCCAATCAAGCCAACTAAATTCTACAAATATATCACAATTTTACTAAATCCAAATCGTCCAATTCAACCATATGAAGAATTCTATCATTTCCTTGCTGAAATTGAAATTCATATACTCAATTTTAATACTGCTTATTTTGAAACTCTTAGATTCCACAACCCTGTTCATGACTTCCAATTCCCATCTAGTCTTATCCTCCAAAACAAAATCATCAACAAATAACACACACCATGGTGTTTCATCTTAACTATCTACTGTCATTGCAATCATTACCAAGGCAAACAAAATAAGGGCTCAAACAGACCCTTCTGCACATGCATTCTTTGACACGAAACTCCTCTTACATATATACAGCCAACATACTCGTTGCCAAGGCAAAACCATAAGGGCTCAAACAGACCCTTCCATGCAAGCATATACAGGAAACTCCTTTCATCGTCCACTACAATTACTCATGCTTGTCACAGCTCCCTGTCCTCAATATTCAAACATCCCTTCTTCTACAATACCCGCCAAAATGGTATCTCTAGTTATTAGGCACAAAATTGTACCTATAAAAGTAGCGGAAAAAACCAAGGAATAAAATTCCATGACGAAAAAAAAAGCGTGCCGTACATTTGTTGACAACTTGAAACCAAATGCATATCATTTGGTACCCAATAATATATATTTATCGGCCATTTTGAAGCAGAGCTACCAATTACATAAATTCCCCCATATTGATCATGAAAAAACAAGAACCTTTTACAAAAGCAAAGAGAAGTACTACACATTGAATTGCATGCACCGGTTCAAGTGATGCATAAACTCAAATTACCACCAAATAATCAAGAATTTCATCAACTTTCAACCTCAAGACATGAAGCAATCAAATTGCCGAAATAATAACAAGAGAATGAAGTCAGAACATGAATTACCTTAATAAAAAACGAAAACAAAGAAAAAGGAGAAAAAAGAGACCCTCACCGGCAAATCCCCAGCCTCGAACCTTCGAGCGTAGTCTTCAGCCGCGAGCGACGCGGCGGCGGCACGCCTCTGGAGCACCGCGCGCTTGGTCTGCGCCGAGAAAGCCTCCTCGCCATCGGCCGCCACCAAAGTCCCCTCCCCACCCTCGGTCCCCGGTAGCGCGGCGGCAGCGGCAGCAGCAGGCTGCGGCGGCGGGGGTGGGGGGACGTCGATCCGGGGGACGAGGATCTGGACGGTGGAGGAGGGGCGGAGGGACCAGGGGTCGGCGAGGAAAGCGGCAACCCTAGCGACCTCATCGCCGAACTCAGACCTCCCCGTCCGGCTCCGCAGCGCCTCCGGGTACCCGAGCTCGCAGAAGCAGATCCGTTTACTGCAAAGCCAAAAAGAGAGGAAGAACGACAGGAATCAGCGCGCGAGAAATTCGGAAGAGGGAGAGCAGAGAGAGAGAGACGGACCAGGTGAGCGGGCAGGCGACGTGAAAGGCCATGAGAGAGGGGGGGAGCGGCGTACGTTAGCAGTGAATGGAGAATTTGGCTACTGCGAGTGAGGATTTGAAATTTTTTGAAAATAAAAATTTTGAGGTGGGGATGGGGAAGAGAGCGGAGGTGGCGGTTTTCTCGTTGTGTTGGGGGGATTATTTAGTGGGAGTGGATGGAGGTAAAGTGGGAAGTCAGAGGCGGATTTTGCTGTGTCCGCGAGCCTGGACGGGTGTAGTCCTGCAAGAATCTTCCTCGCTCGGCCGGAGCCCGGAAGGAATGGGGCCTGTGCTGAGCGGTGGAAGAGGGCGGGGTCTCACTTGGTGCCGTGGAGGGGAGAGGCTAAAATACGCCGAGGATGGCAAGGGGTACGATTAAACTACGACCCGAGTGGGGACCAGTTTGGCCTTGTGGGTCTCCGCTCATGCGGGCCATGTAGTACTGAAAACTGTTTATGAAGATGTTTTTTTATAAAAAAATTTATGTCTAGGTTTTTTGGAAATATTATTTAAATTTAGGGGTTTTAGGTACTAATTACAAAATAAATTACTTATTTGGTAGAGTAGTGCTATTCTAACGTGAAAAAATGCACCTCAATAGCCCACTTCATCCTTTTCAAACCTTTGATGTATAGGGCCCATAAAAAATGCTCATTTTTTATGGGCCCTACACATCAAGGGTTTGAAAAGGATGAAATGGGCTTTTGTCGTGCATGTGAAAGCAGTTTTCTATTTGGTATTAACTTTAAATTTAATAGTTAGATAAAAATGCCCCCCTTATGACACACCCGCTCTGCTCTTCCATCTACTTCCTATGCTTTTATCATTTGCCATATTCTTGAGTTTGCTTTTTTCTACTTCTGTTCACTTTTATTTTACCGATTCTATAGAGTTCATCAATCTTTCAACTTACTCGAGCCAAAAAGTCAAAAGCTTCCTTCACTTTTCTATTGGCCTTGTTAGTCTTCTCCTTTACTCCTAGAGTGCCCACAAGCCTTAAAGCCCTTCCCCACTTGTTTTGACATTTGCGCGCTGACTCAGTCCCCTTTTTTTCCTCCAAGGGCCCTTAGATGCTAGACTCGCCTCCGACGAGTTCTGCTGGGAGTCCACTTCAGAACCATGACTGGTCTATTCTTGTCTATGTTCACTATCCTCATCTTCCTAATCAGCTACCTCAATCGGACCCCCTTGTACTGGGAGAAGTGCTTTTTTATTCTTTGAAATCACAAAGATTTGTTTGATTCAAAATTTGAAGTTCCTTAAATTCGATCCTCCCTTCTGCACCCCAAAAAGCTCCCAATATCTATTTTATCTACGAGTCCTTGTAGATTTTCGTAAGTATAAATTGTAAATATTTACTCACTTTGTAATGTACAAAAAAAGTAATTTACTTTTTTTATATATAACAAATAAAGTAAATATTTTTTACTATTATTAGGAGTGATAACAAGCTGTGAACGGCTATCTCAATGGCAACAAAGCTCCAAATCTTGTTGAAGTTGGGGCTAGAAGCTGGCTGTGGCAGGGGTAGTGAGGTCATTGTCAATGAAGTCCTAGGTGGCGATGGTGACGGTAGGGTAGTAGTTGGGGAAAAGATGCTTGCGGAGAGGTGGAGGTGATTGGCTTGTGGTAGAGGGAGGTGGGTGCGGTGGAGGAGTCACTTTGAACTGCCATGGATGGAAAACAAGATGGAGGAGAAAGAGGCGGAGGTAATGTTGATGATAGAGGATGCTCAGCAAAAGACCGGTGGAAGCACAATCTGAAGACTAGTGGAAGCACAATCTAGATCTGGATGAGGGAAGAAAAAAAATGAGATAAAAGAAAGAGATCATGAGATCCGGGGGAAGAAAAAGTTTGGGAAAGATCGAGATCCAGAGGAAGAAAAAGTTTGAAAGACAGGGAAAAATGAGAGGGTAAATTTGTCCAAAAGATTAATAATTTAGAATTTATGGGTAATTTAAAAAATTGTCATATCTTCAGTCAAAAAAGTTTACTTGTCAAGATCAGATATCAGTTTTTTCTTAAATTTAAGGACAAATAAAAATTAGAAGAAAAAATTATACAACAAACAATAAAGTAGACTACAGCTCCGGGAGATAATTTATAAATAACAAACCTCTCCAATTTCTTACATGTTCGACTGGATTTAAGTTCGACTTGAATTGAGCTTGGCTTAAGCTGTAATGTCTGAGAATTTTCTAAATTTTCAAAGTTGACTATATAGAAATTATGGTGTTAGACCCCTTGAACTTCTCGTGAGAATAATTTGATCATTAGTTAAAATTGGTGGTTGATACCTATATGGATAGAAAATAGACAGAAAGAGCTTTGAAATACCACCAAGAACGCTCAAATCGTAGTTCGGATGAGGGAGATACGATCATTCAAAGTTATATATAATGTGCATGGCCTGTTTACCCGAATTGAACGCACGAATTGTCCATTTAAATTAATATATGGGCCTGATTAATTAATGTGACTAAATTATATTTTACGGGCCCAATTGGGTGACCTAAGTGGGGAGGTTTGGCCCAACTCCTTGGAACCCTAATCCCCATGTCTATAAAAAGGGATAATTAGGGCTTTCAGGGGAGTTTTTTGGAGCCAAGATGGGGGGGAGGAGAAGAGCTGCCTGTTTCGAAGACTTTTTGATAAGTATGACATCTATATCTATTTTATATGTCTTTTTACCTTATTTGCTAATATAGATTAGGTTAATTTAGAGTTAGTTATGGTTTATTTAGATTAAGCTAGATATTAGTATTTTAGTTTAATTATTAATAATTTTGTAGTTATTAGTAGTTTAGATGTGTATTTAAACAAAGTTGGAATTTTAATTATATTCTACATGTCTAAAATATGGTATTTTATGTTTTGTAGGTAGAGTGCGCTTATTGAAGTACTTGGACGATGTTTGAAATGCTTGAAAATAGTCTTCATATGCTTTAAAGTGATTTGGACAACTTTTCGGAGTTATAAACAAGTTAGAAATTAATATGGACACGAAGGAAAGCTTAATGAACAGAATATGAACAGTCCGGGAAAACAGAACATCATATCCGATCGATCGGGCATGTAGGGCGATCGATCGGGATAACGTGAATTCAGATGAAAATACAGTGTAGCCGATCGATCGGGAATGCAGGGCGATCGATCGGCATAACGTGCAGTTTCCTTGTTTGACCCAAATTCCAATCCTTTTCATATTGGACTTCTTCCTACGGAACTTATGCCTATAAAAAGACATATTTAGCTTAAAATTGGGGGATTCCAGTAGATTTTAGGAAGAGAAAAAGGAAGAAGAAGATGGAAGAGAATTCAAAGCTTTCAATGGAGATTCAAGTGCTTTCTTTTACCATGCAAGGCTAGACTTTTCTTTTACTTAGGAGTTGATGAAGCTATAGATAAGTTTCAGTTTCTTTTCTTTTTAATTTAGATCTCAGTTGTGAATGATGACAATTGTATGATATGGATTTCCTTTTTAATGGAAGAGCTTTTAATGTTTATTCAAGTCTATGTTAATTTATTGTCTTGTAGATGATAGATTGATATGGTTTTGATATTTTCATCGATTCTAATTTCTGTGATTTAGATGAGATGGTCATACAATAGTTTTAATGTTCAGATAATTAATGACTTGGATGAGTTATACTAAGATTAGACGGGTCATGCCTATAGCTAGTTTAGTGTAGATGATCCGTGCTATTGTCGAAGATAGTTCATGCCATGGAAGTTAATTAATGATTCTTTTTGAAGTAATTCTAGCTTGTAGCTGAGAATACTTGTTAATGTTCACACTAGATTTAGATTAAAAGTTAAGGAATTGTTATGGTTCTATAGTGGATTCAATTTCCTAAGTAATTTCCATCATATTAATCTCTTGCTTTTAAACTAGTTGATTTCTTTCTTTTGCTTAATTTAAGTTTAAGTTGTTTTTAGTTTTTAAATCAGCAAATTCCTCTTTAGATTTAGTAATAACCCATCCGTCCCTGAGGTTCGACAACCCTTAAATACTTATCCTAGTACAATTACCTTGTACACTTGCAAAGGGTTTAATTATAAACGATCACTTTTTGGCGAGGAAAAGCAATGGTTGAGCCTAGGCCACCAGAATTGCCAGATTTTGTCAATTTGGATAGTCCTAGGGCCCTGCCCAGCCGTGGCAGCTGGCCGCATGCAGATCAGTCAAACGGCAGGATGCAAAAAAAAAAGGTGGAGCTTTTGGCCCCGGCTGAACACCAGGCAGCGGTGAGGCTAGTTTCATTTTGAATCGCCGCCAAGCGACGATCCGATGAGGCCCATCCCTCCACCCTGCCTCCATGGCCAAGGGTGGCACCGCGAGAGGCTTAGTATATGGCAGCCTATAGGGAGGGGGAGTAGTCAGTGGCCTCGGCTGGCCACCGGACAGTTGCGGGGCTAGGCCCATCGGGATCGCCGCCTGGCTGCAATCCGGTGAGGCCCAGCCCTGCCCCACCACATCGGTCAGGGGCAGCACAGCCAAAGGCCTAGCTGCTAGAGAGACAACCCGCAATGTGGGTCATCATCTTTGTATTCGACCCAAACCGGTTTAAAAAGGGGGGTTACCTTTGAACGAGGTCCCGCTTAAGGGGCATAAGGGTTCAAAAAAATTCTAGAAAATTACCAATGAACTTTGAGAGGGAGGCGAGTCTCATGACCAAGTTTCAAATCGGGAAAAATCTCAAAGCCTATAAAATAACCCTTTTACCCCTTATAGTTAAATTATCATATAATATTTACCTACCCGACTTTGGGGCTCCGGTTCACTAGACTATGAGTGATCTTAAAAATTAGAAAAATTCTTAGTAGATTTTAATGGGCAACCTAAATATAGGCCAAACCGTATATTGAGAAAAAAATCCTGGTAAGTGGTTAATTGACCATTTTGCCCCTAGGGTTAATAGTAAACTGTTAAGTCAACCAATGTCGGGTAAAGGGGTTCACGACCGCAGTAAACGCCAAGAAAATTAAATGGAGTCCATGACATCAAGTTGTATCCTTGAGCCTAATCTTGAACCCATTAGATGTCAATAAGGCCTTGATTAAAAAAACAAAAATACCCGTATGAGCAGACCGCCCACATTTATGTGAATGGAGACACGAGTCGGTTTGAGAGTGCAGCCTTGGGAGAGTGCAATGACTTAAAATCAATAGATAGAAAGTGAGATGACCAGAATGACCTAAGGGAAGGTGTCATACCCTAGGTAGTAAAATTACCCTAATGCCCTTAGGGGTAGTATATTTTGTTTCTGTCAAAACGAATAACCTAGTTAACCAAGAGTTAAGGTATCCTAGAATGACGTGAAATGATTTCAAAATGAAGGGGTGTAACTTGTAAGTGACACAAAGACCTTGACAGGTCATAGTGTCACGGGAAACAAGAGGAATAACCCTAGTTCTCAGGGTTTAGGGCAGTGTATTATTCGTGTCTGTAACATAGTGCAGAAATCCACTAGGTATTATATACATAACTCGTGCATTGCGTTGGAGTTATTTACATTCACGGGCTTGAATTTGCTGGGCCCTAACCCTACAAATGAGTGCAATGGGCCTCCGTTTATTATTTATTTACGCACTTGTATGACTACATGTTATTTATGTTAATTATTCTGATGCTTGCTTTCATTATTGATGCGTTAATCGGTAACTTGAGATTAATGAAGATTCATCAGGAGATATTGCTTGCCATTAGATTGAGAGAGGGGTGAACATCTAATCAAGATAAAGACTAAAATACTCTCAATAGAGTTTGAGACTAGTTCATTGAGTGAATGGGGTCGTAACATAGAATTTTACCTTAGTTAATGAACTGATGGTAGTTATGAGAGTTTATCAGAGTCTCATTGAGATTATTAGGGTTTGGGATGTTCTCTGAGTTATAGTTTAGTGGATGAACTTTTTATTGGGCCGATTAACTATGTGAAGACGACCCAAATGGTTGGACGAATACTTGATTGGATGAAAATAATCTAGTTTAAGTTTTGAATATTTGGGGGATCAATGGTCATAAAGACCTAAGGCTTCTATAGATACATTAGTAATATCTTAAAAGATATTTTCTCCCTAAGTTGGGATGGTGGAGATTGTGATACGCTTTCTTCACTACCACTATAGTTTTGTTATTGGATAGAGAGGTCTCTATTGCAGGTTTTTGATAAGTATGAAATCTATATCTATTTTATATGTCTTTTTACCTTATTTGCTAGTATAGATTAGGTTAATTTAGAGTTAATTATGGTTTATTTAGATTAAGATAGATATTAGTATTTTAGTTTAATTATTAATGATTTTTGTAGTTATTAGTTGTTTAGACATGTATTTAAATCAAGATGGAATTTTAGTTACTTTCTACATGTCTAAAGTATGGTATTTTATGTTTTGTAGGTAAAGTGCGCTTATTGAGGTACTTGGACAATGTTTTGAATAGTTCAAAATAGTCTTCACATGCTTTAAAGTGATTTGGACAACTTTTGGGAGTTATAAACAAGTTGGAAATTAATATGGACACGAAGGAAAGCTTAATGAACAGAATATAAACTGTCCAGAATGCAGAAACACTGTAGCCGATCGAACGGGGTCACTTACCGATCGATCGGGATAATGTGAATTCAGACAAAAATACAGTTCAAGCGATCGATCGGGCAGGGCGATCGAACGGCATAACGTGCAATTTCCTTGTTTGACCCAAATTCCAATCTTTTTCATATTGGACTTCTTTCTACGGAACTTATGCCTATAAAAAGACATATTTAGCTTAAAATTGGGGGATTCCAGTAGATTTTAAGAAGAGAAAAAGGAAGAAGAAGATGAAAGAGAACTCAAAGCTTTTAATAGAGATTCAAGTGCTTTCTTCTACAATGGAAGGCTAGACTTTTATTTTACTTAGGAGTTGATGAAGCTATAGATAAGTTTCAATTTTCTTTTCTTTTTAATTTAGATCTTAGTTGTGAATGATGACAATTGTATGATATGGATTTCTTTTTTAATAGAAGAGTTTTTCATGTTTATTCAAGTCTATGTTGATTTATTGTCTTGTAGATGATAGATTGATGTAGTTTTGATATTTGCATCGATTCTAATTTCTGTGATTTAGATGAGATGGTCATACAATAGTTTTAATGTTCAGATAATTAATGACTTGGATGAGTTATACTAAGATTAGACAGGTCATGCCTATAGCTAGTTTAGTGTAGATGAATGTTGCTATTGTCGAATATAGTTCATGTCATGGAAGTTAATTAATGATTCTTTTTGAAGTAATTCTAGTTTGTAACTGAGAATACTTGTTCATATTCACACTAGATTTAGATTAAAAGTTAAGGAATTATTATGGTTCTATAGTGGATTCGATTTCCTAAGTAATTTCCATCATATTAATCTCTTGTTTTTAAACTAGTTAATTTCTTTCCTTTACTTAATTAAAGTTTAAGTTTGTTTTAGTTTTCAATCAGCAAATTCCTCTTTAGATTTAGTGATAATCCATCCGTCCCTGAGGTTCGACAACCCTTAAATACTTATCCTAGTATAATTACCTTGTACACTTGCAAAGGGTTTAATTATAAACGATCAATTTTCCACAGAGTTAGGTATTAGCCAGAGAGGTCTCTACCTCGTGTTTCCTGCAGGTTTTCCGAGGACCATATAGTGTATACGAAAAGCAGTTGTATGAGTATCATTGAAGGCTTGTGCTTCTCGCCAATCTGTGTCCATGAGCATAGTTGGGATCCTCTTCTTCAGATTCATGGCAGGCTATTGAAAGCCTTGGGGATTTGGGTCAAGTTTCTAGTAAGCAGTTTACTCCAATGTTGAAGTCCTATATCTAGAGATTTCTTCAAGAGTCGAGTTATCTCTAAGTGATTACATATTTGACATATTAATTATTGAAAAAGGGTTATGAAATAATTAATAGCATTGTTTGATATTGCTTGTTTAATTAGACAAGTGGAACAGTTAAAGGGCTTTGCACAAACTATAGGTTGATGGAAAATACTTAAGCATTTCATTTGTGATGTTATGCTTCTTAGGATAGTGTAGTTTTAGGCAGAACTACGTCTACCTCCAATCTTGTTAGAAATATTAGAGATGTTGTTTGATGAGTACGTAGGCAAATAACATCAGGTGATGTTAGCCTAATCTAAAAAACATTAATAACACCTTTTGTCTTGTTGGAAGCTCTTTTCCTGAGGGAGGAGAGGTCTTGTTGTTGTTTTGTTTGGTTGGTTGGTTGCAGGTTCTCCAGGCGATGACAAGTGAGACTAAAATTGATGCGTACAAGATAAAGTTTCTTCATTTCTGCAACTCTGGTACATAAGTGTATCTTTAGCATAAGAGCCAACGTAGTCATTTATTTTCAGACGGATGCTGAACTTGTACTTAGATGGATGAGATGTTCTTTATGAATTTTTGAGACATGTAATAATATTATATGATTTGATATTCGTATTTGAGAACCCTAGTAATCATGACCTCAATATTTAATCCAATGATTTATTTTATATTTAAGACAAAAAAAATTTTGTGATTTATTGCTCATATTTTTTAAAAAGGCTTTTAAAAATTTCGGTCGTGACATAAGCTCAACTTAAATTTGAACAAGTTCGAATGGAGTTTGAGCATATCTAATATATTTATAAAATAAATAATATATATAATAATTAATTACATATTAACTCCTTCATAAAATTTGTTGATTATTTTTTAGGCACTAATTTTTTTAGAAGAAGATATAATGTTTGGAGGTAAATATCTTTCTAAGACTATTTTTCAGGTGAAGAAATGAGTAATTACAATTAAAAAATACAAAGAATGGTTAATTACTTAACACATGCAAAATTTTAATATGAGACTTTGACTATATTTGGATGGATATTTTTTTAGTTTTATGATTACATTAAGAAGGTGACCGTGAGAATTTTTTTTGTCAAGTGACATTGTTAAATATATTTTTTTTCCATGAAAGAGAATCCAATATCTCAAAAGGGTTTATTATCAAAAGCTAGAAGTAGTATTTATCTTTTATAGAATTATGTCTACATGTTTAATGTAATGTACAATGACCAAGTGGAATCTCTTGTTTGGTCTAATCCCTTTTATATAATCATGGCATCTTTATTGGTGCAACTTCATTCTTATGAACCTCAAGATATGACATTAGATAAGAGTTTTCCCTTTTCTTATTTTAACTTCTTATCTCTAAATTTTTTTGCTTTTACTGCCACATCAATGAATGTATCTTTGCCAACAATACTTGAGGCCTTCCAAAAAAAATTATACAAAATATTGTTCTCATCAAATGTTTCACCATTCAATGCTAGCAAAAAATAAAAATTTATTACTATAGAGGACAATTTGAATACTATTTCAAAAGTTGAAGCATGACACTAGGGGACCAGCCTTAGTTCATAGATTATTTCCCTTTGTACAGTCCTTGGAAGGTTTTGGAGGCATACCAAGTGTTGTTAAATTTTAATTGTTTACTTGCAAGCACATGAATCTATAGTAGTTAAGTGGCTAAATCGAGTGTCGATCCCACAGAGGCTTGAAATCAGAAAGCTAAATTTAATCTAACTCTAAGTAAACCCTAATCTAGTTAACAAATATAAAAAGAATGAATTGACTAAAGTAACTAACGAAAATAAATAAGAATTTAAAGGCAATTAAACTATTTAAATTAAAATTCTAAAGCTTTAATATAAGAATAAGAAAACAATGCAAAATAAATAGAACACTACTAAATAAACAAAACACTAAGAATTAAACAAAACACTAAGGCATAGGAATCCACATTCATTAAATCATAGAAACTCATAAGCATGATCATTAAATATTTTTTCACGTCATCTCATAATAATCTAGAATTCAATCTTTATTATTATAAAAAATATCATCATTAAGCTCTCATATACCATAAACAAATAATTTGTTTATCCTTACTTCAAAATATTAAAATCAAGTCATTAATTGTATCCACAATTTGTAAATCACCACCAATACCTAATTTCAATATTAAACAAGACAAAACTAAGTAAAAAAACTAATGATAACCAATTTAAATCACGAGAGAAGTATGACTAAACTCATATCCAAATCAATCTCATCAATTAAAGAGGTATAAACAATTAATATTCAATCCATCATTACGAAAAATTAATAAAGTCTCATAATCATAAAATTCTATAATTTAATGAAGCTTCATTCATGCCTTAGCAAAAAAGATTTAGCTACTCATTCACAAGCACTATTTGTGGTACTGTTCACAACTGCCCAGGTGAGATGTTTCTTCTCTGGTTCTCTGCTTTGCTCTTGCTTCACATTGAAACTCCCTGAAGGAAGATGATGGCTGAACCCTCTCTCTCAATTCGCTCTCCTCCCTAGGTCATCCCATACGTTTTTATACTATTAAGGGCAAGTCTCAATTAAGTACCTATGTTTGTCTTTCTATTTATGAAAATGGGGCCCACTACTATAACATACTTAATTGATTCACCCTCTCAATTTCGTCTTTTCCTCAATTGGTCTTCCAGTTTGAGCCTTCTTCTCTTGTTTCCTACTTTGTTGCATTCTATTTTTGGCACTTTCCTTAACTAAGACATATTTCCTTTAATAAACTCTCCCCTGATTTAACTATAACCAACTTCTCTATTCCTCTTTTTTGTTCTTTCCTTATTTAAGACTTTACATTATTTGTACTTTTTATTTTTAAGTACTCGACCATCCACTTGATTTTAGTAAAGGAATTTTCCAACTTGAAGTTCTTGCATAGAAATTCATCATGAATGCTCCAAAATAGAAATTTCATCAATTAAGCTCATCAAACCTTATAAAATAGAATTAAACTCTAATAAGCCAATATCAATAAAAAATTAGCCCTGAAATGCATAAAACTAGGGTACATAAATTGTTATATTACGTGCATATCACCAAGGGTCATGAACAATTATTTTATGTGGCTTTATATTTTCTATATGAATTCCCAATCCAACTCAATTGCATCACTAACCTAATTAGATTCTAAATACTTACACATATATAATTATTGGACATAGTTTTGATCAACAAAATCCAGCTAATTACAAAACATATTCTCATATATTTTTACAATTTTCTCATTTGGCTATTTCACAAAAACCTCTAACAAGTTATGAAAATAAAAAATTACAACTCATTGACAATTTATTTACACAAAACATATATTTGACACTTTGAAGACTCGCGAAGACTATTTGGAATTGATCTTAAAAAGTCTTAAACCTGTACTTAGCTTAGCACACTTGAAACAAAAATTGATTGGCATAGCACCATTTAATTAAGAAGCAAGCACATTCTCATTGATTTTTCACAATTTTTCTCATTTTTTTGAAATACTCAAAAAATAAGTCTAAAACCATAGAAATTATACAATAAATCATATATGTCAAGCACTCAACAATTAAGACATTAAAATAAATAACCAACAAATATAAATGTTTCAAAAATATCCATAAGTTAAACATCCATTAGTTTTAGAATACATAAAAATAATAATCAATGTACATATCAAGAATTGAATAATGTTTGAGCCAAAAGTTCATGAAAATTGAACATTTAAAAATAATCTAAGAATCTACAACATCATCATCATCATATGACGAGTCTAAGTAGAATGAAAGATGACAAAAAAGATCATCCAACTTATCAAATTACTCAAGAAGCTCGTGACGAACATCGATCAACTTAACATAAGAAGTCAGTCACAAATCATTTACATCAGATCTCCTTCGCTATGAAGGTCTCTCCTCCTCCTTTACTACGTTATACATCTATAGATCGTTGTCAATATCCTCTTCTCTTGCGCTAGTGTAAGAATGCATTCTATGGATCACAACCTCATTGATCGGACCCATGCCTATCTAAGTGGGCTTTGTCCATGCAAATAGTACATGCTACTCCTGGAATATCCTTGAAAGAATGTACAAATATTGCAACATTTTTTTCCTATGTGCGGTCAAGTAGAAACATCATGATCTGGCCAAAAATGACAGATGAGAAATCCAACTCCATAGTAGGCTCCGAAAGCATGCTAAAGATAAGGGCCATAGTGTAGTCAGCTCGCTCCTTGTCCTCCACATGTCACAATGAGTAATAACGTGCAACAGGCGGAAGTCAAGAGTCATTATGTGAGCTTGAATAGATGTGTCTAGTAGACGTCCACGCTCCACGCTAATACGATGACCGATGATCACACTATCCCTTGGAAATTGAAAACCCTCAAAGGTAGGATAGCATATCATGTCGTGCTCGACTCCAATAACAGAGACTATGATGGCGGAGGCAATTGTGATGGTTGTGTTATTGATCACTTGGCTAATGTCAACTCGCCCTCACTCCACATTAAGGAGAACCACTAGCGTATAAGGTGTGGGTGTATGGGGGTCTTGGAGGTCAGGATTGTCTAGAAATACTTGACCCAATACACTCAAACAAAGATCCAATCCATCAGTGGCTACCGGACCATATAAACTACCGAACACTTAAAGCGTATTTGTCATGCCCCAAGATTTTAAAACTCAGCGTTTTCCTCATAATTCAAATAGCAAAAACAAATTTTTTGTCAATCATGCAACATATTAGCTTGGGGGTGATCCACTCATTTTTTTAGTATACTAATATTCAAAACAACATATTATATAAGACAAGGTCAAATCACAATACAACACATAAGGTCTCACCCCAGTAGATGTCATGATCTATAATATATACAACCATAAGTTATTGGCACTCAAATGCTTAAGTTTAAATACACATAATACTAAAAGTTTGACAATCCAACATGTAAAAGTGTTAGGCCAAGTTTGACTTTTCAATGAACAAATGATTGATTATGCCATCAAAAAGTGGGTATTTACATGCTTATGTAGTTCAATTTCTATGAAATTATAGTTGTTCTATACGGGAACTTGGGCATTTAGGGCCAAAATTAATGGTGGATGCGACAGTTTGGCCTGGACGTACAAAAATGCCCTCTACTCATGTGTGTCCTTTTCCTACTATATTAAAGGTAAATTTGGTGAGTTTCTAGGGTATTTTGGGCTGGTTGCAAGAGGCTTCAGAACAACATTGAGGTCATTGTTAATGGTAGATGTGAAGGGTAAGTATCCTCGTCAACTATTGATAACAATTGCACTAGACAAGAATAATAATATTCTATGCATCGCATTTTGCAGTGGTCAAGAATGAGAGTGAGAAAACATGGAGCCGATTTCTTGAATTTCTTAGAAATTATCTATTATATAATCCTCTAGCCAAGTTAGATACAATTGTTTCCGATAGAATGAAGGGGATTAGAAAATGTTGTTAAGTAGTATTTTTCCTCTACACACTATGGATATTGCATTTGTCATAGGACAACAAATATGTTGAACATATTAAAAGACAATTACCTAAAGAACCATCTCCACGTGGCAGCTGAAAATGCTAATTTAATGTTTAAAAAATCCAAGTTGATACCTATTACTCGGTTAATCGAGTATATAATGGAGCACGCAACTGCACTCTTTGATAAACGTCAAACAGATGGACAAAATATGACTGAAGACTCAACCTCATTTGCTCGTAAACACATTGAAAGTAGAAGAGAATAAGTAAGGAATGTGCATATATTGCCAATGCATGAATTTTATGTTAACTCGCTACACCACCAGGTAAAATGCAATCAATGTCATGTATATGTTCATACATTTTCGCAAATCCATTATGTGTCTGACTACTGCAAAAATGGTACTCCACAAAAATATATAAAATGACATATTGAGAGCCATTATTGTCACGCCCCGGCACCACCCGACCCGAGCCGAACCTAGTCCAAGGGCCGGTCAAGCGCGCAGGGGCGACAAAACTTAACAAATTAATGTATAGCAAAAGACTTAGCCCCTCGAATGGGCGATTCACATAATGGAGTAACGCACCTAGTATCCTTTAATCAAGAGTAATAAAGATAACAAAGAGTATAATAAACTTTCATAATCCTCACACAAACCCACATGAAAGTCAACTCCAGAGCCTACACATGGCTCGAAATCAGAGAAGTTTAGACAGGTCTAAGAACAACAGATAACCTCGAGCATAATACATAATCCACTATATAGTGTTCTCTAGTATAAAAAACGAGAAGATGAAAAAATAAAACGTCATCAGAATGCCATGAAGGCTAATCTCACGAGTACCCATGTTGTCCCTCATATAGGTGTCTTGCGTATCTACATATCGCACCGTGCAGCCCCAAAATAAATCACAAAAAGGGGTGAGTACAAAACTCAATAATGGTTTGATAGTGGTAACATCAATCAGAAAGTCATCACGACACAACATCATGGCAATTCAGATTCATAAATGACATGGTATACCTTTTTCTAATCATCCCCTTATTAAACCCCTACCCATAAGTAAAAGATCTAGCATGCATTTAATACATATATCAAGTCAGGGCATACATGATCATGTTACAACTTAGTATTCATCCTGCATATGTAGTGATCCTTATCCAATCACAATCAAGCATAATATCACACATAATCCGCAAGAGAAGTGTCTCTCTCACACTTTTTGATCATACAACCATATCACATAAACTTGCATGATAGTGTCTCAATCACACAATTTAGAGCATGCATTCATATCACATGAACCATTCCATAGCTCATTCACCCTACACAACAAAAATGTCAAACACATGATACACAATCATGCATAATAAATCATATCCACATGTGTCACATTATCCCTACACAACCTGTGCAATCTTTAGTATAATATAATCTCTTACACATGCATCATCAACAAAAGGTGAATGCCTCCATCAAGGAGTGAATACAATCATTGCCACACAGGCGGGACATAGTCTGATTTCCACACAGGAAATATAAAGTGTCAGGGTAGTCAGCCCCTAAGTCTTCTCGCCCTAGTCAATCTTGGCCAAGGAATGTATGAATCTCACACAGAGAAACTAGAGCACATGTGTTCGCCCTGGAACATCTTCTGTGGTGGGAAGAGTCTGAATTCCACACTTGAAACCTAGAACACGTGGTAGCTGGTGCACAATACCATTTTGGATTCTCTGGGTCCAAATGATTATCTCAAGAAATCTCAACTGCAAGACAAGAACACAACTTTTCCCCATTTATCTCAACTCAATTCAAATCAACTCAACTCGGGGAGTATACATGTTCCACACAGGAACTCAAATCGAAATCATGTCCTTTCAGACCAGCCAACAATTGATTAATCTAGCATACAATCTCATATCATTGCATACAATCGATCAACCATGGCTAATCATCAATAAATTCCCATTTATAAAGTCTGTTTTATGATACATACGTGAGCAAGATCTACATGAATTTCAACACATGGAATGTGCTCCCCATCAGTTCCCACATGCATCATATTCGAGTCATAAACAACCACGATTTCATAATAAATACCCCACATGTGTGTGTTTATACATTCCTAAGCACATGATCATGCATTGACAATAGCTCACAAGGCAATACACACAGACTTTGATAAAATCTAAACATAGTTCTCAACTGTAATCATGGGGAAATCCATTCAAAACCATCATTTTAATCAAGTGAAGTCTAATGCTCAACTCCCACAAGCATATTTAATCCACTCATGAAACTAAAATATAGTATCACCATTCACCCACAATTTATTCATCGATAAGAAGGCACATTAGATCTTTGTCATATAATAACCTTGCTGGAAACATGCTTAAACATAAGAAAGTCATCCACCATAGATTCAAGATAATGTATACTAATGCATCTAACCCTCGACATGCACTTCAATATAATACTTAAACATGCTCCATAATTCCCAACATAAATAGTATACCTTTCTAGTAGTTTATTATAACTCAAAATACTCCACATGAATATTAAAAATAACATTTAGGAGAAAACATACCGAAATAAGCATATGAAATAAAATGCGCAAATTCTACAATGTAGCCGATCGATTGGCCTATAAGGGCGATCGATCACCATAACGGTAGATCTGGTTCATCTTTTCCATTTTGAAAACCAAACCGAGACAACATCAATCGAACTTAAAACCTCCGTTCAAAGCCTCAAACATCATAAAAATTTAATCAAACCTTCCAGAATACTAAATCTACCCATTTTCAATCAAAGCCCTAATAAATTAATACAAAATATTAAGTTTTTACTAATCTACCATTAGAGCACTAAACATGGAATCCATTCAAGAAAATACATCAAAAAGGAGGATTTGAAGCACAACAAACTTGAGGACTTAAACCCATTACCTTTCACCTCTTTTTGGGTCGGATTAGCTCCTTAATCTTCTCTGAAACCTACCCAAAAATGTAGTTTTTTTTAATACCCACCTAAATCTGATTTATAACTTGAAAATCATTGGAAAAATCTTAGATCTAAAGCTTTGGGGACTCAAAAATGAAAATTTGAAAACTAGGGTTTGAAGTAGAGATGCAAATCAGTGATTTAATGGCTTAAAAACTAGATTAACCAATGGAGAAAGATAAAATTAGAAGAAGTTTATGAAAAACCCTAATGATTAAGGAAAGATTAGAAAATCTCACCTCAAAATCACCTTCTACTTTGGGCTAATGGGGATTAGGCCTCTTGATTCCAGGCACAGCCATTTCCTAAATGAGAAAGAGGCTAGCTCTTTCCTTTTACAGTAAGGAAGAGGTTAGACCTAATTAAAATTAGGGTGTAAATTGAATTTTTAACTTAAAATGGGTAATTTGGCTATTTAAACCCTAATTAAGACAAGAAAATTTCTAAAAATTTTTCTTTAATGTCAATAATGTTTTGGAACAAAAACCTCCAATTCAACTGTGGGCCTACTAGGGTCCTGTTAAACCCTAATTTTTTTAAAAATTAAAAAAATATAAAAAATTCTTAAAAATTCACAAATGACTTAAATTTACCTAAAACTCATAAATGTGAAGTTAGTTTTGATTAAAACATTTAGAAACCATCTTTATTTCAAAAATCCTCAAAAATTAATCAAAAATGGTTTAAACCACACGATGACCATTAAATAATAAATAAAATTGAAAGTAGACTGGTTCAAGATAAGAGTTCTTACAATTATACCCTATGACAAATAGGCACTAATGGGCACCGACAGGAATTCTACCTACATTCAACCCATCTATCCCACTTAAATAGCGGGGACATTCACAAAAAATTGAATAATCATAACCAAAGGTCAAATCCCCATGCAAATGTGAAGCATGTAAGCAGTTGGGTCACAACCGCAAATGATGCACTTGCACACAAGGGGACCCTCCGAATGTGGCTGCTAGTCCAAGAACAAACCAAAGGAAAGCGAATAAAAGAGTAGTAAAATGACGTAAGGAAGGGGAATATCAAAATTGCCTTTTCCACCTTTTTTCTTTAGCTGATTGGAGGACATGCTATTGTATAGTCGTGATCTTAGAACCACAATTTTTGGAAAATGTTGTGTTGCATTATACGATTTTGTGTATGCATCGTGTTATTGCTAACACAACCTTGTTAAAGATTATGATCTCAATGACACATTATTTTTATTTTTTGTTTGTTAATATTATATATTATATACATATTGTGTAATTGGAACATGATCAAAGGGTTTGCATGTTACTAATTACACAATAAGGAAATACCTACAATGAATATTATCATGTCGTGTTAAAGATAACACGACAACAACAATAAACAAATGATCAATTTCCAAAGAGTTACTCCAAATTTTGGTGTCACCATTTACCAAAGAGTCGATTGAATTTTTATTGTAGCAAACATAAATCTGCATCACCGATTTGTGAGGAGTCATCACCAATTTCTGATGCATCCGGTTCTAAATCGACAAATATAAATCTGCACCTCCTATTAGATTAAGTAAATATTTGGCTCCCACTGCCAAAAGAATGCTAGTTGAAGAGACTTCATCGCTGAGATGGATCGCACATCATCTATCTCCATGAGCATATCATGGTCAGTCATCTAGGCTAAATGCGGGAGCCATTGGGATATTGAAACAATGCCCGACTATGACTCATCTCCTTTGAGGTGGATGAGTAGACCGGTACAGTAATGACATGCATTATCAAATGAATTTGCCAACTCGACCCATTAATTGTCCACACCAGTCTTGTTATCTGCCTCGGAGGAGGACGAGTCATTGTATGGCGTTATTTTAATGTCTCAAATGTCTAACCGCATTTTACCTGATGATTCACTAGGATGTAAATTATGGAGACAAATGATGTATGATCTTCTATTTTCATAATTGCAATCAGTAACAAATAGTGGCTTTATTTCTTAAAGGATTAGTAGATTGCGGTGCTTTGATGTAACTATTTTTTTTATTTATGTAATGAATGTATTCTTGCCAAAGATTGAGGGCATTCTATTTATGTAATGTGCTAATCAAGTAATATTAATGAAAAATATTTTTCCCTACAAATTTGTTATTCTCCTCTCCTATAATTCAAAATCTTTAACAGCGCATAACTTTCTCTTCTGAACATGCATTCTTGGTATCATTTGGCTCATACTGATGAGTTCTAAAAACTAGACCCCACATGGGTAGGTTATCCGTACTTTTTCAGTGGGTCCTACCTATGTGCATACTTCTTTTAGCCATAACTTTCAACTCGTTGTTCGATTTATACAGTTCAAAGCTTGTTACGTTCGTTTTTTAGAGCTCTACTACGTCCTTAAGAAAGTTAAATGAATAGCCACCTATAAATAATTTGAAATTGTCAAAAACTCAAAAGTGGCTCTATTAAAGGCGTAAAATTGTACAAAAAATTCCTAGACATTATATCTAGTGGTCCACTATTGTCATTTAGTTGAATATTAAACTCTCAATTATTTGATCACATATATTGAAAATGACATTTAAAAAAAAAGGTAACTAGAAGATCATTGAACGTTTCCAAAACCTAAAACCTTGTCAAAGGTTGTTGCCATCTCAATGGTAACATTGTTTAGTTTTGTCTTTTTTATTTGTTTGTTGTTTTTAAAATTGTATTTGTCTATTTTCTAGTTTTTGCTTGCATTAATGGAATTTTGTACCAGCTAGGTTAATATATTCAGATGAATCATTTGGAACTTGCCCTCTAACTTACATGAGCCAATTAATTTCTTAGCATTAAGATGCATGGATTGTGGAAATTGTTGCTAGCAATAGAATGGGTATGCACTCAACTCATATTATGCACTTATTATAATTTTATGTAGTTATCATTTATGTTTAATAATTTTCCTATATGTTTTGCTCACTACATCTTAATTGTTACTTTGTTAGCTTAGTTGTTTTGAAATAGAGAAAAAAAGTTTGCATCTTTGTTATTTTACAACCCCCTTGACTAAAAATATTGTGTCCACCCCTATTAGATGTTGATGCTTCATTGGCATGGCCATTGGTCAATTCATCAGTCATTCGATCACATAGATCAGTGGCCCACATGCTAGTGCATAGTATGTACTCACATACTACATATTATAATTTGGTGCTACGTGTATGTAGTTGTGTTTGCACCACCTATTTTAGCGATTAGACAGCTTATAAACTTCACTAGTGTGTGGCTACAATTGTGAAGGTTTGCAAGCTAATTATGTCTCAAATTAGTAGGGTTAGTATATCCTGTCCAGCTACACCTAGTGAAATCAGAGCATTCATTTCCTCAGCTGATGTTTTTCTTGGGAAGTATTTTCCATGCTTCCTACTTACACTGAGCCGAGTGTAAGTCAAGCATGGGAACCCTTCATCAGTGAGATCAACAACATACACACAAGCACATGTTAATGTGCATGCATTAGCATGTGCACCATCAATCTTAAATATCAAGGGCTCCCATATGTGATTTATGCTCAACTCTAGGGGTGCTAACGAGCCAAGCCAACTCGCCAAGCACAGGTGCCTCAACTCGAATGCAACTTGACTTGAAGCGGCTCAGATTGAATTTGCCTTGAAATTGAACATATTCGAGTCAAGCTTGAGCATATCTTGGATCAACTCAAATCGACTCAAATAAAACTTGAACTTGGCTTAAACTCAACTCTTTTTGACTCGAACTCGAACTAAAATGAAGGTTATAAAGATATTTTATAATATACATAAAAATAAATAAATCTATTTGTAAATATGCACAATTATTAATCCTAAAATACAAATACAACTACAACAATTTTATATTTTATACATTATAATATATATAATGTCATGCATTGGATCTGTATATTTGTAAAGAGAGAGAGAGAGATTGATAAGTTAAAATTTTAAAAATACACAATATATATATATATATATATATATATATATATATATATATATATACATGCGATATATATTAAAATTTAGATGTATCATATAAATTTGATTTAATAAAGTATGTACATATATTGCACAATCTATAAAAAATTAGATATACTATAGACTATAGTACATATCAAACTATATGTCAATCATTAGACAAAAATATATTGCTAATATTATTTGCCATATCTACATGTTAAACAAATTATGATATGTTTTTTCAAATTTTATATAGAGACTAATATTGTTGGAATCCTTAGAAAATAAAATTTTACAACAATTTCCTAAAAATTATTTAGCATTGACTCTTAGAGTATCTTTTTATTTCTTAAGATAAAGATAAGTTTTATTTATTTAGGATCGGTCAAAGACAGCAAGACTCCAAATTTCTTTTTGCCAACGCAATGCGATTTGCTTAATAATCACTATTCGAGGATAAGATATAAAAATACCTAAGATGTCTTACCACATACTCAGACTAAAATTAAGGGTAGTCATAGCCTAAAAATAAAATCTTAAAGAAACAACAATATTGATTATACAATTAACTATTGGATTTATATATGATCAATCTATAATGATATTTTGATATGATATATATACTAGAGAATTGAGAGCAATTAAGGCTTGAGTGTAGCCTAGTTTGCAGTTTTGACCAAGTTTGCTATGAGCATATATTAACTTTTGCTTGTAACTTTTAATATAATTTTAAAGTGATCAACTCCTTCTCTATAATTCATTTATTTATTTAAAGTTATTTTAAAATTTTGAATTCAAAGTTAGGTTCATTTTTATGCACAAATCAAGCTTAATTCAACTTTGGCCTACCATTGTAATAGAATAAGCTTGAGCTTGACCTCGAGTTCGAGCTCAACGTTTTTTATTCGAGTTGAGTTCGAGCTCGTTCGAGATTTGTGTCAAGTTTGAGCTAAGTATTCTAACTTTAAGTTTGAGCTGCATAAGGCAAATCTCAACTCGACTCAGCTCATTAGCACCCTACTTGACTTATAAGTAGGAACATGCATAAAAATGCTTCCCTTCTCTAGGTTTCGTGCCACATAACACAACAGTGCGGGGCTTGGCTATCTTCATTTGACAAAGCTGACAAAGTTGAATAGGAGACCGGGCCTAAGAGAGGTGAACCGGGTTCTCAAATATTTAGGGTTTGACAGGAATATTTTCTATGGGTGCCTCAACCAGAGTTAATTGCATCTCTTTTTCATCGACCTGGTCCCTAGAACGGATGTTGGATGAGTGGGCAGCACTTATTTCACTTAATGTTTTTCTGGCATTGGTAATCCAATGGCCTTGATTTACAAGTTTCAACTGGCTCAGGTAGATGGGCTGCCTCAACCCTTTTGCCATTTGGGTTTTAACCAACGCCAACCACGTATAACTTTTACCTCCAACCCTAACAAATTTTGGGTTATCAGGTCAGCCTTCTCGGATTGAGCCCAATCCAAGCTACGCCCTTAGAAATTGGCCTGATCTGTACCAGATTGACCACTTAAACAGCAAATTAGGTTTTAAACGCATAACTGCTAAACTGATTCATTGCAGCCTTGAATTCCCAGCAAGAGAGTTTAATTGACACAATATTCAGTAACTTGCTGGAAATTCATGGCTGCTTAACTATCCATTCATGTCATCAATAACAAACGCGATAAACAGCCCATTTTGCATGGAGGAGTTACAAGTGCTGTTGTCTATATACCTAGAAGCTGCTGAGCCCTCTCTAGCCAAACCTCCCCCCTCCTCAAAAGTAAGCTGTGGCACTCAGGGAGGGATGGCGGCAGCAGCACGGCGGCTTCTGATGGCAGTGCTGCTGGTCGTTCTCGTCCTCAACGTGGGGGCCGATCCCGGTGATGACTTCTGGGATCACTTAAGGAAGAGCATGCAACGCAAATTATTTGATTGCTATTTCGAAGCCATTGATAAATGCCTGGATAGAACTAAGTGGTGGCAAGTTTGGAAGCCAATGTTGCATACCTATTGCTATTTAGATGGGTTCTTTAATAAAGACTGCCCCCCCTGGCCTCGTAAGTGTTTCTACCTCTGCCTCTCTTTCAGTCTCTCTGGGAGTGAATGTAAGCAAACGAACCAGATAAGCTTTACTCAGTTTTCCTTCTTTAATCTGGAATGGTGTTGTGTATGTCTGTTCCCCACCACTAGGGTACCGGGTATGTAGGTTCGGTTAGTATCGTCTTGTCTAACAAGCAACTCGCCCTCGATGCCAAAGCAATAGATATCTTAAGTCCTTATTGGCATGCCACTTTGTTACTCTTTTAGTACCTAATATTTTTCTTCCAAAGTAAGCCTAAAACTGAGCCTTAAAAAGTCTTCGTCTTAGCCCCATTTTAAGCGGGCTTGAGCCTTGGATATTTTTTTATTTCTTATTAAATAAATATTATTTTAAAAATATATATAATTTTTAGGTTGTCTACCCTACGAGACACTAGATGATATACTGATCTAATTATAATGACTTAAGTTTAAGTTCTCCTAAATTTCTATAAAATATATTATATTTTTTTCTTTCCTTTTCTATCCTTGTGAGGCTATGAGAAAAAATAAAATTATACTTAGGGGAGGTATAATTTAAGAACGGCATAAATTTTTTATGCTAAAAAATTCCGGCCCTAACTATTTTTTTTTCGAGTAGAGGCAGCCTTTAAAAGTTTTACTCCTAGCCTAAAGTTGTGGACAACTTTCATAATGCCAGGTCCTCCTAAGCTTGGGAGCTTAGGTTTATGCACATTAGCATGAGCTAAAGCATAGTGGGCTATGGGATTTAAATTTTTCTATGCACCTTACTCAAGGCAATTAGGTTTGAAGCACTGCCAATCCGCCGTTTGATTGCGATTGATTTACTCAAGATGCTTGGGCTCATGCCAACTTTTTTCATCTTAAATATCTAATTTTCAAGTTTTTATTTTCATTATATCCAATATATTTTTGTCATATTTTGTATACTCTCATTATAAAAGCTTTAATCTAATGTATTCATTAAAATATTTAAATCCAATAATACTCTTCTATTTCTAGCAAACAATTCAATAGTACTCTTTTATTTCTAGCAAACCTTATAACATGATAGAACATAAAAGGCTCGTGACATAGTCTTATATGGACCATATGGTTCGTCAACCTACCAAGCATACAACACGATGGACCTACAACAAAATAGGCCCACATGAAAGTTGATTTATAACATGGTGGATTTATAGGCCAAAGGGAACATGATAAACCCAAGCCACACGAGACCCGCGACACATGGAGCCTACAACGATGAACCCACAACATAGAGGTAACGTTGTAAGTAAGTCCACAGGATGGTGAGACATGATGGGCCATAATATTGAGGTACATAAAGAGACTATAAAAGACTAATTTAAAATTTTAGTAATTTAATGAAGAAAAATGTTTTCCCAATTTGAAAAAACTCACGTCTAAAGCCTATTTCATCATTTTCAAACCCTTGATGTGTAGGGCTCATTTTTAAAAATAGACCCTATACATCAAGGGTTTGAAAATGATGAAGTGGACTTTTGATGTACATTTTTTCACGTCAAAATAGTACTACTGTTTAATGAATATAAAATTTTAAAATAGGAGCACTATAATAAAAAATATCTTAAATATAATAAAATAAAAAATTTAAAATTATGCATTTTATTTTTTTTCTAAATTTTTATTGTGTATTTAACTTAACCAAATCTAATGGTGGGTGGGCATAGATCATTGACGACTGTTTTTGTTTTTCGTTTTTGCAGCTGCTCCACCCCTGAATCCCAAGTTGTGTGTAGACTACTGGTGTGAGGTGGCGGATCCCGATCTGTATCAGCAAGACAGTATTATGTGGTTTGACAACAAGTGGCATGTTCCCAAAGACTTTTAACTTATAAGATTTGGTATAAGCCGCATAAATAAGATAAGCCAAGTGTAAACCCCAAGTGTTTATGGACCCTGTGATTGAAAAAAAAAAGTGTTTATGGACCCAAACCTATATCGACTTCCTTTAAAATGAATACATGAGTACCAATTTTTTTTTTCTTTTAAAAATGCATGACTCGATCCTTTATTCATTATGCATACACGTTGTGTAATACGCAAAGGATTCCCGCATAATTAATGCTAACCTTATGGGATGATGATTACGGGATAAATTGATCTTAACGGGACTTTGTAAATGTAGACCTCCACAAATGAATGGCCTTAAATAAGCCCGTATGTTTAAGAAATCATAATTCCTTGTTTTCTTCGACTGATTAATTAATATTTTTTGGTCCCCCATATATAGCTTTATTTGGTAAAAGAATATATTTTATGTTAGAGATTTATCTATATTACCCAGCTTAATATGTAAATATTTTATATTATCTAATTTTAAAAAACTATTTAATAATACTAAGGTTTACATAATTTTTTTAAAAAATAAACCAAAATACGCATGCAATAGGGGTATTTTGACTTCGAGTAGATGATTTTTGTTAGTAGCCAATGCAATTGTAAGGCCTAATCATGGGACATCTCCACATCCTCTTATCCCCCCAATCCCCTTCACTGCCTTCTTTGCTCTCATCATCATCAAGTACGTGCACCCCTTACTCTATTAATACAATGGTGCTAATAATCCACTTGGGCTAAAAATTTTTGGGCATTCACAAGAGTGGGGAGTGTCCTCTTGACATCTCCCATGCCAAGTACTTGTTGGGCTTTGTCATCATCCTCATCATAACCCCTCTTATTGGGTTAATGCTACCATATATCAAGCTAGCCTTCATTAAGGCTACCAAAGTGTAATAACCAAAAATTTTAAAAATATATTTAAATATTTCCTTACTTTGGAAATTTTACCTTAGCATGTTTTGTCACATTGTAGATTAGGGATTGTCTTAGAGGGTTCAATAAAAAAAAATATTCAAAAAAAGTATTCCTTTTCTAAACTTAGGAAAATATTTTGATTTCATGTTTGATTTATTTTGTAGCATGTGCACTTGTTTGTTGAGCTAGAGATTTAGTTGGACCTTTAGACATTAGTAAACCTGATATGTTGATTATAAATAATATATCTCTTACTAAATATAGAATTTTAACCTAAAACTTCATAAATTATAAAATAAACTTAAAGATGAAGAAAACATAGCTAAGGATACCTAAAATGGACTTTGGATAGCTGAGGTATGACTATTTAAAGTTAGGGTACAGTACCATGAGAGCCTTCATGAGTTTTGCATGAGACCTACAGCCTGACCAATCATAAAGTTGTCACCCATCCATCCCTCTCTTGGCACAAATAGGTGGTTGTAAGTTGTTTTCTTAAAAAAACTTTGACCTATTCTCTCTCAACCTCCTAAACAATTAGAATCGTGACTCCTAATCACTCCCTAAGCCTACCAATCATGTCACGCCCTAGCACTGCCCAAGCCGAGCCGAACCCGGTTTAAGGGCCAGTCCAGCGCACGGAGGCGACAATATTGAAAATGGTTAAAGAAATAGTGGAAGATTTATGCCCTTACCATGGGCGGTCTAATTAATGGAGTAATATACTACTTTGAGCAAGAGTAAATAGGTAGAACCAAAAGAGTTACTTAAACTCTAAATTAAACCACAAATTTCAAACCCACATACTAATAATCCATAACCAACACACTTGGCTCAAAATAAGGTCTCAAACAATACTAAAGATATAATGCATCACAAGTCTGAAAACAAGAACCACTCCATAAGGGTTCTAACATCAAAACAAAATAATTAGAAAAATATGCAAGGTCTAGGGGCCTCCGCTCCTACTCTCAACCTCTCCTCATAAAGAGGATCCTGTTCGACTGCATGTCATGCTAACAAGCCCAAAACAAAACAACGAAAGTGGGGTGAGTATAAAAACTTAATAATGGCTTGAATACAACTATAATAATCAGAAAACACGACGGCATGACAATGTAGCAATTTAGATATAAAATTAGCATGTTATATCACTTTCTGATCATGCATTCATATCACATAAACCTACATAATAGTGTCTTAATTACACACTTTCTGATCATGCATTCATATCACATAACCTGCATAATAGTATCTCAATCACCCAATTTCTAATCATGTATTCATATCACATAAACTTGCATAATAGTGTCTCAATCACACACTTTCTGATCATGCACTTATATCACATAAACCTGCATAATAGTGTCGCATTCACACACTTTTTGATCATGCATTTGTATCACATAAACCTGCATAATAGTGTCTTAATTACACCATTTCTAATTATGCATTTAAATCACATCAACCTCAATCACCTTGCACAACAAACATGTCAAACACATGTTATATAATCATGCATAACATTCATAATAAACATGCATTAATACAAATGGTGAATGCATTCATTAAAGAGTAAACACAAGTATTGCCACATAGGCATAACACGTTCAAAGCCACGAAGGCGAGACATGGTCAAATTTATTGTAGGCCTTGGGGTATACCTAATGAACTAGTGGGGTATAAATAGAAATTCTAGCTAAAAATGGATATTTTGAAGATTTGAGCACTAATTAAATCCAAAAAAATTCTAATTTTTTTTATATAATCTTGTGTTGATGCCTGGGTCAATTTGGTCTAAAAACCTCAATTTCCTCGGTAGGGCCCACAAGGGGGTCCCGCCAAACCCTAATTTTTGGAAAATTAGTAAAAAATCAAAAAATCTCCAAAATTCAAAATTAACCAAAAACTACTTAAAACTCATAAATGTAGAGTTAGTTTTTCTTAAAACCTTTAGAAATCCCCTTTATTAAAAATTACTAAATTTGGTCAAAAAACGCTTAAACCACACGATAACCGATAAATAACATTAAAATAAACCAGTTCAAAAAAATGAAAGTCCTTAAAAATCAGAACTCTCTAAGCTACTTCACTTAAACCACTTTTGGTTAAGGGTGGATATTCTTGAAAAAGCTATAAAATTAAGGGGCATAAAAAATCCCCACCTCTTTTACATATCCCTCCCTCTCCTTGGCTGGTACTTCTGTGCCCTCTTTCTCTCTTCTCATGTCCTTTTCTCTTTCCTCACGTCTTTTTCCCTCTCTTCATTTTCTATCAAATTCTCTTTCAATTCAAGAAATTCTAATTCAAATTACTCTCTTAGATTCTCTCATGTAAAACTGATTATTTGTATTAATTTCAACGGCAATGGGAATTAGTGTTTAGTAGAATTTCTTCAATTTTGTAGGAACCGAGTTTGCAAAAATTGCTCGTGATTATGAAATTGAAGGTAAGGGGACTTACCTTGAATCTCAGCTTTTATGAATGCTCATTACCAACAATAGGTCTTGTGCGGTTATTAAAATAGGTTTGATTGATTGTTGATTCTTTTTAGGAATTTTTAAATTTTTTTGTGCTTATTCATGTGATTTTCTCAGTTAGATATTAAAAAATCCATAAGTAATTGTATACTTGTTGAAAAATCCTATAATTTTAACCATGATGCAGTCATACCTATTTTGATTTTTTATACTTTTTTTGGAATTTTTAGAGGCCTTGGGAAAAGACCAAAACAGCTCTTAGCTTCAATCATGTTTACATTGTACATATAATCAATTTTTGGAGTTCAAAAATTTATATAATCTTCTTATTTCTTTAGAGTTCTCCATATAAATTCCATGAGTTTTTAAAATCCGTTTTAAAGGTATACTTTATATACTAAAAATGTGAATTTATGTATAGTTAGGAAAATTATGTGAACAATCCTATTTTAACCGATATTTGTTTATTCTTGATTATATGAAATTAGTAAGCATGATCTCTCTCTCTCTCATGTTTATAAAGGGAGGGGTAATTAATAATTGTTATACTTGTATGTATATGTGTACATAAATAATATTTATATAGTTATTTCCTAATAGTTATAAGTAATATTTTATCATATATTCATGATAATATTTTGAGTTTAGGTACATGTTTATGGATCTAATTATTAGTAAATGTTAATGTTATTTTCTATGTATTATCTGAATTGCATGTATGAGGTTATTTCCCATATGTTATTATAAATTTTGCTCTATGATATGTTCATATAGAATATGTGAGTATTTATTATTATAATGTTGGATATTTTCTTCAATATTAAATGACCCTATGTAAAGATGTTGTGCGTATTTGACATATGTTTTACTTGTACCTATATTGTACTATACGATGTGATTATATTTTATATATGTCATTTCAAGCATCATGAGTTAGACCTCTGCCATGTAGTGAAGCCCTACATTGCACAAGTAAGATGTCAAAGCAAAACCCTAGGTGTACGTGGTATGGAACATGGGCATTTGGGCATAGATCTCTTGTCGTTCTTTCCTTAGTAGCTGGTGTGAGTTTAATATCCATATACTCCATATAGCGGATAGCCACATTGCCTCTAGTCCAATTATCTAATGAAGATAATGACAATGAGATATGGCCTCTTTGCAAAAAAATTTCTAAAATAGAAAAAATAATGAAAACCTAATTTCTAAGCACACTCACGATTAATTAATCACAAAAATATAAAGCATGCAAAACCACACACGAACACACAACGATTTAAGTTGGAAAACCCAAACTTGGGTAAAAAACTTTAGCATTTCCAACAAGGTCCAAATCAATATACTACTAGAAAGCAATATATTACATTAACATAAGCAAACCACTAACTTTTATTTTAACTATAACACAAACTCTTTTTGTTTAGACCTCCATAAATTCTTGTCGTTGCTAGTCTTCAAGTATACACCTCAAGTACTTGAAATTTTAATCTCTTCTTACTTTGTCTTTATCTTCTTTTAGCCTTCAACAAACACATTTCGTTATATTGACTTTAGCCTTTGGGTTCTTCAATCTCTTATTAAAAAAATTATGCAACTCCTCTATGAAAT